>OW388292.1:33785867-34212481 GCA_936450465.1 Gibbula magus | reverse complement strand
TCTCTCTCTCTCTCTCTCTCTCTCTCTCTCTCTCTCTCTCTCTCTCTCTCTCTCTCTCTCTCTCTCTCTCTCTCTCTCTCTCTCTCTCTCTCTCTCTCTCTCTCTCTCTCTCTCTCTCTCTCTCTCTCTCTTACCTCACTCACTCTCTCTTTCTTTCTCTCTCTTTCCTTCGTGGATCATGTCTATGTCTTGCAGATATACTTTATAACAGACTCACCAAAAGAAACATTAATCATTGAAATGAAAGGCTCAATTGAGTTCAAGTTGGTATTTATCAGTTGAAGCGCGGATTACAACAATGTGTATCTTTTGTAAACTATTTCAAATTACTTTTCAGCAGTGGCAGCACTCCTGGGTGCAACGAGTGCTCATGGGCATGGAGGCCATGGCCACGGACATGGACATGGGCATGGACATGGTCGCGGACATGGGCACGGACACGGACACGGACACGGGCACGGACACGGACACGGACATGGGCACGGGCATGGACATGGGCATGGTCACGGACATGGTCACGGGCATGGTCACGGACATGGTCATGGACATGGTCACGGACATGGTCACCATGGATAAATCTGTCTCTGATTTATACAAACAAACGGAATGCAATAGTTCACAAAACTGGGAAGGTCGGGACGTCTTCACATTGCATTTGGATTACATTAAAATACTCCAAATGTAAGGAAAGATACTTATTTTACACGAAAATAAATGCTTGTACAAACTATTTTGTTTTGTGTCCTTTTACTGGTAGGGTTTAATCAATGAACATGTTTTTGTAAAGTTTTCCGTTTTGTTATCCAGACATTAATTCAAAACTACATTCTGTCTTCTCTGTCAGCAAGACTGAATATCTATCACAAAATATATATCTTTCATTAGTGTATCACTGTTTTGCAATACTGGACCCCGTTCGATCAACCTATCTTAGCCCTAATATCAATCGTAGCCCACCCCTATATAAATTGCTATGATTGATAATAGGACAAACAGCGGTTGGTGGGGGCAGCATCCTGTGATCTGTGTTGTCATTAGATACTGTTGTACAAGATATTTCCATCATATCCGAACTATTTTGTTTGAATTGTGTAATTCCAAGCTAAGATCTGTCACAGATTAACATTAACATTAAAATCAGTTGCATTAAGACCGACATGCTGATATGCATAGGAAAAGAGTGTGTATAGGTATCAGTAAGTCTTTGACTTGCATGATCCAAAACAATATATTGTTCATGAAACAAAAAACTATGACATATTGATGTATTCGAAGTTTCCTTTATTGATGAACCGAACAGTTAACAGAATTACACTGCTCCAATGTTGATTGATTTCATATCGTTCCCCATCAGATGATGTTTCTTGCTCTTCACATTTATGTTTGCTGAAAATGAAAGAAAACAGTTGCTACAGTATGGCATCAGTTTTTAAATACCATGAATAAATTAATGTATGTCAAACTTTTAATGTATCAGTGTCATCATGTTTATGCAAAGAAACAAACAAAACATTTTAAATCCTTGCGTAAAACATGCAATAGTAAAATTAATACCGTGATGAAATAAATTGTAATTGTATATTTACAATGTCTTAGTGGCATCATGTTCATCCATGATGACCGTGTCCTCCATGTCCATGACCCGCCATGTCCATGTCCGTGACCTCCATGTCCATGACCATGACCTCCACGTCTGCCATGTCCTCCCATGACCATGACCTCCACGTCTACCATGACCTCCGTGTCCATGTCCGCCATGTCCATGGGCCATGATGGCACCAAATTACTGAAGAGGACAATGTGTGTTTATAAGCATATTTGCAAAGCAGCTTAAAAGTGAACTCTAGATACAATGAATATAACAGTTCTTAATAAGTATATTTAACAGTGACAAGATAATTAAGTAGAATGTTTTCCCTCATTATATTTACATCTCTTGAATCTTGGTTGATTGATGTGTTCTATTTGCAAAAGGAGAAAGTAAAGGCGGTATTAGCAAACAAGGCACGCACCTGCGAAAAAAACTACTGCAAGACTGGAGGAACTGCATCTTCTGTTTTCTGTCTTTGGTAATGATCAGAACGAATGACACAGCTAGTGGTTATAGGGGTTTATATACACCATGCACAGCAAGGCAGAGTGCATGAAAGCAATATGCGGCGCACCTTCATAATCAGATTATATTAAAACACGGAGATTAAATATCAAATCACCAGGTTCTAAAATTAGTTTAATAATGAAGTTCGTTTTGAAAACTGAGACAGCGGTTTGTATTTCTTGCTGTGGGCACGACATGGGTTAATAAAAGTGCACATAAGCTGTGGGTGTAACCTGTTCTTATATAAAGTGTTTGGATTTCTTCTGATCCTACTTACAAGCACACGATATTGTGTGACCATCTACACATCAAATGAGAGTCTGGTTAATCACTAAGTGGATATAGGGATTTTTCGTCTTTGTGGTATAGTACTTTTGCAATCAACAAGAATGACGAGAATAAACAGTTACTGTGTACCAGCTGTGTGCCCAGTCATTATAGTCAAAGGTCGCTGAGACATCGCCACATGTATCATAAAGCAGTTTATGCAATATAACCACAATGATTAATTTTTTTTGATGGATCTTCCTCTCTTGGGTATATTTAAAGACGATTTTTTTCCGTATACCAGAATAACGAACTTAGGTACCTTTTGTCGAGATCAAACGAGCAAAAATCTTCAACATGCAGTTGATCACTTTCATTGCATCATTTGTATTTGGTAAGATCTTTCAAAGGGATAATCCCTCTGTGTCTCTGTTGTGTATCCCCCCCCCCCCCCCCCACCCCCCCCCTTCCCCCCCTCGCTCTCCCTCTCTCTCGCCCACCTCTCTCTCTGTGTCTCTCTCTCTCTCTTCTCTCTCCTCTCTCTCCTCTCTCTCTCTCTCTCTCTCTCTCTCTCTCTCTCTCTCTCTCTCTCTCTCTCTCTCTCTCTCTCTCTCTCTCTCTCTCTCTCTCTCTCTCTCTTACTCACTCACTCTCTCTTTCTTTCTCTCTCTTTCCTTCGTGGATCATGTCTATGTCTTGCAGATATACTTTATAACAGACTCACCAAAAAGAAACATTAATCATTGAAATGAAAGGCTCAATTGAGTTCAAGTTGGTATTTATCAGTTGAAGCGCGGATTACAACAATGTGTATCTTTTGTAAACTATTTCAAATTACTTTTTCAGCAGTGGCAGCACTCCTGGGTGCAACGAGTGCTCATGGGCATGGAGGCCATGGCCACGGACATGGACATGGGCATGGACATGGGCATGGACATGGTCACGGACATGGGCACGGGCACGGACACGGACACGGACATGGGCACGGGCATGGACATGGGCATGGTCACGGACATGGTCACGGGCATGGTCACGGACATGGTCATGGACATGGTCACGGACATGGTCACCATGGATAAATCTGTCTCTGATTTATACAAACAAACGGAATGCAATAGTTCACAAAACTGGGAAGGTCGGGACGTCTTCACATTGCATTTGGATTACATTAAAATACTCCAAATGTAAGGAAAGATACTTATTTTACACGAAAATAAATGCTTGTACAAACTATTTTGTTTTGTGTCCTTTTACTGGTAGGGTTTAATCAATGAACATGTTTTTGTAAAGTTTTCCGTTTTGTTATCCAGACATTAATTCAAAACTACATTCTGTCTTCTCTGTCAGCAAGACTGAATATCTATCACAAAATATATATCTTTCATTAGTGTATCACTGTTTTGCAATACTGGACCCCGTTCGATCAACCTATCTTAGCCCTAATATCAATCGTAGCCCACCCTATATAAATTGCTATGATTGATAATAGGACAAACAGCGGTTGGTGGGGCAGCATCCTGTGATCTGTGTTGTCATTAGATACTGTTTGTACAAGATATTTCCATCATATCCGAACTATTTTGTTTGAATTGTGTAATTCCAAGCTAAGATCTGTCACAGATTAACATTAACATTAAAATCAGTTGCATTAAGACCGACATGCTGATATGCATAGGAAAAGAGTGTGTATAGGTATCAGTAAGTCTTTGACTTGCATGATCCAAAACAATATATTGTTCATGAAACAAAAACTATGACATATTGATGTATTCGAAGTTTCCTTTATTGATGAACCGAACAGTTAACAGAATTACACTGCTCCAATGTTGATTGATTTCATATCGTTCCCCATCAGATGATGTTTCTTGCTCTTCACATTTATGTTTGCTGAAAATGAAAGAAAACAGTTGCTACAGTATGGCATCAGTTTTTAAATACCATGAATAAATTAATGTATGTCAAACTTTTAATGTATCAGTGTCATCATGTTTATGCAAAGAAACAAACAAAACATTTTAAATCCTTGCGTAAAACATGCAATAGTAAAATTAATACCGTGATGAAATAAATTGTAATTGTATATTTACAATGTCTTAGTGGCATCATGTTCATCCATGATGACCGTGTCCTCCATGTCCATGACCGCCATGTCCATGTCTCTCTCTCTCTCTCTCTCTCTCTCTCTCTCTCTCTCTCTCTCTCTCTCTCTCTCTCTCTCTCTCTCTCTCTCTCTCTCTCTCTCTCTCTCTCTCTCTCTCTCTCTCTCTCTCTCTCTCTCTCTCTCTCTCTCTCTCTCTCTCTCTCTCTCTCTTACTCACTCACTCTCTCTTTCTTTCTCTCTCTTTCCTTCGTGGATCATGTCTATGTCTTGCAGATATACTTTATAACAGACTCACCAAAAGAAACATTAATCATTGAAATGAAAGGCTCAATTGAGTTCAAGTTGGTATTTATCAGTTGAAGCGCGGATTACAACAATGTGTATCTTTTGTAAACTATTTCAAATTACTTTTCAGCAGTGGCAGCACTCCTGGGTGCAACGAGTGCTCATGGGCATGGAGGCCATGGCCACGGACATGGACATGGCCACGGACATGGACATGGGCATGGACATGGTCGCGGACATGGGCACGGACACGGACACGGACACGGGCACGGACACGGACACGGACATGGGCACGGGCATGGACATGGGCATGGTCACGGACATGGTCACGGGCATGGTCACGGACATGGTCATGGACATGGTCACGGACATGGTCACCATGGATAAATCTGTCTCTGATTTATACAAACAAACGGAATGCAATAGTTCACAAAACTGGGAAGGTCGGGACGTCTTCACATTGCATTTGGATTACATTAAAATACTCCAAATGTAAGGAAAGATACTTATTTTACACGAAAATAAATGCTTGTACAAACTATTTTGTTTTGTGTCCTTTTACTGGTAGGTTTTAATCAATGAACATGTTTTTGTAAAGTTTTCCGTTTTGTTATCCAGACATTAATTCAAAACTACATTCTGTCTTCTCTGTCAGCAAGACTGAATATCTATCACAAAATATATATCTTTCATTAGTGTATCACTGTTTTGCAATACTGGACCCCGTTCGATCAACCTATCTTAGCCCTAATATCAATCGTAGCCCACCCTATATAAATTGCTATGATTGATAATAGGACAAACAGCGGTTGGTGGGGCAGCATCCTGTGATCTGTGTTGTCATTAGATACTGTTGTACAAGATATTTCCATCATATCCGAACTATTTTGTTTGAATTGTGTAATTCCAAGCTAAGATCTGTCACAGATTAACATTAACATTAAAATCAGTTGCATTAAGACCGACATGCTGATATGCATAGGAAAAGAGTGTGTATAGGTATCAGTAAGTCTTTGACTTGCATGATCCAAAACAATATATTGTTCATGAAACAAAAACTATGACATATTGATGTATTCGAAGTTTCCTTTATTGATGAACCGAACAGTTAACAGAATTACACTGCTCCAATGTTGATTGATTTCATATCGTTCCCCATCAGATGATGTTTCTTGCTCTTCACATTTATGTTTGCTGAAAATGAAAGAAAACAGTTGCTACAGTATGGCATCAGTTTTTAAATACCATGAATAAATTAATGTATGTCAAACTTTTAATGTATCAGTGTCATCATGTTTATGCAAAGAAACAAACAAAACATTTTAAATCCTTGCGTAAAACATGCAATAGTAAAATTAATACCGTGATGAAATAAATTGTAATTGTATATTTACAATGTCTTAGTGGCATCATGTTCATCCATGATGACCGTGTCCTCCATGTCCATGACCGCCATGTCCATGTCCGTGACCTCCATGTCCATGACCATGACCTCCACGTCTGCCATGTCCTCCATGACCATGACCTCCACGTCTACCATGACCTCCGTGTCCATGTCCGCCATGTCCATGGGCCATGATGGCACCAATTACTGAAGAGGACAATGTGTGTTTATAAGCATATTTGCAAAGCAGCTTAAAAGTGAACTCTAGATACAATGAATATAACAGTTCTTAATAAGTATATTTAACAGTGACAAGATAATTAAGTAGAATGTTTTCCCTCATTATATTTACATCTCTTGAATCTTGGTTGATTGATGTGTTCTATTTGCAAAAGGAGAAAGTAAAGGCGGTATTAGCAAACAAGGCACGCACCTGCGAAAAAAACTACTGCAAGACTGAGGAACTGCATCTTCTGTTTTCTGTCTTTGGTAATGATCAGAACGAATGACACAGCTAGTGGTTATAGGGGTTTATATACACCATGCACAGCAAGGCAGAGTGCATGAAAGCAATATGCGGCGCACCTTCATAATCAGATTATATTAAAACACGGAGATTAAATATCAAATCACCAGGTTCTAAAATTAGTTTAATAATGAAGTTCGTTTTGAAAACTGAGACAGCGGTTTGTATTTCTTGCTGTGGGCACGACATGGGTTAATAAAAGTGCACATAAGCTGTGGGTGTAACCTGTTCTTATATAAAGTGTTTGGATTTCTTCTGATCCTACTTACAAGCACACGATATTGTGTGACCATCTACACATCAAATGAGAGTCTGGTTAATCACTAAGTGGATATAGGGATTTTTCGTCTTTGTGGTATAGTACTTTTGCAATCAACAAGAATGACGAGAATAAACAGTTACTGTGTACCAGCTGTGTGCCCAGTCATTATAGTCAAAGGTCGCTGAGACATCGCCACATGTATCATAAAGCAGTTTATGCAATATAACCACAATGATTAATTTTTTTATGGATCTTCCTCTCTTGGGTATATTTAAAGACGATTTTTTTCCGTATACCAGAATAACAACTTAGGTACCTTTTGTCGAGATCAAACGAGCAAAAATCTTCAACATGCAGTTGATCACTTTCATTGCATCATTTGTATTTGGTAAGATCTTTCAAAGGGATAATCCCTCTGTGTCTCTGTTGTGTATCCCCCCCCCCCCTTCCCCCCACTCTCTCTCTCTCTCTCTCTCTCTCTCTCTCTCTCTCTCTCTCTCTCTCTCTCTCTCTCTCTCTCTCTCTCTCTCTCTCTCTCTCTCTCTCTCTCTCTCTCTCTCTTACTCACTCACTCTCTCTTTCTTTCTCTCTCTTTCCTTCGTGGATCATGTCTATGTCTTGCAGATATACTTTATAACAGACTCACCAAAAGAAACATTAATCATTGAAATGAAAGGCTCAATTGAGTTCAAGTTGGTATTTATCAGTTGAAGCGCGGATTACAACAATGTGTATCTTTTGTAAACTATTTCAAATTACTTTTCAGCAGTGGCAGCACTCCTGGGTGCAACGAGTGCTCATGGGCATGGAGGCCATGGCCACGGACATGGACATGGGCATGGACATGGTCACGGACATGGGCACGGACACGGACACGGACACGGGCACGGACACGGACACGGACATGGGCACGGGCATGGACATGGGCATGGTCACGGACATGGTCACGGGCATGGTCACGGACATGGTCATGGACATGGTCACGGACATGGTCACCATGGATAAATCTGTCTCTGATTTATACAAACAAACGGAATGCAATAGTTCACAAAACTGGGAAGGTCGGGACGTCTTCACATTGCATTTGGATTACATTAAAATACTCCAAATGTAAGGAAAGATACTTATTTTACACGAAAATAAATGCTTGTACAAACTATTTTGTTTTGTGTCCTTTTACTGGTAGGGTTTAATCAATGAACATGTTTTTGTAAAGTTTTCCGTTTTGTTATCCAGACATTAATTCAAAACTACATTCTGTCTTCTCTGTCAGCAAGACTGAATATCTATCACAAAATATATATCTTTCATTAGTGTATCACTGTTTTGCAATACTGGACCCCGTTCGATCAACCTATCTTAGCCCTAATATCAATCGTAGCCCACCCTATATAAATTGCTATGATTGATAATAGGACAAACAGCGGTTGGTGGGGCAGCATCCTGTGATCAGTGTTGTCATTAGATACTGTTGTACAAGATATTTCCATCATATCCGAACTATTTTGTTTGAATTGTGTAATTCCAAGCTAAGATCTGTCACAGATTAACATTAACATAAAAATCAGTTGCATTAAGACCGACATGCTGATATGCATAGGAAAAGAGTGTGTATAGGTATCAGTAAGTCTTTGACTTGCATGATCCAAAACAATATATTGTTCATGAAACAAAAACTATGACATATTGATGTATTCGAAGTTTCCTTTATTGATGAACCGAACAGTTAACAGAATTACACTGCTCCAATGTTGATTGGATGTCTCGTTATAGAGTTTTAAGGTTATAGACGGGGGCCAAAGAGTTCCCATTTCGGGGAGCAATTGGAAGTCAGATACTTTGATTACTCCCCACTTAAAGGTGATTAGGGCCATGAGGATAATTCTTTCTTTTTAAATTAGCCCATACACTCGGCAGCCCATATGTAAAATGCATGTATCCATACGCAGGGTGGAGAAGGCTGAGTGATACATTGATGAGAGGCTGTTTGGTCACTTCCGGGTCCAAGAGAGCAATGGCTATGCTTGATTCGGGACCCGGCGCACTACCCGGCGTACGCCGCCGGAAGCGGCGCAACCGGCAAATCACTTGATTGGAACCCGGCGTACGCCTTAGGCGTACTCCGAATGCGCCGGTTGGAAATGACCGGCGAAGGCGGCGTGTAATGGCGGACAAATGTTACCCTTGCGACATTCAATAACCCTTTTGTTTATGAAGTTGCGTTGTACAATTAAATAGTTGACTGATTTATTTTTAAATGTCACTGCTTATTTAAAACATTGCATTACACGCTAATAAAATATTAATCAATGTTTTGAAATAATTTTTAAAAAATAGTTATATAATATAAATGATATGTTTTTTTAAGCTAGTTTGAGGGATGATGACGTCTTCCTGTCTGTACGCCGATACACTTGTTTCAACTGAGCCTAGTAGAGGAACGGCGTACGCCGGACATGTGACCGGTGTATACGCCGCCAAAACGAATCAAGCATAGCCAAAGTTTTATATGTGTGAATTTCATGAGGTATTATTTCAACCGGTTGTAGCTCTCAAACAACAAAGGAGAGGTGTAGTATTTCAGTTATCGTTTGGTCAGGAATATGATTGTCAAGCTGCTAGTGTGATGTGCCAAAAAAATATAGCTTAAGATTGACAGGCCGAAGTTGTGCCGTTTAACATTGGTTTCAATTCGGGGAAAACTGTATAACGAGACCGTAGGTACCATTTTGTCGAGATCAATCTAACAAAAATCTTCTGCATGCAGTTAATCACTTCCATCGCATCAGTTGTATCTGGTAATACATTTGAATGTAGTAATCTCTTTGTGTCTCTGTGTTTCTCTGTCTCTGTTAAGCAAAATAGAATCGCCATCCTTGTTCCATTTCTTTGACGTCGTTCTTCAAGAACGCAGTGGCTGTCTGACTGTTGCAAATGCCCAATATCTTAAACTTTATTATCAAGTGCCTTTGGTCTGTTCAGGCACGATAAAATGACAGTTTAGACAAATTAAGGCCCTTCATTGTTCTCCAAATTACAATCAACATGAGTGCAGTCAACCTTTGTTATGTTCTGTTAATACTCGGGATCTCTTTACTGAAATTAGCCCGAAAAAGATAGTCTTTATCCAATGTTTGGACGTTTTAATGCTTTTATCCGCGAACAAATAATCTAGTGTTCCTATCCTTCATATCATATGTGTGAGATAGTCAGGAGACCTTTTGAAATTATTAAGATTGTTTATAATGTGTTTTATGTAGCATGTTATGCCTCTCATAGATTCATAGATGTTCACATTAAAATGGCCGCTCGAAGGTATTTCAAGTTGTCTGTCTGATGTAGTGCTACCTACACACTCCGAGTAAAGTTTTGCTGTCTGGACTCTCAAATTTGCATGAGACCTACAAATCTACCACACCCCCGTCGCTTTATATGTCACACCATTTTCGTCCAATACCGATAATCATCATTTTGATGATGTTCAAAAACTGGTTTTTATTATGTGTAATTCTGATATTGTTAATTTTAATGCCAAAACATGCAAATTATTCTTAAAGGGCACAATATGTATTCTATAGTTTATTAAGTCTTGGTTCTTAAATGATAGTCTCGTAAGTTTGTAACCCTATTTGGGTGGCTCACGTTTTTTCTTGTACTTTTATATGTATATATTTATTCTCGTATTATACATGTGAGGTGAGACTTAAATAAATAATCTGTCTGTCTGTAATGTGATGGATTATTGAGAAGAGAGGAGATATAAAGCACCTTCCTCATCTCTTTCAGTATACCATGCTTCATTAACTGCTTCATTCATTGCTTCACTCAACATTAAGAGACGTACATATTTGATTTCCATTCAAGTTTATTCATAAAGCAACAAGAAAAAGTGGGCACGATGAAATGATCATTTTAAATCAATGTGTAGTAGTGTAATGCATGTATAAATTAAAATCAGTGTGATATTCTATGCATTATCAATTGAATTTCTGGTCCATCAGAAGGTTTATGTGCTGAAAATATGTTCAGGCAACCATGTGATCTTATATTATTTAAAAAAATAGATATGTAGATTATCAACATGAAATGAAAGCACAATTGCCCTCTTGGGTCTTAGAAACTGACACTCTCTTTTTTCAATAGTAATCTAACAACATTCATAAAGTATATTAAATTGCAATTTATATCCCCATTTTTTTGCATTTATGTTCTTTTAACATTCAGACATGTGATTTGAACAATTATATTACAACCAATTCATTGCAGACAAATGCTGAATGCTGCAAACATATACATAATAAACATATAATGAATACAATAACAGAACTCTGGCAAAGTAAATTAAGTTAGAAAGTATATTATTAGACAGAAAGATGAGAAATACTTTTAAATTTCTAACCCCCTATAATGCCTAAAAAGACAACAAGACCTACCTTTCAAAACAACTTTAAAGTTATTCTCTCAAAAAGAACAAAATCTTAGAAATCAGACCAAAAAAAATTACTTAAAAAGCTCAGAAGATCATGGATTAAAATTAAGCATTTTCCCTTTCTAACTACTGGTATATTCATATATAAATTTTACACATCTATCTAAAGATGAGCAAACATTTTTATTTGGACAAAATATGTACACAAGTTCAAATCTACAAAAACAATACATTTCAAAAGTTATAAAACTATCATTCCTACAAAATAGTACAAAGAATGTAGAAGTGAGTATTGTTATCATATAGTTAGAACTAAAAATCACCTAAACATCATCATGAAATCATGGTTTTTAACATTTTCAGTTACAAATGTTCCAAAACAATTGCACTTTAGTTATTTTTCAGTCTTCAACAAATTTAATTATTCTTGTATATTTGACAAATATTGATCCACAAATGGTGATATAAATTGGAAAATAACTTATAAAATTCAACCTTTTATATTTCAAAACCCTTTCATTTTGTGCAAATCAATTATTTTAGGAATGGATTGACAATGTTGTTAATGAACCACGTGTCTGTGAACTGGAGGTGGTTTCCAACAGTTGCTAGAAACTTGATTCTTCCAGATTCATACATGGTCTTCAATCCAAGATAATCCTGTTGAAACAGTAACAATAACATTAGTATCACAATACACTCAATTCAAACCACAACCTACAGATTGACTCTGTCACCAAGAGTCATCAGGAACTACTATGATCTTTTTAACGAATATTACAGTGTGATTTAAAATGGTAGATTTGCCAGAGCTTGTCAACAGCATTTTTTCAACAATTTAACTTTAACGTTTATTAAGCCAGTGAGTAAACACATTATGAAATATATTTCTTACAAAAATCACAAGTGTTCTTATTCTTATCTTAGATCTGCCATCAATACTACCACAATATTAATGTGGCCCCCATATACAAACATAGTTCACAGGAAAGATGATTTACTGGTCAGTTTTTAAATTAATAGTTCTAACGATGTGTGGTAATCTTATTTTTATCCTTTTTTATTTCTACAAATAGTTTGTCTCAATTGAGCATTTTT
Source organism: Gibbula magus (assembly GCA_936450465.1). Classification (NCBI taxonomy): domain Eukaryota; kingdom Metazoa; phylum Mollusca; class Gastropoda; order Trochida; family Trochidae; genus Gibbula; species Gibbula magus. The sequence continues at coordinate 34,200,031 of OW388292.1, read as the reverse complement.
AAGAGTATACTAGTATATAAGAAAACAGCATAAGATGAGTAGTGTCATAACTGAGCAATGATACAGTGACAAAGTAGTCCCAAAAGTTATTTTGTTTAAACCTCAAAGAAAGGAGGATAACCATTTCAACAGTTTCTATTTATGAGGAGTCACACGGCTGTGTTTTGTCCAATGAAGAGGGAACATATTGCTTAAATTTCTGAAATCTGATTTTATAAGATGATAAAATGATTTTTAAACAATCATATGATGACTTCAAAACATATATAACAGGACAATAGCTTTATTTCACTGCATTAAAACACGTATAAATATGTTGCTTCATTCAAAATATATTTCTAAAAATAAAAGAATTACACCTTCATAGTCACTAAAATAATGATAACGGATTGATGTGATGCCACTGTCATAAGTCACTACAATTAGAAAATTCATTGTATACCCGGTCATTTTTACCTCCAATTCCTGTCCCTAGTATACACTAGATTATCCATAAACTTTATTACAATCAAAAAAGGTTTACATTTTGGAATCACCACTAACATAATGACTCAACTCAGGCTTTTAAAAAGTAAAAGTGCAAAAACCACAACATTACTTTGTTTAATGAATGGCTAGATTTCATCAAGTGATGCATCTTCAAAAGAAGTAAGTTATTTATTAGATTTGAAAAAATGTCCTTGAGAGTCTTTGCTTCAGGTACTTGTATATTTTTTGCCACTAGAGCTTTTTGAAAGTACAGGTTCAAGACACAGATTTCCGTAAACAAGGAGATGCATAGTTGCATACATAAATCAAATGCAGAGATTGCCTATCCCATTGGGAAGAAGGTAGAGGGAGACAACTTACTTTCTTGTAAAGTTCACTCTCGGTCATGTTGTACAGCTTCTCTCCCTGTCCTGGTATGTAGAACCCAAACCACTTGAACATAAAACATGATGTAGTTAACTCACTGCTTTATAAAATGTTGAATTTGATGTTCTCATATCGAAAAATAACATAACTTATCAGAAGCAATTTATGAAATTTACAAAACATATTGCTTGTTATGTTATCTATATTTGCTATGTCTTCATTCTCATTACCTTCCAACACCTCTAAGAGAGACATGAATACTCGTGGGATTACCTGGGAAAGGCTTTTGTGAATAAAAGTGTATTTTCAGAATTTGACACAACCATGACACTCAGTGAGATATCTATTTGAAATGTCATTCATTCGGATTTAATGGGCTGAATGTATGTCATTCATCTAGATTGTTGTGATTTTTTCATAAATTCTTGCACTTGGTATTGAAGAACAAACAAGGAGGCAAAAGGCTCATATGTGAAGGAAAGGAGAAGTTTCCATATAACATTGTTATATTTGGGATTTAACTATCTGAAACAGTAATTTTTTTAAACAAATCCCTTGCAGGATTTGATCCCACATTATCAGTCATGCAGGCATCAATCGCCAGCGCTGACTGTACCAACAACTTATTTACTTGACCACAAAGACCTCCAGCCTAAGAGACTGATACTGAGTGCATTGTGGTTGTTCTCCTTATTACTATCATTACTATTGATATTTTGACCTTTTAATAAATTAGTGCCAAACTATATTGGGAGTTCAATTTAACTCATTGATAAGGGAATAATCCGATATTGTACCTCAGTTTCTTTGGGATCCACCATTGTGTCGTTGAGAAACTTCACCAGAACCATGTTCTTCAGCTTGAGCAGATTCTCCTTGTATGTCATGTTCTTGGTCTGAAAATGTTATTTAACAACAAACCTCAACAACTAATTATGTATTACAACATTGAGATGGTGATTTAGAGTTTAACGTCCCTTTCAAGGGTATTTCACTTATATCACGGCTGCTAGTATTATTGCTTGGATAGTGCAAGTAAATCTATTGTGGCTATGTATGTATTATGGTGAAACCTGCGATTATAAGCTGGATATTGTGGTGTGAATAGTTGACAATTTGCATTAAAAGAATTAAACAATTCAAACTTATTATGCATTCTTTAAAGAATAGAATAATAAACAATGAAATTTTACATTTGTGCCTGATTGCAATTTTACGCCCTCTGAATGATCGTATAAATAATACGAGTGAAGAAAGTATTCTTACAGGTCTCTCCTGATTGATGTCGGCCAAGAAGACGCTCTTTGATCTGTACTCTTCCTCGTTGAGGGGGTCATGCCAATACTCGGCCTGCACCAAACTAGAATATCAACAGATGATACTATACAAGCTTTCACATCATAACGTTTTACCAAACAACCTCAAGAGTTGATGCAAATTTTTCGTTAGTTCAAAAAAAAATATTTCATGAAGTGACTTCAGTATTCATTTAATCGTTATCAGATGAAAATTTTTATCCAGAGAAATGCTCTCAAACCTGTTCACTAGATTACAGACCATAGGGCTGCTCCTTTCACTGCCTGGTTCTTGTTCCGAATGTCCGGTACATGTGCGAAGTGAAAGAAGTAGCTCCGAACACCGTTCTGGGCGTGCGGAACATGTTCCACAAAAAAAAGCAGGTGCAAGCAGCACAGCATCCTCGATAATCCAGCGCTATTGTTCCGATAAATCTACACACAAGCGCTGGAAAACAGTAAGGGTATTTATTCTTAACCTAGTTACCTGCCTTCGCAATGACTCAGCGAAACGCTTGCTTTCTAACAACCAATGAGATCACTTGAAATCAAGGGTGAAATAACAAGCACTCTCGTGTCAGGAACGCCTGGTAGCACAGGGATTTTAATCAATTACCTCCACCCGTTTTGATGGACATGAATACACCCTTCTTCTCGTACAGACTTCTTAAAACTTTCTTTTGAGTTTCTGTCAGGTTTTCTACGCTGAATTTGTTACAAACTTTATCGTAATCGAGTGAGTCGGCCGCCGCCATGTTTGTTTCTATAAACAACGGTAGTGATGCGTTTTGATTGGTCGAGTTGTTTACGCAGATAGTGTCTGCGTTTCGTTTCTGATTGGATAACATGGACCCAAGAGGAGGTAACTAGGTTAGGGATAAATACCCTTACTGTTTTCCAGCGCTTGTGTGTAGATTTATCGGAACAATAGCGCTGGATTATCGAGGATGGCCGCACAGCAATAGAACATGTTCCACACACACAGAATAAAGTTCGGAGTCACTCCTTTCACTTCGCGGATGAAACGGACATTCAGAGGAATGTTCTATATTTTGAAAGGAGCAAACCTCAGTGCGACAGCTACGAGCACAACCTGATCTTCAAAGAGGGAGAAATAGCTACTCATACTGCATTTTCTCAAAAACACCAATGCTAAGAGTATCAACTTATACCTGATGAAGGAGAAAGATCATTAAAAAACATGTTCCTCTTGCAACATTTTGCCAACATAAATTCAGAAGACATAGGCGAAATTGTCTGAACACCATATCACTGTAAAGATTGGATTAAAGTGAACAATCACTTACATAAAAGAATTCATAAAAACTATTATAATTTTGAAACAAATTTCGCGGTGCTGGTGGTGACTTGGGATTCAGAGTATTTCACTAAAAACTGGCAACAAATTGGTGATACTGCACTAATTTAAATGTAAGTATTTGCAACCAAAATTTATTATAATTACACCAAGAACAAATGACAAGGTTGATTTCTGGAACACTTAATTAGCATTGTGATCACCCACTCCTAATGTACATTTAACATATCAACTACCATATCGAATCAGCAAGACTATACTTTAAACAATACAGTGCAATTTCCCTAATCTAAATTCTTTATAAACGTTTTGGTAATGTACTTGGAACAACCATATTTTGAAAGTTATTATGTTGATTTATTTGAATGAAAATTTTAAAGTAAAAATTCGAACAAACCTGTATAGGTTCCAGATTCTTTGAAGGGGATCCTCCTTGGGGTACTCATTGCATAAAATCTTTGATTTTAATTATATGACAGGTTGTAATTTTTTCCACTGTAAAAATTAGTTAAAAAACTAAAAAACTAAAAAAACGTACTTTGGGTCACCCATCTTGAGCCTCATCCCTAGTGGTTGCCATGCAGCCAAGGGCAGATAACTCTAATCTCACCACTTTTCAATCCAGTCATGCAGGCTGAATGAAGGGGAGGTGGGTGGCCCCCCCCCCCCCCCCCCCCCCCCCTTTTTGCAAGAGAGAAAAAGAGGGCAAAACATCCCATAAAAAAGATCTCCCCTCGGAAAAGAACTTCAGGTCCGCATCCCTCCCCGCTCTGGCCTTGGGGGTAAAGGCCTGGCACACATCGCACTGCAGAGGATGGTGGAAGTCTTGTGCCAGACATTTGAGACACTGATCATGCCCGTCCGTAATCGAGACGGGAGCCATGCACAGGGAACAAGGCTTGAACGGCTAGAAACAAAATAGCCATTCAAGACCGAGCAGTGCAACATGTGTATATATATAATTTCCATTAAAGAATATATATACTAAATACATGGGGGGGAATGTGATGTAAATGTTTTTGTAAAACATGCATGAAACAAACATGAGCAGAGGTGAATGGCAAATGCGAAGTATAGAATGTAAACAAGCATGGCCACAACCCTAACATCACTGAAACAAATAGAACATGTAATGTGACTAAATTGCTTGAAGGCCAGGGGGCTATTCGAAATACCTATGGAAATCGAATATAAAACCCCAATATATATATACTAAAACATGGAAAGCCCAGATCTAACCAAATTCCACGATCAAAAACATCGATCGAAGAAAATGGCCGCCATCTTGGGTCGACTTTCCCGCCATGTGCGCGAAAGTAAGTTACAATAAACACGAAATTACTACTAAAACCGTGAAGCCATTTGACCCTACTGTAAAAAGGTAGAAGTTACCACACATACAGATTGTCTTTGGGCCATTTTCTTTACGATCAGTAGAACACTTTGAAGAAGATCAGAGCGAAAACTTCGTGCGACTTGTCACTTTAAATGACAGATTGAAAAGAGGTGAGATTAGAGTTATCTGCCCTTGGCTGCATGGCAACCACTAGGGATGAGGCTCAAGTTGGGTGACCCAAAGTACGTTTTTTTTAGGTTTTTATGTTTTTAACTAATTTTTAAAGTGGAAAAAATAGTTACAACCTGTCATATAACTAAAATCAAAGATTTTATGCAATAAGTACCCCAAGGAGGATCCCTTCTGAAAAAGAATACCAGATCCCAATTCTATTTGAAGCAATATAACTATTGATGTGCAATAGCTAGACAATGTGAAACAATTACTTACTCATCTTGCACAAACCTGAAACAACAGAAGGTTTTATCATGACGAGCAATGAAATACTGGGATTCATCAGTGAAATAAACTGTCTATCAAGCTACAGTGAAAATAACTTATTTTTCACTCTGACCAGTGACTGATTTTTTAATATGATATCATAAAACAATTCTCTGACGTAAGAATTATATTATGACGTCATATTGCCACTGTGGTGACAGGGTGTTCCTACATGAAAATGACGCTGTTAAGGCTAATACAAGGATAACATCACATAATAAACAGAAAATCTGTCAGTTCTTGACAAATACTATGTTTTTTTATCTCATCTCGTGAGATAGAAAAGTTATATATTTCACTCATGGCTTCACTCAATGAGATAAACATGGTATTAATGTCATTAAACATGATCAAGATATCTGTTACCAGTATTGAAATTCAGTTTGATTTTTACTAAACACCTTCATTTAAAATTTGGTTATCATTATTACAGAAGAAGTAGTTTTCAATCACCATAAACCTGTAGAAAGAGGACCTATGGGAAGTCTATTGAAGTTTATCACTTCATAGAGGGTTAAGATAAAGTTTGCAGAGCTAATTATACACAAAAGTTGAAACTCCAATACTTCCAAGCAGTGGTTAAATGTTAATGATATCAATTTCATGCTGATTTTAGTAATAATTATTCAGGCCTATATTTGTATGTGAATACAGACTTGTTTCTCTAGATCATTCAGACAGCTATTTGTGAATGCGGAATTGATTAGATTGAACGTACGAGACATAGGCGCCAATGTTGAGAAGTTTGCGAACCCAGTCACAGATGGTACTGTTGTCTCCTGGACAGTGAGGGAATCCGTACACACCTGACAACAACAAAAACAAAGCATTATTCCAAAACATTATGTATGTTCACAATAAAGAAGTTTTTATTCAGATAATTAATTGTTAAAGATCTGATGAAATGCATTTTTCTCAAGAATGACAGATGATTACCTCTACATATATTGTACATCGGAATCAATTGAGCATAAAATCGAGATATTTTTTTTATAAATAGACAGACATTTTATTCAGTAGCCTACATGGCCACTGACTAAAATACATACATTAGCAGATAAATATTGCATCAGTTTTTTAAAAATATTTTCTGGCATGAGCCGGGGGAATATCTACACTGAGATTTCAACATTGAACGCGGCCTTGAAAAGTAAATAATTAGAACTTTAGGTTATGATGGAGAGAAAATATAAGTCTTTGGAGAGGTTATCAGACATTTGCACTATGAACTGCGAAAACACTAAATTTAGAAAGTCAAGGATAATTTTTCTTTATAGATTTAATGTGTTTTTATATCTTAGTGTTAATCTGGATAGCCTAGATTGCGTTGTTCACGATGACGGCCACTTGCTTTTATCCAGCGATTGCATTTTTTTACACTTTTCTTTGTAATACAGTTGGAAAATTTACGAGGAATGTTTCTTCCAGTCTTTCAGGATAACACTGGTCACCATTACATGTTCTCCACGCGCACCATAATACCATTTTTGTTTTTCGACAAAACCGTAACTAAGGGCAGTCGGGAATAGCTTGTGGGAAAAACATGGCGGCCACTCGTTAAGTACGGGCGGAATGAAAGTTTTTTTCTGATTGGCTGATACCATACCCGGTCACTGCGCAGGGATCCGTGAATATACACTTGCAATTGATAATTAAAACGATTTTAATTCACCCATTTTAACACTAGCGCAATCAGTTGGGCGATTCATTTTGTAAATGCTCACTGAGGCGTGACTGTGATAAGCGACAGACGGGGCCGGCTAGACAGCTACTCTGCCGATTCTGGTTAATTAATTAATGATGATTATCACTGCCGCTAAATGAATTTATGAGGTGTATTACATCGCCAAAAAGACATGTTTATGTAATAATTGTGTAATTGTCATCTGCGGAATTACCTAGTTGGATATCTAAACATTCGATATATGGGAAATTTAAGTTGGTTTATTGAAGATTTCTTTGTGAAATTAACAATCAAAATGTTGCGAAATTACGTTGAATTATGACTATCGCCAATAATCAGATTCCTCTTGATAAGTCACAGAAGTCATCCCTTCAGGGGCCACACCCCCGCAGACTTTTATTCTGGTCGCCGGGGCTAAATAAGGCATTTTTTAAAAAAGCCGTATATAAGTAATTTGTGGACCGATTTCAGAAATTTAAAATCGAGCAATTGTCAAATTGACATCACTTTTTAATGAATCCGATTTTGACCATATGTCATTTCATCTATCCTTTAAGAAGTTTCAACTCATTACCTTACTTTAGTGTGACTTCCTTTTTTCCTTCAATAATTTAAGCCTATATCAAGAAGGAATTTTCTACGTATTAATAATTTTCAGGAAACATTTGATCAATTTTTTTATTTTTTAGTTCATAAATTTATTGGAAAGAGTCAGCGGTTCAATTACTGGTAATACATAAAGAAGAGGAAGATTTTCTGGATAACATCTTCTTTAATGTGGAAATACACAAATACAGTATTTTCACATTAAAGAAGTTATTATCCAGGAAATCTTCCTGTTCTTATGCATGTGTTATGTATTTTAGCCTTGTCAAATGATTTGTCAAATATGTGGAGAGGGCGTGTAACTTGTGCCCAATCCGTTTCTTAAATGAATAAAATATGTTTTCAATCAATCCATCAATTTTATTGATCCAAAGTATGTAGCATCAGAAGGACAGAAATCATTTATGTAGGTCCTGACAAGTGACTAAGGCATCATTTCAGCTCTTTGGAGGGAAGTTTACAAAATTTGGTAAACGTTTACACGAAAGGTCAAAAACGAAACGTTGCAGTGTACACGACCTCATATATATTGTGTTGATTATTGTTATAAAAAGCAAGTTCAAGTATGTGACTGATGTGAGACGTAAATATCCTATCAAACTGTTTGAGAAAAAAACATGCAGTTGTCAGTAAAAAGAACTAATTTTACTATAATGTCCAACTTTAAAACAATATTTGTGTTTCAGATGTGTGGCAGCGACGTGTAGGGTACACTATGTAGTACATTACATTATACAGTATACTTTTGAAAAAATCCCTGTTTCAGACGACATGTTTTCTGTCATGAATTAATAATAAAATATTCAATCTATGTTAGTTACTTTTCAATTTTGAATGTTACACGAATAAATTGACATGAATTAAATACCTGTAAAACGGCCAATTCATCACAGATCGATCGGCGAGTCAAGTATATGTAGTCAAACTACACAATCGCTGGTGAAACTCTTGATGTTGGCGTTTGTATCCACAATTCAGACATAATACGAGTCATGATAGCTCCCAAATAGTTATTATGAAACAATCTAAACGGTAAAATATTAAATTTGCTGAGATTTGACCAAAATATGCCCTCAAATTGACATGCTCTCACAGCCATGTGCTAAGTGATTCCTTGAATCTGATTGGTCGAATCGAGTGGCTGCAAGGGGCCGTATACCATTTATAATGGAGTTTTTTTGCAGTGAGCGTAAATACATTTGAATGACCTCTTTGTAGTCATCTTACATCTTACATTCTTTTCATCTTACAAGTTAAATAGGAACGGCATTCTAACAATAATCAAAGCAATGGAAATTACTTGTGAAAATATTTTGTTACAGCACTAGAGATATAATTTGGAACAAAAACCTTTGAAACGACCCCTTCATCGATGCTCAATAATGGCTGCGAGTTACGCACACGAGAGCAAGTTTGTAAGAAGTATTTCCACGAAACTTCATAAAGTTTAGAAGATGACATTTTATATTTTCACAGTGATGTACAAACTTTGCTACCACGTGACAATTCGTTTAATCGTTTACCGTTTACATGATTCTGTAAACGTTTATTCACTCATCACAAAACGATACCGTGTATACGTGTAACCGTCCCAGCCTTATTCTGATATGTGAATACTGTATTCTCTCGGGTATAAGACCAGAGGGACCATGCAAACAAGTATGACCATGGAACATCTGGCAAAATTGGGGGTGGGCTATGACCTAAGAATAACCCCAACCAGGACAACTCTCTAATAGGGGGGTGGTCTTAGACTCGAGATAATACGGTATATATAATTGTGCATGCTATCTAAGATCTGCTCAGGAAAGGTTGTGTAGGACAGTGAGTTTTACATGGAACCTATCATGTTTTATTGTACAAGAATGATTTTCATTGGTTGCCGGAACTACTTCATGCATCTTTCTAACTTTTGCCGGTAACATTAGAAACTGTCTTTTGCATTTAAACATGTTTTATTTGTTTCCCGTAGTTGAAATTAGTGTTTTCGTACATGTGCCGACACATCAAATGTCGGAGGAAGCAGTTAAATTGTCCGAAAATTAAAGAAACTAGCGAGTACTGATTGACTATAAAACCACAGAAAGCTTCAAGAGCGACGGCGATCGTTCGATTGCAATGACTTCATAGGCACAAGCGGTTGTGACTTAACCCTTACGTTGCGTATATATATTTTACCCTTTTTAGCCCCTGTGGCGGAATTTACAGGCTCGCAGCTCGCAGCAGTAGTTTGAGCTTAGGCACTAACGAGCTCTGCTGGCGGAATTTCCAGGCGGCGATTCCGGTACCGTTTTTACGAAATATACCGCATCTACATGGCGAATACGGGCTATATACGGGCGTTGAATACAAATTCAAGTCGCGGCACCCGTACACAAATGGTTGCTTTATACCCGCATCTTTGAATTATTTTTTTTACGATTTTTCTTTACTTTTCTATTACTTTGTAAAGATTGTCTTTAATTCGGGTCTTATAACATCATGAATTTGGAGCGCGCTACTGAAATTTTTATATGGACTTGAAGACCAGATGTTTGTCTTTACAATGATATAAACAATATTAGAATGCGACCTATGGTTATAATTCTATTGTCATCTAAAGTTTGTCTTTATTTCCAGCTTCATGAAATCAAAACTCCTGAGCGCGCATATTGCGAAATTTATATGTGCTTGTAGATAGTTTATTCCTCTTTACAATGACGTAAAAATTATTAGAATACGACTTATGGTTCAGAAAATATAACCAACCAAAGGAGAGTGACGCTACCCCGACAGTACCACGTGAATGGTCCCGACGCGCACCAAGTTACTGGCACTGCTTGGTCCCCCCGGGACTGTGCTAATTACAGTACCGTTACCTCCTCGAGACCTCCTCGAGGGTGCCAGAGCCGAGCGCGCGTGGAACTAATGGGTACTAATGAGCACAGCATACACTAATCACCGCGGCGAACGCAATACATGTTGCGCGGTGTAAAGTTTGTCTTTATTTCCAGCTTTATAAAATCGTAAATTATTTCGCGCGCATGCGAAACACGTATGTACTTGAAGACAATTTATTCCTCTTTACAATGATATAAAAATTATTGGAATACGTCAAATGGTTCGCAATATATGAAGAGCGTAAGGAAGGCACCCCCAGTACTTAGAAAATTCATTTTTGAAAAACTAACTTTTTGCGACATCTGGCGCATGATTTGCCGCATGTTTATTTTTCGCTGCGCATATACAGATGATACATGGAATTGAAGACAATTTATTGCTCTTTACGATGATGTAAAAAGAAAAAAAATGCGTAACTTCGTTCGGAAGCTATAGCGGGCCAAATGAAGGTACCCTCGGTACTTTGAGGCAACTTTTTGACTATCGCGCATATCGGGGCACGTGCCGCAACTTTAGTTTTTCGTGCGCATGTATAAATTTTATATTGAATCAAAGCCGAATCTTTCCTCTTTACCCCATGTAAGTTTTATGAAAATCGGCCACCTGGTTCAGCATTTATGGGTGTTTTTTATGATGCGGTTCTGGCTGAACTTCCAATGAAAGCTCGCATTCACTTTCTCTGTCTCTTTGATAAAATAAAAAATATTTTATTTGCAATGACATGTATTACAATGAAATAACAATGCATTTACGTACAAATATACACAATATTTACCTGCGGTTGGGCGCAGAACAGCTTTAGGGACCTAACAAGGTATGTATATAATGTGTATATACTGGTTGTCCACACTTCGGCTCTCTTTACTTTCAATTTTCTTCTTCTTCATTCCCTTCTTCATTTCTTTCTTTTTCCGTGGCAGTGATGTAAGCCCTGGAATAGTCAGTGGCGGTGTGGTACAGTTTGAAGCATGGTGCGGCGCACAGAGAAACATTACAATCTGTACATTCATAAGAAGACTCTCTGCCTACTCGTTTTTTCTTCCTTGCTGGCCCATTGCCTTCTTCAATCTGTTTTGCGAGGACGGCGTGTTTTGCCTTAGAGCATACCACACACATCCTTGTGACGTTTTTCTTCCTTCCGACAGGCTCAATCTTCGTCGGAAAGTGACGTCCATGAAGACGAGTGACACTCTCGTCGCTCGTGCTCGGCCGACCACGGGGACGTCTGCAAAGTGATGGAACTTGTTCCTTGTCCGCAAATGTTACTATATGTTGCGCCAAAGCCTTCCTGTATTCCCGACTTGTTTTTAGAGGTTTATCTTTGCTGTATTCTTTATAAACGATGTAAGAGTTCAACATGGCAACGTTGAGAACGTGAAACCAAACCCGTTTCCACCACTTCAGGGTCTTCACTCGGAACGGCGTGTACGACAACATCTGGTCGGCCCGATCAACACCTCCCATGTACTTGTTGTACGTTGTTACAATGCGCGGCTTGAGAACTGGTTCCCCTGTTGCCCGGTTCTTCTTCCCTGTTTGTTCAAGTTGTGTATCTTCAACAGTAGACATGAGAAGCACTGATTTTCTATCTTCGTAGCGAAGAACGAGTAGGCCATGGTTGTGAGAAACTGTCATGTCCCCTTGCTTGGCTTTCTTTTTAGGTTTCTTGACTGAATCAGGAAGTCCCTTTCGATTGGCTCTCAACGTCCCCGTGGCACCTATTCCCCGCTCCCACAAATTTATGTACAGATTTGTGGACGAATAGTAGTTGTCCATAAAGATGTGATGCCCCTGTCCAACGTAGTCGTTCACCAAGTCCATGACTACATCATAAGTTTTGCCACCTTCAGAAACCGGTTCATTCGTTTTTCCAGTGTAGAGTTTGAACTTGCAAACGTATCCGTTGTGCGAGTCACACAACATGAAAGCCTTTATCCCATACTTCTTAGGCTTGTCAGGAAGATAAACTTTGAAAGATAAGTTACCTTTCCAGGGCACCATGCCCTCGTCGACTGAAATGTTTTGATGCGGTTTATACACTCTTGAAAAACGGTGAACTATCCGGTTATACAAGTGTCCCAGTTTATTTATTGGTGAAAAGCACGGGGTGTTACGGCCCGGCATCCTCCTGTTGTCAGCCAAGTGTAGGTAGGTTATAAGAAGCCAAAACCTGTCTCGGGGCATGCACTTGGCGAAGAAAGGCGTTGAGGTAACATCACTTGTTGACCAGTAATCAACTTCCCAATGCAAGGCATAACTCTTGCCAGTCTCCATTACTGGCTGATTTAGGCCTTGCAGTATTTCCTTAAGAAATCTGTGTTTAGAAATCCAGGCCCGCTATGCATTTCTGGTGCAGCGATTCACTGCCTCGACACAAGAAAGCTAGGGAAATACAGCAAGGGTTAAATCAGCCAGTAATGCAGACTGGCAAAAGTTATGCCTTGCGTTTGGAAGTTGACCAGTAATCAGCAAAGTTTCTCTGCACAACCAATGACATGGCAATTGTCATGGCTACAAATACCTTCATCTCTTCTGCATTAGTGTCTTGCCACTGTTGCATTCTTGAACGGGGTCTTAGAATTTTGTCCTCCATTGCTTGTTTGAAATATCTATTGGTTTCCGTTGCCATATCCTCATAGTCATCATTATGTATAAACAAATTGAAAAAGTCAATAGGTTCAGGGTTCTCAGGAAGTTCTATGAACTGGCGCAACCCAGTTTGACCAGTGAAAGGCAAGTTTACACGTGGCCGCGGACCATCCACCCACTCATCAAACGTCTGTGAATTATCATGATTATATTGTGGTATTTCGGCAAACTCCTCCTCAAAACCACTAAAGTCTTCTTCGGTGGAATTACCGGCGGCTAGAATCTTTCTGGCAATCTCTGTCTCTATATCACTCAGAGCATCTGTGTCACCATGTTCACTATCTATTACAGTGTCCCGATCATATGCATCATCACTGTCTAAACCACTGCTACCATCACTGTCAGTTGACTCCATATCAGAGGCTTCATCAGCATGGATCTCGTTGATGAAGTCGTCGTCGCTTGAAACGGCTTCAAAGCTGCGTGTCCTAGTATGCAACGTCCTAGGCCGTCGCAGGGCCTTGCGTCCACGTCCGCGCAGCATTCTGCTTCAACCTGTAAATGATTGAAAATGCGTTAGATGTATGCAACATATAACATGTGATTAGAGACAATAAACATACAGAGATAATGAATGTGAGCTTCATGGACGTTCATTTGCCAGTTTCAGAACCTCCCGGCGCATCTAGGACGACTGCGCCGCAAGCGCCGACGGCGCCGACGGCTTCTGACATCGCGCCGATTTTTCCGACGCATATGTCAAACGGACCATTTTCTGATTTCCTCGGCGACGTGTAGCACCGGGCGCGAGGCCCGGAAAATAAACTACTATGTCAGGGAAGCTCGGGTTGTCAGTTGCCGATTGACTTCTCTTTTCGAGAAGCAGAGCATCCAAGGAGCGGTCTCTGGAGGCGGAGCCCGGACCCATGGGAGCATACTCCCATGCTCTCCGGGAATTCCCGTCCCCGTCTTCCGCGGCGGACCCCGGATTCAATCGCGGGACAGGTTTCCCATGTTCTCTTTTGAGAACGAGAGACTCCGAGGAACAATCCTATGGGACGAACCCCGGATTCTATTGGGAATGGGTTCCCATGCCCTCTCGACATATATAGCAGAAACCTTCATACCTCGGAATGACACGAACCTTTATTTCAAAGTAGAAAAAAAATAATAATTTGCACAAAAAGTTTGGGGGGTGGCGACCAAAAGCGGGGGGGTCCGCGCATCCCCCGGTAGATATTTATACTTGTGGGTCGGTCCCGAAGATGACGGACCACGCCCATGTTCATGGGAATTTTTTCTCATTATGTCATGGCGAATCCCGTCGGAAATTCCCCTGCTCACGAAAAAACTAATACCTAAAAAAATAATTGTGATACAAAAGAACTTTGGTAATAAAAGTGGTGAGGAATCAAATTCTCCATCTGCTCAGTTCAGTCCGCTACACATATAAATAATTCTTCAAATCTTATTGAATGAAACGTCTTTTATTCAATAATGTAAAAGATAAAATAATAAATTCAATTCAAATGGTTTGGAAAGGTGCGCCCTCGCATTTGAATTTTAGAAATAAAAACCTTTCGCAAATGGCATCAGTAACAAAAATGTTCACGCATTTTTAGAAACTCCGAAAAGTGAAATATTTTCCTGAGAAAATATTCCCACGAAAAGGCTTTTCCCCGAGCGGCGGGTCCCGTACTCAAATATATTTTCACTTTTATGTTATATTTTTTTTTCCAAAACTGGAAACAAAATTCCGTCATGACAGTTGTTCATCGTTTATAAAGCTCTATATTTGCGTATCAAAAGAACAGTATTTTAGTTATATATTATCATACTTCTTCACTTATGCGTACATCAATATTGCGGCTCTTCGCGCATGCATAGTTCTTCCCAAAAACATGCGCATGATATCTGGAATTAAAGACAATGTTTTTCTCTTTACAATGATGTAAAAATTATAAAAATCGGACTTGCGGTTCACAAGTTATAAAGCCCGTAATGATGGTATATGCTAAGAGCGCCACTTATTCAAAGCCGAATATCACCTTCTGCGCGACACCTGGCGCATCAAAAGTTATTGCCGAAAATACACGTATTTTATATGGAATTGAAGACAATTCTTTTATCTATATACTGATAAAAAAATTATGAAAATATCCCAAGTAGTTTCTTAGAAATAGAGCGCCGAGGCATGTTGGGGTAAATGCGCCACATGTATCAAAATTCAAAAGTGCGAAAGTCGGCTATCTCTGTGCGATTGCTGTATTTTCAGTTATGTTAGCGCAATTGCGATTTTTATATGGGAATAAAGGCCATTCTTTCCTCTTTATTTTGGTATAAAAAAAATGAAAACAACCAATTGGTTCATATGATACGAAGTGCGAGAGAAAGGTAGCTTATCGCAATATCTTCCCGTAATTAGAAGCTATCTGCCCATGTGGCGAGATGCGAGACAGATAAGCATAGGCTATCTGCCCATGTGGCGGGATGCGAGACAGATAAGCCTGTACGGGCCTATCTCACCCCGGGGCAGTGCAGACACTTAGGTGCTAATTAGCCGCCGGGCAGTGTAGCCATCGGAGCGAAGCAGGACAAAATTGGCCTTTTGTAAAGCTAATTATCGATGCGTTACGGGTCAACAATGCACACGCAAATTGGTGTGAATTTTGCTGGACGTTCTGACCAGACACTGAAGAAAGTTTTATTCTCATTGCGGGCTGCGAGGCATAAATACAGCCATTCTCATGCAGCGAGTCGCGGAAACAATCGACTCGGGACCCGGTATGGCAGATAGCACAGTACATAGACAGCCGTGAATTATTCTAAGTAAGCGATCCGGGATCCGTATACAGACACCTCGGAATCGCTTATAGCCCGCCCGGATAATTCCGGGACCCGCATGTTAAGGGTTAACAGTGTCGATTGTATCGTCACAGGGCTTTTCGGTTTGAGCCGACTTGCTTTTAAGCTTCGCAGACCTCTTGATATGAAAGTTGCAATAACTTATAATTTTTATTTATTTTATTTTATTTCTATGTATCTGAAAAAGAAATAAAATTATAAAAAAAAAAAAAAACTTATAATTTTTTAATAATGGATTGATAGTAATGAGCAGAAATACAAAACATTCAACTAAAACCATGTCTTCCTTTTTTTTTAGAGACATATTTTCGCAGGGGACATTTTAATCCTGCGTAGCAAACAACGATAGGTACGTAAGAAGTGAATCCAAGTCACACACGCATGGATATGGAGATTCATCTCCTTCTCGGGTCCTTTTAAGGAAACTGTTGACTTTTAATATTCGCATATTTAATATACTCGTTATATCAATTGTGTTATTCTCTCGTCAAGGCTTGAGAATTATGCAATTAATATAACTCGTGAAAGATAATCTGTCAATCCCCGTCACTTGTTAGTTATTGTCTAAGTCCACATTTGTAGAGGTGGAGCTGTCCCTCACCTTGATGCTGTCCTCCGACTGAGATGAGGTTCTTCATAGGCGGAGTGGGACACTTCTGGGCTATTGCTCTCCTTCATGAGGATACAAAACATTTCAACACTTCATTATATTGGAAATAACTAATATAAGGGAATGGCATTGAAAATAATATATTTATCACTTTTTACAACATATCACAATTTACACACTATCAACAGAGTTACATTTAACAGTATTTCCAGGAATATCCCTCACACTTATAGCAAATGTAACATGATAATCAGTCAATAAATCAGTAAAATACCATCGTAGAAATGAATTTAATTTTTTTAACAAAAGAGTAGTTTTGTTTTTGTTCATTTATCAAATTATCTTACAATTATGAATGAATCTTTGGTCATTCATATTTATTTCAATGAACGTCATCAAACCTTGCCAGGTATCAACATTCATTTTCTTTTTAGTCATAAATCATAGGAGTAAAAGTTGAACATACAAGAATTGCCCCCCTTGGGAGAATCCTATCGAATTATAGCCATTCTTCAATTTGGCATCTTTTGCCAACTGGTTGCAGACAATGTCAAGTTGTTTGTTGACATTCATGAAGAATCCATTCTCTGTATCCTGCAGGGAATACATAATTCATTTAAATACACATTACACGGGATCACATCATATCCTGCAGAGAATACATAAACCAAATGTGACGAAAACAAATATTCTCCACACCAATCACAGGCTTGGGAAGAATAGATATGTGTGTGTATAATGTAAGCTTTTCATTTATGCTGGACCAAAGTTGCCTTTTATTTTCTCCTGCCTTTAGACATTTTGCCCAAAAATATTTGTCGAACTAATTTTGTCTGGCCTATCAAAGTCATTATACTGATATTGCTTGACATTAAATTATCAATCTTATCACTAGAACTTATCTCTCAGCTCTAGTCCAACTGATAACCCAATTCAATACAATGCATGGACATTTGAACAATAATTACAGTAATATTAGTATTAATAAAACATGACCTGTACACAAAAATAAGCAAAAAATCAGAACACAAACATTTCTAAGCTGCTGAAGGTCCCATGACAAGGAATTACTCATAAAACCTGAAAATACATGCACTTTTACTTCCTTATTGATGATGCCTATTATTATGTAAATCAATAAATTTAATCATGCACTTACATCTGCTACATTGCTTCCTATTTCCAAGGATTTCACATAGACACCACTGATCTGTTTTTCAAGTAGATCTTTGACAGACCCCATACTGAGTGGGTTACAGCAACTGTCACCTGAATAACAACAAATATTTAGGATAGTTGTCTTTGCTTGACAAATACCATTTTTAACTCATCGGGAGTGGCAGAAAATTTATATTCACAAGTAATGAAGCAATGAATGATTATATTTAATTATTTTAACTCTTGAGATTAGTTAATACAGTTTTTGTCAAGAAGGAAAATTTTTATAATTATTACATAATCTCCATGTGGGGACTCACTCACGGTTAATTCTATCAGTTGTATAAACACGCTGCTAATCCATTGTACCACTTGCATAAACATCCGTTATACTTACTGCCTATGATTGCCTGATGAAGACGCACGGTTTGGCCTTAAAACATTGTATAGGTCTATGTTTATTATCATATACCGGTACTAAAGAAGCTGTTCATCCATACTATATGTTGTTATAAACAAAATCAATATTATGCTTTTTGGCTCTTAGCTAGTGATGGGAGTTGTATAAATAATAATTGTTCTCATTCTTTTGAAATTCAACGCAAAAATACCCTGATGAATGTTCCTGTAGTAGTGAACCGTTTCACCCCTATGAATGTTCCTTTAAGTACAACCTTTGCATTCAAAAGAAAATGTTTCTATATACACAATAAAGGACACATTTCTGAATGGGTTTCTGTTAGAAACCAACTACAAAGCAACACACAACAACTTTTGTTGACACTGGCAATGACAGTCAAGTGTCGGTCATCATAATAACATACAATACTGACATTGAATAAATGCAATTTATTTTATAACATAATAACCTTCAAATAAGGAAATGTTTACTTTGTTAGTTTACTTGCAGTGAATAGATAACAACTAAATACTAGGCCAAGTTCAGACTGATAACATTTTCAGTTTCATCTTGTCAATTAAGTTCCCTCTTGAAAATAAAACGTAATTTGCAGTTCAGAATACTGTCTTGTTTGCTAGAAGAATTGAAAATATATGTTACCCATTCCATGCCACAAAACGATTGGTACAGGTGTTTGTGCCAGGCAGGATGTAAAATACAAAACAATGGAAAGGTAAAGCATCATGTTGCTGGCCACCATCTTGAAATCATATGACCCTTTCAAAAGGAACAGTCATTGTAAAAATGAATAGAACAAAATATCATTTCTATTTTAGTCATTTCCTCAGAAAATATAACAATACCTGCTCAAAATAAATGAAATCTAGTACTTTGTGGATGAATATATACAATTTTGAAAATATTACAACTAGGAATATAGAATGGGGATATAATAAAAATAAGGATCAATAACCGCTCCCTCCACACAGGATATCCGCAGGGGAGAGCACCTGCTCCTTGCTGTTGACTTTGACGAGACGGCGAGAACTTGTATTGATCAGTGGACGTGAGAGAAATCAGGTTTAGCAATGTCTTTCGTGACAGCAAACATGTGTTTGCGATGTGTCGTTCTTGCCTCTCGACAAGCCTTCTTTCGACAGTTAACACCGGTGCAATATTATACTCTTCCCCAAGTGAACTTGTGTCAGAAAAAATATTCTCACTCAGGGAAGGTGTCCTTTTATGACCATCAAACTGCAAGGGACCTAATTTATTCTTTAACTCAGGATCAACGTAACGTTCTTCTTAGTGAAATTACACAGTTTGAAGAGGAGAGAACCAGATCACTAGGTGAGTTATAAGATGTTTTATAGAACAATTGGGTTTGGTTTTGTTTTTCCTTTTTACTAGGTAGAATAGATATATTTATTTAGAACTTCAGAACCACATGTAGTTATTGGTAACAATAATAAATATATGTTTTCCCACACATGACATTGGATCTTGAACATGTGTAAGCTTTTTATATAGACATAACTCAAATTAATTTTTTTGTTAACATCAACTATCATAATCTTGTGAACATTGTGTATTATTTTTATCCATAATGTCTGTCTGTAAATCAAGAGAAAGATAAGAACATATCTTGCATATTGTTGTTGGACTATGCCTTATATCTAGTCGTACATGTGTTCTATACAAGGTAGATACAAAAATATTCTCATTAGATAATGGGTATCCCAGGGTTTGAAATTATCAATCTAGCTATTTGAACGAGAGCATTTGTAAAAGTACTATGAATTCTAGTTGCTCAAAATCAAATACATAAATTGTCTAAAATGTAACTAGTCCTCCAGGTTTCTACTCATGTCATTTACCAGCTCAGTCTCTTTTCTTTACTACTAGCCATGTACTACAGGACTAGAGCTAAATTCCAAAGCTGCATTCTCTTTCCTCTGACCAAAGCATGTGAACATGTACATAAGAAGTAGCTCAAAGGCGTTGCATCATCCAAGTCTTTTCGTTGTGGTCAGACTTTTAATTTATTCCATTTATATTTCAGGTTATATTCAATCAAGCGGTAATTCCACTGTCCATAGAAAATTGTTTGTTCTCTTTGACATGAGTTAGTCATAGATGTTTTAGCATGTAAATTAAATGAGTAAAATTTTATTGAATTTGTTGGCATGGTTATATAGTAGTGTCTAATATCTATAATTTGAAATTGTATTAAAATCTTATTACCGAAACTCTTATTGTGGAAACAAAATCGAAAGGAGACCTGGGCATAAAATTATCTTTCAAAGAGTTTAACTGTCATTCAATGACCATTAGGAGATGATGAAAGAAACTTCTGTATGCTTTGATTTGTATGTCTGAAAGCAAAGCATTCACAAGTAATTTGAATTCATGAATGTGTCCAAGGTTAAAAGTGTATCAATACTTGCTGAAACAAATTGCTTGATCTCTTGTCTATTTATCTGCTTAGTTGCTTGGCAGGGCTCAAAGTAACTGGTGAATTACTGCCATTTGTTTGTGAAATTTCAACGAAAAGCATAAAAAGAGTTATCATTTGATAATTAATTACATGTTGAAAAATATTGATAGCAAAATAAATCAACGCCCTTGGAAAGTTCGTTTTGTGAACTTTCCTTATGTATATCCCACCATATCAAAAAGTTCACTTTGAGCTCTGCTTGGTTTAATATTTGCTGTGTCTGCTTTGCTGTGTGTATTAATCAAGCTACTGCTTAAAAGAAACCGCCAATCAATAGATCTTGTTTAAACACTAATGCAAGATTTATGTCTTGCCTCTGGGAATGAAAAATCAAAGATCTTTAAACACATGATTCAGCTCATCATGGATCAATAGAGATTGAGGATTTTCAGTTTTGATATTATTTTTGTAGGTTAACATAAAGAAGACAGTACAGTACACTCCTCCAAACTCGCATCCCTTCAATCCCACATTCACTTATAAGATAAATAGTTGCATTTGTAAAATTTCCGATATTCATTGCTATTCAACACCCGCAAATTTAGTTTAAAACCTACGGCGATAGCCGGAGGTTTTAAACGCTGAAATTTGCGGGTGTTGAATAGCAATGAATCCCGGAAATTTTACAAACACAACTATTTATCGATATTGTAACATTACCGTTAGTTATCAGGCGTTTTGAAACAAACTCTCTTTTTGCTTACCTATCTCTGAGTGGAAAGGACTTTGCGACTGTTCCATTTTTGTTAGAGGTGTGGTCAGGTCAAAACAAATGTTAATACTCGGCGTAATATGTACATTATAGCAACAATTTACACATAAGCTCAAACAGTGTCACTCAACTATGTTCACTTCATAATATTCACGTATCCTTTTAGATGGCGATAAACATTTATCTACGACATCAACACTGTAAAAGACCTAGGAACAAAAATCTTTAACTTGCCCTTACCCATTGTGACAATGACGCTAGCATTGTGACATCAAAACGGTTGATCACTAAGACGTCATGCCATGGCAACGGCATTCGGTAAACACAGCCGCATGGAAGAAGTCGTCAAACTTGGACAAATCTTACTTGTTAAAAACATTTTAGTTACTTGAAACAAATTAATTTTGAGAGTTATTTGTGACCTATACTGCTATACACAAGTAAGAAAATGACAATGCCACCTGTCAAATTTGAGTAAGGAGCACATATTAAGAGAAATAGAAAAAATAAATTTTGAGTCGGGCCGAATCTTGTGAACACGATGTATATGTTCGCGGTGATTCGCCCCAAGTAATTTGCGGGTATTCATTGTAATTCAACATAGGCAAATCAACCAATCAGAATCAAGGATACACCGAAATCATGTTACAATTTGCACATATTTATTTGGAAATTGATCTAGAATGTGTCTTGATAGATATTTCCAGAATTCAATCCTGAACTGTCCAAAAAAAATTCTGAGTTTATCACCAAGGAACAAGTAACAGTCCTTTTGATTTTGCAAACTCTCTCTAATCCAACATTCCCCTAAACTAACACATCTGCCCTGTCCATTATGATGTTCCTAACAAGAGAGATCACTGTAGTTCATACACAATACATGCATGTTGTAAGCAAACTATTAACAAGTATATCCCTGCTAAAGGATGCGAAACTGCCAAAGCGGCATTAAACAATAACTAATTCACTCGCTCACTCACTCACTCACTTAGCAAGTATAAGAACAGTATTTCAGTATTACAGTGTTCTATTGAAGCTCTGTCTGTACCTGGACTCACTGCTTGTCATTCAGCTGTATTTCAGTGTTCTTTTCAAGAAGACCAGAGCACTTAAAGGGACAGTTTGGGGAAGAAAAAATAATTATAAAAGGGGATTTTCTAATTTGACAACCAATGTTTAATATGTGATTTAAACACAATGATATCCATTTGAAATTGTTTCGTTAAGTGTTATTTTGGTATTTCATTTTTGACAGTCTGATTAAAATCTACCTTGTTCCGAGGAATTAAATTTGCAAAATAATTCATATTGGGTTACAAACTGGTTCTATAGACACCAGTTATAAAGCGCAGAAAAGGCCCAGTCAAGATGCTGATCAATCAAATTATAGTTTTTGAACTGTCGCCATTTGAAAGCATTCGGAACAGACGAAAGGATAGCTGTTTGGAGTTATCTAGCTGCTCGCAACGAAAGCTTTTGTTGGAGGTCTTGCGATTGGTTAAATGAATTGCATCAGAACATGCAAGCATACGGGCTGTTATCAGACGGTTTTGCAAAGAAACCTCCAAAACGATAGGAGTTCATATCCCGATCAATGTACCATTTTTAAACTTTCATTCCTCGGAAAACTGTCCAGTTTAATCAGGCTGTCATATTTGACAAATTGACAAGGAATTGTACACATTCAGTTTTAAAAACTTTTCAAGAAGTGAAGCCATTCAACTGACCATCCTGATGTCAACATGCTTCTTACAGCATGTCAAGACACTTTACTACAATGTTGGATGTAATGGCAATGTCTTATGTTTCAAATGACTATAGGGGGCGGGATAGCGCAGTGGTTAGCGCGTTCGACTTTGGATCAAGAGGTCCGGGGTTCCAATCCCGCCAGGGGCACAGCAACTTTGTCTGCAGTAGAGAACTGTTCTACATGCAGTAAGGTTTGGGTGCAATGTTACACTGAATTTCAGTGTAGTACCACCCATGGTTCGCTGGTTCCAGCCATTCCTCGCAGGTTTCACCACAATGCATAGCCCCATGGCGTTGCGGGCTTTCTCCCTGCCGTAATACTAGCAGCCGCAATATAAGTGAAATACTCTCTTGAAAGCGGCGTTTAACCCCAACTCACCTCACCTCAAATGACCTAAAAATTTAGAATAGTGACAATACAACTTTCCCCCCTGTATCATGTAATGCACATAAACAGTATGGCGATACTCCCCTCAAAGTGGCACTTCAATGAGATCAAAAATACTGTTGTCACCATGTTGGCAGCTGCAAAGTAAATTAATATTTTGTGTAACATATTGTGAAAGTTATTAGAAATCGTTGCAAAGTAAAATACAAGGATGTTGCATGTTAAATTTATCGTACATTTTATGGTTCTCCATTTTATAAGTTGAAATTATTTGTATGTGTTCATGTTAAATGAACATTTTTAAGGAACATAACTAAAATGTTAGCATTGATAAAACCTCGCCCCTTTGTTCTTGACACTAAGGATAAATCACAAGTTTATTAAAGGAAGTTCAATTTGAAGGACAAGGTAATGAACGTGATGTTAATTTGACCGAAAAATTCAGACTGACAAAAATGTATACTTCAAATTCATCCTGCTATCAAAGGTAAATGAAAGTAATTAATTGATTGATATTAGATTACTGTCTCTCGGGTTTCAGAGAGGTGATTGATTGGAGCATCTGTTGCTAAACAATATAACACAGTGGAATACTTTACTTAACCTGTAACAGTCAGTGTCTAGAGAAACAACTGTTGCTCCCCTTTGAAGACTCAGGTTTTTTTCTTTCTCTGCAGTTTGCAATCTCCTTTATAGATTATTTATATATCTGACAGACAGCTGCACTGTTTGCCCCAACATTACCACATTACCATTTCTATATACCGGTATATACACAGTCCTGTTGCTTATGCTACACTTCAACCTTATTTCACATGTACCATGTGAAGAAATTGAATGTGATAATTACATTTTCTTTGAGTGGCATTTTACACTTGACTTGCTAAATTACTTCAAAATTCTATTTATTTAGGTGTTTTTTTGTCACATTAAATGTGCCTTGTTTGCAATTCAAAGCAAAAATTTAAATGGATGTGATTACATTTAATTTTACTTGCTAAATCAATTATCAAATCTGATTGATTTTCTGTGTGTTTTTATAATCAAATTGAATGTGTCTTGTTTGCAGTTCAATAGTATCAATACGTTAACATGAAAATATAACATGCTAAATTGTGCCTTAAGTTCAGTTGACATTTCAGTTATTACAGATTGTTCTTATAAAAGAACACCATTGTTATTCTCTGTGCAGAACGGTACTCTTTCATACTGCCTAAATCTGAAACGTTTACTAGTTCATAACATTAATTACAGCAAATGAGACTTGAGTTGCAATGTTTGTGCTACACAGTCACACTGTGAACGACAAGAAAATCAATGATGGAGCTTAGTTGATTGAATCAGTTTTTGTTATCTGCTGTACACACGAGGAAGAAACTATGGAACAGGAGAATGGGCATTGGCAGCTTTGACAGTTTCCAATTGTTCGACCAATCTGTTCTGTCAAAACCATCAACGCTGATTTCATGTTTTCTTTCTGAGGAAGATTGGAAATGAAAAATATCTCTATCCCATTGCCATAAATAATACCAGAATCTTTGTATTATCCTGTAATTTTTCTCTGATAGTGAAATCAATTGTTGTCACTGACAATTTATTACAATTAAAATGGTTCAGGTCTTTGAAGGGCATTTAGAAGTGGTACACATAAGAACAGGAAGATTTTCTGGATAACGACTTCTTTAATGTGAAAATACATGACGTTTCGGAGTATATGCTCACTCCTTCATCAGGTGTTACCATACTCCTTCATCATTCCACCTGATGAAGGAGTGAAAATCTTCCTTTCTTAATTACACTCGTTAATACCAATGTATAAATTTAGAGTAACAAATATCCAAGCCTGAGAAAATTTTGAGTAACATAAATATAAAAAAGTCAATGAAGTGTTTGTAAAACAGAAGTTTTTAAAATTTTGTCCTCTCACCTTTTAATGAACTAGTCTGTTATTTTGCTGAAGTATGCAAATCAAACTATAGCATGCATATAGTTATACATATGTGTATTCTTTGTGAAGCATTGTGGTCCTTCTTAACAATCAAGCCCTAGCTGGAAATGTCTTCACTTTTTTTTAATGACCAGATTTGGTGCAATCTCCAAGAGTATGTCACAGGGAAATTTGGTGGGGTGTCTTTTACAATTTGGAGAAGTAGAACGTTTTACCATTGAAAAATGTCCTCCTCAGCTGGTGTCAGACCTAGAAACAACACTGCCTTGGTAGCAAAATGCTAAGCAATATAGTTAAGGGGAAAAAATGGATATTATCATTTCACTAACCAGTATTGTAAAAACGTGTTTTCAGTATTTCGTAATGAATGGACAATGTTGCAACTTCTTTTACATTTCAGTCTTGTCCAAGGTGTTGAACTGTATTTTCATCTGCACTTAGACCAGGGATATAAAAATACTTAAAAATACCACATAACAATCCTAGAATGCATCAATTTCATCAATGCAAAAACATTCCCTGTCTTGGCAATGTGAAGAGTGATTGTGGACAGTTATTAGCATAAACATTAGCCATTCCAGAATAAACGTCTTGGAAAGAAACAAAATCAATAGTAATGTGTATCTGATGTCCTAAAAAACGATCAAGGAAAACTTTTTTCATGTTTTATGTCTTACTTGAAGCCTTTCATTTCGTGAACTTTGGTGCTGTAACAATTTGATATCAATAAGATAAAGATTGAGATTTTCATGATAAAGACAATGTTAACAAAAGTGAACTAAAATCAGAAATGTAATATGATTACTCACCCGTTGAAGATATTATCATTATAAATTTAACCCTTACGTTGCGTATTTCTATTTTACCCATTTTAACCCCTGTTGCGGAATTTACAGACCCTCCAGCTCGCAGCAGTATTTTGGCTTAGACACTAATTAGCTCTGCTGGCAGAATTTCCAGTCGGCGATTCCGGTACCGTTTTTACAAAATATATCACATCTACATCGCGAAAACGGACTATATACGGGCGTTCAATACAAATTCAAGTCTCGGCACCCGTACATAAATGGCTTATTCACACCCGCAACTTTGAATGAATTTTCTATGATTTTTCGTTTTTTTCTTCTTTTACTATCGAAAGATTGTCTTTAATTCGGGCCTCATAATATCATAAATACGAAACAAAAATTTTCAATTTATATACGGAATTGAAGACAAGATGTCTGGCTTCACAATGATATAAAAATTAGATAAATTGGTTATAATTCTATAGCTATGTAAAGTTTGTCTTTATTTCCACCTATAAAATCATAAATACTTACAACATGTATGCGGCATTGCAAACGGTCGTTCATCGCACTTTTCCAAGAAATCATAATCTCGAACCAGTTGACAAATAAGCACATGTCAACCCAAATATGGTTATGTTGTTTGACCTTTCAAATAAACCATAACTGATGAAAATATGTTGATTAGTTTGTGTGTCGTTTGGTTTTCCATGCCTCTCAGAAAGGTAAAATTGTATCTTTATTTCTGTGAATAAATATGCGCATTTTATATAGAATAAAAGATTATTCTTTTCGGTTTATTGTGATATAAAAATTATGAAAATGCATTCAGTAGTTTAGTAGTGATAAATTGTGTAAGAAGTTATGAAAACGTCGATTGTTTCAAAATTTATGAAGTGTAAACATGACCTTTTTTGCGGCGCTTGCTGTGTCTTTATTATTTTTTTGACATTTGCGAATTTTATGTGGGATTGTAGTCTATTCTTTCCCCTTTATTTTGCCGTAATTTTTTTGGAAAACAACCAATTCGTTCACATGATATGAAGTGCAGGAGTAATGCAAGTTACCAATTTTTTTCCCCGTCCTGCTAGATGTGAGGCAGATAGCATGTACGGGCAATGCAAACCCGAGGCAATGCAAACATGTGGGTGATAATTGACCCCCAGGGAGATTAGGATTCGGGGCGAAGCCCGACAAAATTGGCCTTTAAAGCTAATTATCGATGCGTTACGGGTCAACAATGCACACACAATTTGGTGTGATTTTTGCTGGACATTTCGACCAGACATTGACAAAGTCTTGTTATCGTGGCGAACTGCGAGATGTATATAAAAAGTTTTCATGTGGCGATCCACGGACACACTTCGTCTCGCATTTCGCCTGGAGACCAAATATAATTATTACTGACCCGGTATATGCACTAAGTCCAACGTACGCATCTCGCCAAGGGGTAGAGTGGAAAAACTTATGGTGTCACCCCGGGTGAGTGACTTCATTCAACGTGTGCCTCTGTTCACCCAGCAGTAAGTGGGTACCTGGTGTAAGATGTAGAGGAGGTGACCTTCAAGCGCTTTGCGGCAGCTTAGGTTAGACCAGGGTAATAATGTTTCGAAGCGCCCTGAGTCCACAACGTGGAGATTTGTGCGCTATATAAAAACTATAAATTATTATTATTATTATTATTAAAACATTTTTCTCTATGAGCCTCCCGGATCAATACGGGACCCGCTTGTCATGATATCATAATTGTTAAGATATGACATCACAACGTAATCTTTGCATCCACAGTGGTCTGCGACCTAGTGTTAATGATGTATCAGCAATATTTTCAGCTTTATTAAAGTTAAAGAATAATAAATAAAATACTTATTTCGACCCCTTTTAATAATATTTTTATTAATCTGTGGAGTGGCATTTGTATCTAACTCACTTTTGCTTGTTTGAAGATTCATGTTTACCGGTAATAACATTTTATTTGTCTTCAATCTGTTCCAACATACCACATTTGCCAATTTCAGTACAAATAATTTCACTCAACTTTCATGTTCACCCACAAATGACATCCGCCAAATATATATCCTCAAACTGGTAATTTTCGACAACAGTACATACCTCTCGATAAAATAACACCTTTTATAGCGTTTGGCATATTTGACCCCCAAAAACTCAAAGGATGCACCTTTAATACTAAACCATTAATATTTCATAAACATTGTATTAAATGGGGCATGGTTTAGTATTTTCTGCATGATAGGGAAATATTGAATATATATTGGATAATGACTGATACAAACAGTTGTTTTCTCAAGTTGTAAAAAATATTTTTATGGCAATCAGTATTTATGTTTGGCATGCGGCCAAACAAGCATCTAAGAAATGCATATAACTGAAAATGTGTTTGAAATAGAATTTTGATTATTTTTGGATTATTTCTTATCAAAACCATAGTGATAACGATGGAGACTAGTAATGAAAATATAAGACTGGTTTACTTTAGTTTAGGGGATTGGGTATAATTTAAAATCACTAAAAACTTAGTTTTAAAGCATATATTTATTCAAGTAAATCAATGCTGCTTCCTTTGACTTCAGCGTGTGAGTTGTTCTGATAGTCTGAAACCATGGAAGATCCAACTTGTTCATAGCTGTCTGTTTTTGTGGTCCTCAGCTGTTGGTTATCTTGACATATCTCATTTGGTGAAGGAATAGAAGATGTACTGCAGTACAGTAGACTGAAATAGATCCTTGCTTGTGTGCACTACTTCTCTGATAATTTGAAATAATTACAAAATGGTTTTGTTACACTAATTTCCGCGTTTCTGATTGGACGAAAGCTCTCAAAAACCTGCTGCCATTTCTCGATGAATGCAGATAAAATGTGCTACCATACCTCGTGCATTCGTACCTTGTGACGTCACAATCCATTCGAACAAACGGTCGGGTCTGCCGGTTCTTACAACTGAGCGTAACGTTTTGATGCAAAATATGAAATACATATGTAATTTCGTCTTCACACCTACACCTATAACTGGAATATACATTTCTTTTCCGAACGAGACAATTAACTTCACCGGGAACACTTAATTTTGATAGATACAAGTCCCCGAGCTTGTTCACTCACAGCGCTTCACTAACAGCAGCCATGTTTGAACGTCGCGTGATATGCTAATGAGGGTTAATCTAAAAATCCGGAATGTAGAGTAAACGAACTCTGATTGTATGCATGTGAATGTTGGGGAAAACGAAATTAAATCTTCTGCCGTTTTAGATGAAGGATTCCTCAATTTTGATTCAGCCATGTATCATTGCGTGTAACAAGCCGTTGTTTCTCGTGATAAATTACAAATATATTAGATTTGTGTAAATATTTGAAGAAAAACCAGTTGATTTTGTAATTATAAGGATTGTTTTACATGTTTTGTGCCTCTATTGAAGTATAACAGCAACAAATTTTGTATAACATCGCTCCGCTACGCTACGCGATGTTATACAATTTGTTGCTGTTATACTTCGATAGAGGCACAAAACATGTAAAACAATCCTTAAGTAATATACAACACAGTGAAACCTGAAAGATTTCCTCCACAAGGGACCACAGTGCTATTGATTTTTGTAAAATATTTTTTTAACACCATCATGGTTGTGTTTTTCATGTTCTTTTGTAATTTGAGTAGAAAATTTGACATAAATGAGATTTTGTGTCAGGAGAAAGTAAACTGATTTGCAGCTTTTTTCAATGGATTGTCTTCTTCAGCTTTACAGTAAAATAATTTTGTATGACTAAACATTTTTATTCTGAAAATAAAAAGTGTTATATCGACTTTTGAACAAAGCTGAATCATAGAATGCATGTGGTGTTTCAGAATAATTGATTTTAAAATATGGCTTATGATTAAAATAAATCAATATTACTTGAACTTTTTAATATTGACTTATGAAGTCCATATAATGTTATAACAGGATAGACTCGCTATCACCAAAGTATCTTCTGATATCAAATATATGAACACAAGTTGGGTAAGGTTGCAAATATAAAAAAATTACCGAATTTATTTGTACCTTTTTCAATGATAAGATTATGTCGTTAGACTCCAAGTGCAATGACGTCATCATGTCATTATGACATCAAAAATTTATGATGTCATTGTCATAGCATTTAATGTCATCAAGGCATTTAGAGTCATGTACATTGTGATGTCATGTAGATGTTGCCAGGGCATTGTGTGAAAACTACTGTCAAATTGATAGCTCCTAGTATAAGTGATATCTCCTGTGCAACACAGTTTGGGGTGATAAAACTTTCTATACAGTAGAACAATTACTTACAAATAACACTACCAGATAGGGCTGTGTATTGCCTCAATATTTGTATTGCGATATGTATTGCTGAACTGTAATGTATTGTTATACGTACCACAATATATTACAAGATCCTCTGACAATGAGATACTTCTCTAGAAACCATTTTAACTAGTGCCAATAATATTAAATTAACTCTACATTCAACTTTTATACTTCTTTTTGCAGTTTAAACATGACACATTTGAAAAATGACTTTAAGATCTTTAAAAAGATCATTAGTAATACAGTCCAACACACATTCTAGCACTTCACAATAATTTTCTTAATACAAGTTAAGCCATTAAATGTGCCTTTTACAAGATAAATTAATAAATTTGACTTAATATTTTTTGATGCAGTATATTGCGATATGAAAATCATATTGCAATATGTGTATTGCACAACTCTGTATTGCACTATATTGGTATTGCAATAATATTGCACAGCCTTACTACTCGTTCATGCCTTTCCTTATAGCCCCTTGACTCTTCATCTGCTTCTCTTCTATTATTCATCACTGACCCTATCTTTAAAAATGCCTCTCGTTTATGATCAAGTATGACTGCTTGGTGTACCAATATTCAACTCTAATACTCTAAGCCATGTTCATACCTCTTTTAGCCCTATGATAGCCGTATGACTGTGATCACCTTCACATTGGATCCTGTTTCTATTGAACAATATAATGAATTGATAGGAAGCTAAAGGGAGTTTGATACCATTTGAACCAAATCATTCACGAGTATTATAAAAATGGTTTAACGTGGAAATGAGTTTAGCGTTCTGTTTATTACTCACCCACATTAATCACGTGAAGCAGCTGCGAGTGTTTTCCTTGATACAGATACCATTATGACTGGGAACTGATATTGTGACATAATACGTACAGCGGTGTAATAATAATAATAATGCGGATAATTATACTGTGCTATACTGCCCACCGTGAATGGGCATGCATGCTCAAAGCACACACATATTATCACCCTGGTGTAAGGACCAATATTGTTGATATTTCATTTCCAACTCACTGAGGAGTATGCAATCTAGCTGCTAATTAAGGTGCTTTAATCTGTCACATTGCTGTCACTTCCATACCAGGTACAGTGCTGGGTGAACAGAGGCACTGTATAAAGTCACGTGCCCAGGGTAACACATTTCACAACTCATGTCTCTGTGTGGGGCAGGGAATCACAATATGTATACACTTGTTTAATATTGCCATATAAATATTTAATACACTACTGTATCTTTCATGATGAGTATTAATTACTACTATCTTAGTGTTAAGACCCAGTGTAGGCAGTAAAGCCCAATCAACAGCTAGTAAACTGATAAGAAAGTGAAATTGACAATTGGGTTTGATTGTCATTTTCCTGGAAAATGTTGTTTACGTTGTATTCATGAAAGAAGTGAAGTTAACCGTGATATGCTAATTCTTGAGTACTTGTTAAGATTAAATAACTGTCCTGCTCCATTACAAAAGTTATTTCAGTAAATCAGAGAGAACTCTGAACATACTTATTGGCTAAGCACCAAATAACAAGTTTTTCTAAAACTTTTTCAATTTATATTGCAGGTTTGGATCCTCCTGTTCCTCCGACACGTTCCCAACTCAGACTTTGTAAGTAGAAAAATAATCATAGACATTGTGAAAATGTATATAATATAGTAATTATCTTATGTTTCTGTCCGTCCATTTGTCCATTTGTCCATCTGTCCATCCATGATCATTTTATTTCAATGAACTCAACAACTGTTCTTTAATAATAAAAGTTAATTTTATATTTTAATTATTCAGAGTCACAATATTGAATTTCACTGTTGTTCATTGTAAAATAACTTAGTCTTGTTTTCATTTCAGTGGCTCTCCATAATGCACTGCCGTTTATAGGATTTGGTTTCTTTGACAATTTCATAATGATCGTCTGTGTAAGTACAGATACTTTCATCCCTCTTTGATTTACTGTGATCCCTAGTTCCCATAATGCAATGGGCAAGTCGCTAGGGACAACAGCTGTGTCATCTGACATTAATTGCACCTCACCTAAATCTGATTACATCTGACACTTTGATCTATGGCTCCTGGGTTAAGTGTTCTGCCTAATCAATATTGTCTCACATCCCTCGTCTCTCAGTTATGCTTCATACAGTGTCAGGGCAAGCTTTGATTTTCCTTCTCAAATGTATTTATTCATTTGATATTGGTAACGTAATTTCCAGTTTGATGGATGAGGTGATATTATGAAAGATTGCTAAATTGGAATAAATTATTTATATGGCCTTTGCCAACTATGATATCATTTCTCAAATGTGTTTGTTAGTTTAGAATTGGGTATTTGTCTTTTGATGTTGGATATGATTTTGTTGAAGAATTGAGATTGACACTGGCCCATCCTAACACTTTAGCTGAATTTATTAGTGTTAAGCTATTCTGAGTGACCAATTTAGAGGAATTTTTTCCTATCCATAAAGAGATCACACCGAGATGGGTCACTGACTAAAAAATATTCCGCCATCCAGAGTTAAAGGTTTAAGACTTGTTATTTGTAAAAGAGGATAACTTTTTAATAATTTTTAATTTTTTTTATGTTTTTATTTCCCATCAGATGTTTACATATACAGGTTTATAGTTGTATACATCAGTAAAGTTGTTCACATATCAATAAACTAAAGTTCCATTTTGCAGGTATTGAAGTTCATGGACAATTGCAAGATTTTATGGCTTTCAAAGTCTTATCTGTATTATTCACAAAAGTTATATCTCATTTTCTAAATGTCTAAATAATGTGTGGAAAGAGGACCAAAATGAATAGAATCTGGGCTGCCTATTGTTTGGAAAGGCAATGTATTTACATGCCTGGTAATATCTTAGTATTTCTTTTTGGATACATTTAAAATTAGGTATAACTTTTTATTGTCTGAAAAAAACTACACTCATAGAGTGGCGACCATATTGTTGAAAACTTAATTTTTGGCATGAAGGTTACTGTATTGCTAGTTTTAAAAGTATGTCACACAATACAGCAGCCATCAAGAAACTGTTTGAGTTTATATCCTCCATGGATGAAGTTGATCGATTCAATATTCCCAGTCTCCCAGTCTCTTTTTATGTTGTCTCTAATGTTGCCATTAACCAACCCTGACGAGAACTCTGAGATTTAGGGGAATGTTACTGTACAAGGATGTAATTTATGTTCAATCCAATATCGACAAACCTTTAACTGACCTAACCTTGAACATTTTCTCCAAAATAATGTTCACTTTTAGTTGGTTTTTTTCATTTTCGTTTCATTACTTTTAAGATGCTTTGTCATGCTTTTCATAATATAACAGATAGTACATGAGAATATGTATATATATTTTATGAAATGGAAGAAAGAAATAATGTACTTTATATAATAACTTACTTAATATTCAATATTTAAGGAACTTGAAAGCCTTTCTAGATGATTTTGTTAACCGAATCAGCTCTAAATAACAATCATTATCTATATTTTGGCTGAAATACATTTTTCTTCATGAAATGATATAACGACAGGAATATTTTCTGAATAACAACTTCTTTAATATGAAAATACACAATGTTTCGGATTATACTGACTCCTTCATCAGGTGGAATGTAAGGGAATGTGATACATATTTAGCAAACAAAAAAAATGGTGAGGAAACTCAATCAGGGAGATTAGAAATGCATGAGAATGGTATACAATAAGGATTTGTAATACAAACATGAGGGGAGTAATATTTTCACATTAAAGAAGTTATCCAGAAAATCTTCCTGTTTTATATACTGGTATACCACATCTAAATGCCCTTCAAAGACATGAAATGATATCCAAGAATGGTTCAGATAATTAAGCAATGTCTCTTGTTAAAACAGATTTGGTTGATAAGGGAGGGGGGGGGGGGGGGAGAGGAAGGGGGAGAGCGGTTCAACATTTAATGTTATAAATATTTCCATCGTGGTCTGATGAAAGGGATCCAACAACCCCAGAAACTTAACATTAAATGTTAAGTGTTTAAGTGTTTTATCTGGGTTTTGATGGTACACAACCCCCACCCCCCCCCCCCCCCCCCCCCCCCCCCCCCCCCACCTCTTTTATCATAATTGCCCCGTACCGTTGCAAATCATTTATTTGATGCGCAGACATGACACTCATGCCTTTTAAATTTTAATTACCGGTAGCGTAGGTTAGCGCCGCCCCTTATAATGGTTCTGGATGATGAATAAGTATGCACACTGATTGGAAGTCTCTCAGATACAACAATGGCATCGAGTTAATCTACCTAAAGCTTTTAGCATCAACAGATCAGTGTGGTTTTCTGACATTTCTCTCTTGTCTTCTGAGTAATCGGTTTACATAGGTACACCACGTAAAACATGGTCCGGTTTATCTTGTTAAGGATGAGAGATAAGGCAAGTAACAATGTGACTCATTTAAGGGAATCTGCTAAATAAAATGAAGTCTGTAGATTAGTTTGCCTGTGACATGTTATTGATGTTGATAGTTAAGCAGAATAACACCGTCAAGTCAATATTGATACAGTGCGTGTAGACAGCCAGTGTGTTGTGGTGTGATATATTGATGGAGATTCATAAATGTTTAGTAGGTGTGTTATGTCAACAGAGAGGAATAGCAACATGTCCATGACGTAATACCTCTTTATTTGTTTGATATATTTTATTGCATAAGACCCTTTGTATATGTGATCATAGTCTTTAGGCATTTGTCATTGAATTCTTATATGGTCTTTTTTAGATTTTAGTACTTTGGGTTTAAAAATATTCTGAAAAAGTCTGACTTATTCTCTGTTAGCAAGTTGAGTAAATTGGCCCCTCAGAATTGTATCAATCAATTAACTTGGCAGAAATAATGTTCATAATATTACAAGAGATGATTTTTAAGTAAGAGTAAAAAAAACCACCAAAACACTGGAGCTTACAGGTTGTCAATTTCCTCCCAAGAGTTAATAGTAATGTTAAAATAGAAAAAGAAAAACAGGTTTCATATGAAATTTCATGGAATCCTGGAAAAAGTCATGGAATTTTAATATAAGTTTCAGGTCTTGAAAAGCTATGGAAAATAGGCATACATAAGTCAGGGAAAAGTCATTGATTATTTATTTCTTTTTCATTTAGTTGTTTTTCCCTCTCCTTTTAACTGAAACAAATATTAAAATCCAACAACAAAGTTATCGATCCGTTTTCTGTGTTGCTTGAATCTTGCTTGCTTTGTCATTGAAAACTCTGGAAGCATCATTGAAAAAACATGGAAAAGTCATAGAATTTGTGTGGCCTTCGAGTGTATGAACCCTTGAAACATTAAATATTAAATTACAATTAGCATAATTAGTCCTCATTGTACATTACAGGGAGAGTACATAGACAGTACTCTCGGTGCTATGCTCGGGATCTCAACAATGGCAGGTAAGGAGAATAATTCCCTCTTGTAGCCATTATTCAAAGCAGATGCTCTCTGATAATTGGAAGCTAGCTTTCAATCAATAAATCAATGCTCATGAAAAGTAAGATCAATTTCTCTTTTGCATCTCTGCTGAGAGTAATCTTCTTGTATTTGAAGAAAAGTGTAGTTTTAGTCAAGAGGAAGTTTTGATTGAAAATGAGTATAATTATTGAAATGAAAGGAAAATTATATCCTTGATGTTTGCTTTTCACGATGATGAATAACATCAGTGGACATTCAATGGTTTGTTTATTCTTCTTTCAGCTGCAGGCCTTGGGAATTTGATATCAGATGTTGTGGGCATTGGGTGAGGAATTTATCTAATGTATTTGATGACTATCCTCTATCATATATTGGATGGAAAAATATTTTTTATATCACTATCAGTGAGACATTTGTCATTACTTCCTGTAGTACTGTAGTAGAAACGTAGTTACTTCATCTGATTGGAATTGTAACTACGGTTACACAATTAAGAGATTGTTGGAGTCATGTGGATACACACACACTGATGAATCAGGCTGCATTGTTATTTGATCTTCTGCTTTTGATGAACTTTTTGAGAATTCATAATTTTTATCCATGTACATAATGATGACAGTTACATGCTGTCCTCCTCAAGGACACATAAGAAAGATACAACTGTTTTGATATTTTAGTGAAATTTGTCTAAGGCTGCTTTATGAATTGTCTGTAATCAGTTAATTTATTTACACTGAAGATTGTTGTGAGCTTACAAACTTCTATGGAAAATATATATATTTTAGACATTATGTTCAATTGAAATTTGTAATAAATGGGCTGTAAAAAATAATCTGGGCTGTGGCTCATTCCTACTCCTGTCTTCAAATTTGGTTATGGCCTTTATTTGCGGACTATGCAGAGACGAAATTGACTTTTGTGAACTCTTATTTTCAAGGTCACCACATCAATACTTCTCAGACTGTTGCTATTTCCCTTGAACCGTAGCACACAATGTCTTCAAATTTGGTGTTCCTTACGCATTTTACCAGTAATGCAATGTATGAAGACCCTTTTGACTAAATGATAAAAACTAGTAAATGTGTCATACTCAAAACGATGTTAGCCATGCACTCGCCAGTTTTACATTTAACGTTCTATTCTATCAGATCAGCCTCCTATGTGGAGAGGATAGCCGCGTCCCTGGGGGTAAGGGCTCCTCCCCTCACCCCCCTCCAGCTGGACATGAAACCTACCCGCCGGTGGTCTGGATATGTGAGTTCTCTCCCTTTGGTGAATGTTTTATAGAGGCCTTGGTCTACGTACACAGAGCTCCCACAGCTAAAGGCGCTTGTAACTCAATGTTTTAATTTTGTGTTAGTTTCACTCTCAGTAGTGATGGGGCTTCATGCAAATAGGCTTGTTTTAGGAAGGATCGCAGCAAATGGCTGCAATACTGCCGAAGCTGCATTAAACAATAACTCACTCACTTAAGGAAGGTTTTCTTTTGTAGAAATTATTTCTATCCCTATAAAACTGCAGTGGCAACTCAGGAGCAACTTCTATCAAAACATTTAACTTCAAATGTATATGGTTTCTTTCTCTGATGATGTGGTTGTGTTGGAATGCTACTGGAAGGAAATTAAATGAGCAAGAAGTTGTGGGAAAAACTTTAATGATTTTAAAATAAAATACTTTTGGATGGGTATTTCCTTTGTGTCTAACTTACTTACTGAGATTTTTTGTTTTCCAAGATGGAATTATTAGCCTGCCGTAATTAGATTATATTTCTGGAAACGTCTTTTAATGAATATTAAATCCTTTTTGCTAATTGCTATTATAAAAAAGTATTTCATATAGCTATGCCTCTTTTATTTTCAGAGCAAGATTTTTGGGATTTCTTTCGGTTGTTTGATAGGCATGTTTCCTCTGCTGTTCTTCAAAGGAGACGAGGAGAAAGCTTCATCTGAAGAATCTGTGTCCAGTGAATCCACAGAGTCAGACAAGCCAAGTAAAACCTGAGAGAGAACTAAAATCAGACAGAATGTGTCTGGATAGAGATCCTCTTCCTGAACTGTGTACCACTGTAGGCAGCAGTAATGCTGGAGGTAGATTCCAGAGTGTCATGTGCTTCATCTGAGAACCATCATCAGGACATCTTCCTCAACTTACATGCTTGATTTAACAAGTCTTTGAAGGCCATTTAGTGAAATACATAAGAAAAGTAGATTTTCGGGATAACAACTTCTTTATATTTGTTTGTGTATGTTCACAATAAAGATATTGTTGTCCAGAAAATCTTGTATCTTTACATGTATTTAGAGTAATTGGTTCCATTTTTTTAATTTCTACCATTCCACAAACAGGTTTAAATGTAACATGTTCTCACAATATATATTCCACTCCATATGACAGGTTTTATTCAGTTTAGTAAAAGGAAATAGCTTGATATTTTTGCTTTTGATTTAGGATTGAGCCACAACACTTTTCTGTGAGTAACAATCAAAAAAACATTTTATGATATGTTATTTTTTCAAAATAATTATCTCACTGGTATTTGAATGCTTTCACATGAATAAATATGCATTGAATATTGAATGAACATGACAGGGAAGTGGCAAACCCTGAACATATTGGAGAAAGAAAGAAGCTGTTAATCCAGTGGTCGAGGTGCTTTACAAATCCAGAAACAACAATACTCTTTGTAGCAATGATATGATTGTGGAAGAACACAGTATTGAATACAGAGAAACCTTAACAAATACCTCAGTCTCTAGAAGAGAATACGTTCCTGGAACTTGATGTGGTTGTATTGTTTGGGATGTTGTTGAGTGGTAAGTGTTTTATATTGTACTGTGTCACTTGCACTAAGAACTTCCCAAAACGGAACTCATTGTTATAAAGATTGAGTTTAGCTGATTGTGACCATTAGACTATGATATGCTTTAAGATCATTGTTAACAAGGACTATAACCTTGTAATAAGTTGTATCAGTGCTAAATTAAAAGTTTGTGATTTAAATTCTCCTGACATTATATATCATATATATGTATTAGTGCCATGTAAGGACGAATCTGATTGATTTAGAAGTTTTTAAGACTGTAATAATACGTAATATTAGATGATGGTAGATTATAGTAGGCCAGTGCGACTACATACTAGACGATATTATTTTATTATTTTGATTTCAGATGGTTTACAATGCTTGTAACTAAGTATTCGTTAGTGAACTAGTATAACATAGTAAAACATAGTATAATGTGATAGAGAAAAGGGTTTATAGTGATTTTGAATTAGATTTTGTACACAATGATATCTCCAGTATTTATTGTTTCTATGAATTTGATTGATGTAGGTTGAATAATTATTACTGAAAGGTACATCTACGTGATGTACACATATTAACTTATAAATAAGGTATTATTTTTGTATATGATATTTCTTTCTTATTGAATATATATTTTCAGCTAGTCCCTGCTCGTTTGTGCTTACATATGTAGAGCGTGTATTTTTTCTTCGTTATCGCCAGTAATTTTATTGCATACAGTGTTCCTATACACTGGAAATTAGTTATAAAAATGCCTTGGAAGCTCTTAATTTCTTAACCAAGGTGGCAGATTAAGAAGTTTGATTTCGAAAAGATGAGGTTTGTAATGAAATCTTATTTTGTGAAGTATAATTTTCATGATAGGAGTTTTTGAAAGTAAAATTATTAGTTAGTTAGGTGATATGTAGAGCATAATTATGATAATCTAAATAGTGTAATTAGTATAATCAATGTTTCCATCCAGTATTACCATTATACCATGGCCTTGAAGACACTTAGTGCATTAGATCTGTAATCTTTTACAAGTTACTTTATATGTTGACACTTTACATATCATTTATTTAGCATGTGAATGGGAAATATTATTCAACTTTTACTCATGCTTAGACCTATTATAGAAATAGTTGAAACTCATTGTTAAGTCTAAATTGTTTTATCTAATTATGTGACATGTTGTATTTGAGAATTGATAAATATGACACTTGCGTCTCAGTGTAAACAAAAATAAGCTTAAAACTAGCCAGCCCAATAGCGTAATTTTGTCCATTTAAGTTGCAAATTAAGGAAGCACTGTTGAATTTATATTATTATACAGTTGTGTCAAGTTACTATGTAACAGAAAAGCAATGGCAAATATTCTAGTCATAATGTACATTGTGAATTAATGTTACAGTACTCAATAATGTTCCTTTGCGTATGTCAGCTTTTTGAGCTCATCTAGCCTGAAAGGCCTGATGTGCTTATGGCATGGTGTCCATCATGGCGTCCGTCCGTCTATCTGTCCATCAAGGAAGAACCAGTAACTCTGAAATTGAAATTTTATGTATAGACTCCTTGGCTAATTTGGATTCTAAATTGTAGATTTGGTGACCCTGCCACACTAAATATTTATCACAGGGTTCATAACCTAAAAAGCTATTTTCATCATTTTCACTTCGGTACAAATACTCTATGACCCCCAAATATGGGTCACAGGGGTCAAGACCTAAAAACCTATTTTCATATTTTTCTCCATTACATAAAGTACTTTAAATTTGTTCTACCTATGATGAATACTTTTGTAAAAGTTACATTTTGAAACTTATTTGCTTTATTGTTTAAAGCCTGATGAGCTACAGAGACAATGGCTCTATTTTCTTATTTTTTTACAAACACAAAACTGTTTCAAATGGTATTCAGACAATATGTAACAGATTGTAATAATCTTAGAACTGAGGTAACCTTATCACCATGTTTTTAAGTTTACTGTAGTCATGCTTGTCATCTTTCTCAGTCCGTTATGCAATGGGACAATGAGTTCAAGGTCATGCACTTGTCGTATTTCATACTGTCTTTTAATTGTTTTTTTATAATCACAAGCATCCAAGCGAACGAACAGAATTGTATTGTATTAAGTATTTTCATTGACGGATCCAGAAATTTGGGGGGGGGGGGGGGGGGGGGTCACCTTCGGGGTCCATCATATTTACATGCAAAACTTTTCCTCCACTGATTTTATATTTATATATTGGCTAGTTTTACAATCAATGTAATTTAAAATAAATATTTTCTTTTTCTACATCTTGATAATGCAGTGTCTTTGATACTTGGAAATAGGGTTAAATTTTAAAATAACAGTCATAATGTAATATTGTTAACTTTACCTGCCAACTTATATGCAAGCCGTTGAAAAATCAATATCGTTTTCACTGTTAAATTCTTATGAATTGTTTTATTGTTGAATTTTTAATGTTCACACATTCCTAGTTTAGATATATATCATGTATATATGAGTGTATATGATGTATATTAGATCTTCCTGTATCCATGTTTCTGAACTCTTTACTCTGTACTGTGATACATTTGAACTGTTACAAGACCCACTGCCTTGTGTAGATCGACGTTGAATTTTGTTGTGGCCTTCACTTTATCTGACATGGACTATATGGATATCTTATGGAAAATGTAATCTCAATGATTCACAACACATCAATTTACTTTGGTTTAATATTAAACAGGTTCATTTTGTTAGTTATTATCATTGCTTGTGTTGTGGCTTACATTTAACTTTCTCTGTACTTTATTGGTATTTTGTAGAAATTTTAACTAAATGATTCAATATACAATTCAATTTTTTTAGTTTTTAAAAAATTGATTATGTCAATTATTAAAATTCATCTTCCTTTGGAAACTCTCTATTTTTGTATAGAAATTTGATCTATAAGTTTCACAGCATATCAGTTCCCTTTGTTATAAGAAAATTTAATTTCTTAGTGATCACAACTGCATTTGTTGTTACCTTCATTTGAACTTTCTCTGTACTTTATCGAGATACATTTTTAAAATTTGAACTAAACGTTTCACGTCATGCTGTCCACTTTGGTTATTTTGTTTTAAAAAAAGGTTGATTTTGTTAATTTTCTCAATTGTTTATTAACAACGACCTTAAAGTGCAATAAGACTTTTTTATATCCATATATACAGATATTGAACTATTCAATTATATTGTTCAGTTATTTTATTCATATCGATATGCATGTTTATAGAATAAATATTTTAACTACCTACGATGAAGGGCAATAGCTATTGACAATTATTACTCTATTTTACTCCCAAAGATGATGTAGATTAATAAAGGATGTTTTCATGAGAAAATGATCAATTTGAATTCTATATTTATAATCTTAGCATGTGTATCTGCATCATTTATTTTGTTGATGTGCCTGAATTTTGAACTAAAGACGTTGAGCCCATTCTTCCATGTGTAAAGAGAACATTTTCAATACAAGCTGTCATAACAAGTCATGCTAAATCAGTGCTATGCTCTTCAAAATATTCAGTCTTCCATTCAAAACAATGTTACCATAAAAATAAGTTTTATATTGGTACCGGTAAGTCAAGATAATAGCTGAGTGTTTTGGAGATAAAAGATGATTTGATTTAACCCTCTCATATTTTTTAAACATTTTGTTTATTCATTTTCTGTTGAAGTTCATCAAATCATTTACATCAAACTATAATCTTAAGTGCTACATTTATCTTCAAGAAATGTTATCCTGAAGAGATTATATGATGAGACATTTGTTGAAAAAAATTGACTTTTCAGTAAGTTTTTAACATTTCATAAAAAATGTTTGGAGAAGATTGATAATAACTTTTTAAAGTAGTCTTATAGACATTCTTGAAGGAAAATACCTTTATTTTAAGTATTTTGTTTCAGATCAAATCACTTGCAATTGGTTTTGTAGTAAAGTTGTGTTTAGATACATACTATATTTTTCCTGCTGACCAGTTGAGTGTTCTGCTTCATCACACATTTCACTGTCTTCGATATCTCAACATTGGTTATGAAATACAATTTAGTTGTTAAATCCTATAAATAATTCTCACTTGTATTTATGGCAATAATTGTTATTTGGAGGAAATATTTGGCAATCTTTTTTGGGGAGGGCTTGTCAGTAGAATTTTTTTTTTCAAAATTGGTCGAAATCAGGATAGGAGAATCTGTATACCAACTAAATCATTTTCTTAAACGATGCTGAGTCTGTTATTTTTGCCTGAACATTTTTCATCTACATTAGAGCAAAGTTGCCTTCTGCTTTTAGACATTTTGCCCAAACAATCTATAAACCAAGTTATTGATTTTGCCTGGCTTTAAAAAGTTCTGCCAGACAGTTTAACTTCTATGACTTTATGACTTTGTTTATTTTTAAGAAGTTTTTATTCAATTTCGATAACTATATCACTTTTCAACATTGTCATTGTCAGTAATTTTCCTTAATAAATGATGCATCCCTATGCAAAAAACTTACCAGTGAAATTGAATGATATAAAATGATTATTACGAAATTAAATGGCCTTTTCTTCTTTTAGTGGCATAAGCAT
This sequence comes from Gibbula magus, assembly GCA_936450465.1. Taxonomy (NCBI): domain Eukaryota; kingdom Metazoa; phylum Mollusca; class Gastropoda; order Trochida; family Trochidae; genus Gibbula; species Gibbula magus. The sequence goes on along the minus strand of OW388292.1, from coordinate 34,156,675 downwards.
AGATGTGCACCCATTGTATGTATACGCTCTAGTATATGTTTTTCAAAACATAAACAGAAAATGACAATAGCCAACAACAAAATGAAGTCAATATGTGTCTGTAGCCAAGAAGTTGATAAAAGTAAGACATTATACTTTTGTTCATGAATATAAATTGTGTGTTGCCCTTATTTCAAATGTATATTGCTGGCCATGTCCTTACCACAAAAAACTCATAAACAGAAATAAGCTCACTTCTCAGATTTGTTTATGAACTTTGTTATCAGATCATTATTGTTCCTGAGTTATTGAGGTTGTGTTGCTGCTGTTGTTGCCTGCTTGAAAACCATTGTTTTGTATGAAGGTATGTTTTTCAACACTGAACTTTTATACCATCCTCTATCCAAGGGAGATAACCCCTGACATCTACACTGCAAGTGATATCCATGTTTGTTTGTCATGGTGAGTGTTTCCTTCCGTTGTATGAAGTATGTGATGTAATGTTTATAGATATCCCTGGATGGAAAATTTTATTATCAAATAAATAATTAAAATTGGTAATATATCAGTTGTTTTCTTTTTCTTTGAGCTTTACAGGATATTTGATTCTCTTAAGCCCAATCACAACTTTCAGGAATAACTTTGCTATCATTTACATTTTATACCAACTGAACCAGCGAGTGAGTTATCGTTTAAGGTCAACTGAACCAAGCTTGAGAAGACCTATAGTCATTTGAAGACCAGTGCTGTCCCACAGGGCAGTGTACTTGGTCCATTTCTGTTTGTGGTTTTCATTGACAATTTACCCCCTCAAACCGAGGCACAAACACAAATGTTAAACCAGAATTCACCTCACCTATGTTCTACTAGGGCTAGATATCTCGACACTAGCAACATTTCCTAGCAGGTAAAAGGAGAACCTCATACTGTATCCCTGCTTCTTAACCAATGAAAACTCATCTTTCAGTGGTTCTGTCCACCTAGTGACTTCAAAGATCTTAGCATTTGACTCTAAAGCATCTTGCTAATATAGAATATGTCCTTGGATGTAATCTCAAAGTTTGCCAATGCAATGATCTAAGATGTAAATGACACAAATGAACTATTTTTTGTATTTTTCTCTGATTTGATGTTCTTTATTTATCAGCATGTTTATGATCAATTGTTTTCACACAATCAAATAGTATATATATTGTGGAGTATATTAAATGAGAAAACGTTTATCGCAAGTTATTTTAGCATTGTGACGTGTCATTTGGAAAATGTCACTTTTACAACGGCGACGCTGATTGCACAACTAGATTCGGATGCAACCAAATACGCAGGGGAATCCAGGCATAGTAGAGTTTTTTAAGATCAGCAATTTTTCAAAAAAAGTAATAAAACAATTAAATCATCTAACAGTTTAACAAAGAAATATTCATTCAGATAACGTTTCCTAACTTGTGGATATTTGAATTTATAAAATACTGGCACGTCGATGTCCCAATACAAGTTTAGTTATTCTGGGAAACGAAGTTCACTATTAGTTGCTGTACTGTACGAAACTCAATTCTGTCAAGTGATCTGATCAAACGTTTAGTAACTCCGTTAATCAAATGTCACTGGTTAAAGCAGTATGGTCCTTTAAAATCTCAAATTTGTGATGAATTTTTTTTAATTATTAGGCACGGTAAAGATGTTTTGATGTTAAGAAATTAAACTTTGAAAAGTTGCTTTCAATAACACAATCGTGTTACGTCTTAGGTTGAATAACGTGATGATGAAGGCCAGACTGTTAGAAATATGATTTAGCAGTCCAGGTTACTGCCTTTTTTTAATCTACAACAATTTCTCCTCTCTTTTATGTAACTTTTGGAATTCGCTCTATATTTTTCTTTGAAAATTCGAATTGAACTTAGAACCATTTCCATAAGTCAACTCACGCATAGACAATCATGTAGAACCAGTCACTCACTGACACGGTAGTTGCACCTGTACAGAAGTCAGATTTTTATTTATTTACTTAATTTTAGATTACTCGACTTCATATATCAAGTATCAAAAATAAGCGGTGAGACTTGTAAAATCAATGCAAATTTACAATATTTAGAGAAAGAGAAATTCCATTCCACTTTCTTCACACAAGGACTACGCAAAGGTGCTGACCTTGCCCCTGGGTACTATTTTTAACTTCACGCGTATATCTACACGGTGATGGCTCTTCTATGTTCGTGAAGGTTTGGTTTATTTTTTATATCAAAGATTTCAATGGCGCTGAAAAAACCCTAAATGAAATCACGTATCAAGGGATTGTAAACGCCCATATTCGATTTGGTAGTCTTATTTTTTTTATTGGTGTCATGGTTACTTAGTTTAGCTAGCTAGTTCTTCCTCGCAAATGTATCATGAGTTTAAATTACAAACACACAATCCTAGAATCCTTGCCCTTTGCATATTTCTCATTATCATACAGTTGTATACCGAAAGTTTGTTCACCTACTTGTGTATTTCAGTGGAAATATCAATTAATGTGGTATGTCTTTCAAGCATTGTATGAAGTGAAAACTTAACCGATCAGTTCACATTTTTGCATTATATGAAACTAGTTGAGTGTTCTAAAATATGATCTGATTTAATGCATCACAGAGAACAGTTGCAGTTTTGGTAGCTCTTTGAAGTGACCATGAACAATCTTTTCTAAACTAGTTTTTATTTTCTTCTGTGAAATATTCAGTAATTGATCAGCTGGGTCAAATACACAAACATATTATGTTTCCTCTTATACTTATTCAATGTATTTGTGATGAAATTGTTCTCATTTAGTCGATGTGAAAACGTTTATTCGAAAATTAATGAAATTTGAGTTTTCAATGATTGAACCCTTCTGTCTATTTCATGATGCCAAATTTCATAAGCAAGCACCACTTGCGTGACGATCACAGGATACGTTTGATAAAAAATTCACTTATTCATTGGCATATGATGATACATTTTCATTTTATGAGATGACATTTTTATTAACATTTAGTTCAAATTTCCCTTTTATATAGTGTAATAAGGTCTAATGTCTACGAACCCCTGCTGTAGAGGAATATGCATTTGTTGGCATTCAATTTCATTTGGTTTTCCTTGAGTAAAGTGTACCGACTGATACTCCGGCACATTCACACGGACATATCTTAGACATGTTGATATGTTATCAGGTCAACGTTCACCCCGACATCACGGATATACACAAATCATCATGGAGGTATGTTTTATCACTGTAAACATTCGTCGTTTTTATTTCTTTATAACAACGATCGAGTATAATATATAATAATTCTCTACGTTATCGATACGCTGCGTCTGTGATGAAAGTTTCAATCCTTGGTCATTTTGAATAGATTCGATGAAATTTGATTTATCAACAAAACCAACGGTTATTTAAGGACAAGCGTGACGTCAATAATACCTAATAAATAATCTTTAAGATATTGTATGAAATTTTGTAAAGATATAATTTTAAGAGAAAAATTAATTAAACTGTGAATAATTTAATAATAATGTAATCGTTATCGAGTAAGTATATGACAACAACCCTTGCAACAGTTGATCATAACAGTTATATATACTAGTGACCTATACAATGTACATCTTTAAGGCATTATATAACCAATCTATTAAATCATTAAATAATCTGAAGGAGATTTCGTTAGATTAAAGCGTAATATTTTTCATTTAAGTTCATACAACAAGGACAACTATTTTCATTCATACTAGCCAGCAACTTGAATAATCACAAAGCGCTTTGTTCAATACGCATTCATATTATTCATATACACCCTCATTCCCATGTGTGATGTAATGTTTTACGGTGTTGTGGCACTGTCGGCGGTGCCAGTTTGTTTGCAGATTCTCGCTGTGTGTGCTGGCCCTGGTCAGCTCGCTCCAACCCGTCTCACTGACCAACACAACAGCTTACTGTACCACCAGCGCAGCACTCCCCAGCCCTACAGGTAGGCTACAATATATATACATAATTATATATGTAGACACACGCAAAGAGCTATATTTATTCCCCGCCATGAAGGGGTTGTGAGTTGCAGCCTTCCATCTAATACTACTTACCACACTTATTTCCAGACCGTACATTACATATTTCAGCGTATCTGGTATAACATTAATTTATCAACCTTTAAATGATATCAATCGCTTTTTAAAAATCATGTCACAGCAGAAGTATTTTCATGTAAATATTTACGTAATTTTCATAAATTATGTATTACTTTTAACGAGAAATAATAATTATTTTTACCAATTTGATTAACGGCACAAACTTAATGGTGATTGAATATACATTTCGGTATAAATGTGATGAGCTGACGCCTTTTTCAGAATTTCATAATTTGAGTATTTTGAGAATAAAACGTTAAGCTGAATTATTTCTGCAAATGTAATGAAACTTAGATAACGCTTTAACAAAAATATAGAGTATCTTGAATAACTCGGTTGCCAACAATAGTGCAAACTCACTCAAACTGTTACAGACACAAATTATGTTTTAATATACATCCATGCATTACTTAAACAACGTTTACATGCGTAAGCAGAAATAACCCGGATGTAAAGGTCCAAGCCCCTTTTCTATAAACCAGATTTCTAATTGACAAAAAGGCCATGCAAACAGTATTATAGAAATTTAAAAAATTATATTTGATCTGTTGGTTGTTCTTTTTATCCCATCGGTATGTAATAGCGTTACAATTCGCCTACCATAGATAGATGGTGTAAGTGACTTGAAATAAAGGGGTTGTAAATCAATAGAAGTCGTTTCTCATTTAGCTATATGAAGTTACATTTTTTAAACGAATAACGCTACGGCCTCATATGATTCCTTTCAATGAGGATTTATTCTCTGACTGTTTCAGACCCATCTCTACCCCAGATGCCGGCATCGTTCCAGACCCGTGTGGAGGCAAACCTGGTGGACCGGGGCCGGACCATGGAAGCAGCCGAATACGCAGACAGTGCGGGGAACAGGGCCTCACTAACCGTCATAGCAGCTGGTCACGTGACGTCATCAGTATATGACTACACCGAGGGACAAATTTACGTGGTTCAAGGTCGGTTAACAACACAAAATATGTTGATTGTTTGATAGTTATAAATTATATATTCTGAAAATCAAAGTGAAAGGACATATTGGACGGATATACAAGGTTTTTGATGTAATAAATGAGATACTTGTTAGCAGTTTTCGTCAGTCTGATTAAAATCGACCTTGTTCCGAGGAATAAAATTTGCAAAATAATATATCAACCGGGATACGAACAGGTAGTGTAGATTCCTCGCCACAAGGTCTGAGAACATCCCGTATAGGCGTGTATTTCGAACCAGTTTAGCGCAGCCAAAGCCCAGTCAAATAGCTGACCAATCATATCATAGTTTTTAAACGGTCGCTGTTTTGAAAGTATTCGGAACAGACAAACGGATAGCTGTTTGGAGTTATCGGCCCCTAGCTTCTTGCGCCTAAAGCTTTTGTTGGACGTCTTGTGATTGGTTTACTGAAATACGTCAGAACATTGGAGTCTACGGGCTGTTACCAGACGGTTTGGCGTGGAAACCTCCGAACGATTTGAGTTCGTATCCCGGGTAGATGCAATATTTTGCATAGTTTTTTCCGCGGAATACCGTCGGTTTTAATCAGACTGCAGTTTTCGTCATACAATTATTTTTTATTTTTGAATCAATATTTAACATAAAGAATTAATATAATTGAACCAATTTAATATTAAAGCAATCATAACATGATATGATGATGCTCTTGCATCACATTTTCATTTGTATGCCTTTTGTCAAACAAATTAAGTTATAAAGACAGGATATAAATTATAGCTGGAACACGTTGTTAAAACCTCAGATGGTGTATGTACGACAAAGACGATGTCCAACGACAGCCTGGACGACTACCTGTACGGTGACATCAAGGTGAACGGGTCTGGTCACGTCTACTCCACCAACGACATCATCAAGATGGCTAAACGATTTGGAGAGGTAACGTTGTTTTACTGGTTTTATTTCTTGTTTTGTATTTACAGCTTTTAAATATTAGTGTCTTTTTCGAGATATCAGTTCAAAACCATGCTGTTTTACAGTCAAATCGATATACAAATATGTTTTAGTGCAAGAACGAACAGTGCTTGCTCTGTCAAATTTGGATTTAATTTCACTTATGCAAGTATTCTTTTATTAAATGTGTGATGGATTTACGCTATATCGTGTCATTTGTGTCAACGTCTCAATCGTCTCAAATAGTTTCAATCGTTTCACCAAAACTGAAATTAAGAGTGCAATTATGTCGCCATAATAGTGGTTTCAGTTTTAAATTTAATTCATCACTTCTGCATATCGAACGTCCTCGTGTCATCTTAATTACATTTCAGACGTATATGGGTCAAAAGTATGTCCGTGGTATCTTCACTGACCATTGGCAGTCCTGTGGCTACTGGGCGTTCTACAAGGCTAACTTCACTCTCGACTACTATTTTACAGGTATTGTCCATTTTACTTGACCTCGTTATTGAAGTTAACTATACAGGACATTGGTTATCTAAGTTTATGGGTTGAATGCAGATTGAACCATCAATATTCTATATATGCTGTTCATTCTAAGATATGTCATTGACACTGTTGGTAAGTTATTAGCGGTGGCGTTCATGGATAGGCAATTAAGTACCGTCCAGAACGATAAACTTAAGTTCTTGCTGGTTTCATATTAGTTTTTATTCATATAAAAAAAAATTCTACAATAATTACCTTAAAGAGGTATTTCAGAAGCTGATGTGACAAAAGAAACGCATCTTGTTATGGTCAACGTCTTCATTGCAATACTTGCAGCATTTCGGCGCACAGGGTAATATTTTGTTTTGTAATTAAATCTTCTATAAATAGCGTTAAACTGGACGGCATCCATGGATTACCCACAAATCCCTGTGCGAGCAGACGTTAACGGAATCATGCAGACGTCAGCTGGGTCTCGGAATTTTCATCATATTTATGATTACTACGACTTCAGACCTGGTATAGAGGACCCAGATAAAGCATTTGAGGTTTGTCGTGATAGTTTCCCTAAATGTTCAGACTACATTTGCATACAATTGTTTTACATAGGGAACGGGTTGCTGTTAAAGAAAATACAACAGAGTGCACCTTTTAACGACGTAAATATAGTACAATACAGATGCAACATTCCATACATAGTTTTAACGTTTCATGCAATTAAATCTTTTTATCTTATGGATGTCTGTTGTTTCCCAAAGAACTCAATTATTGGGTTGACGAAGAATATTGTTTGCTTTTTTTTACCAAGTATGAACTGGATCTTATAACGAGATGTTGACATATGTTACTGCAGAACTGTCCATTAATTTTATGAGTTATTGCTAAACTTCAGACACCACCAGATGTTGTTTGTCCCAGTCGGAAAACTTTGGAACTCATTCCTAAAGTAGCGGACCAGTTTTACTACAGGATCGAACAAACAGGCAGAGGCAAGGCAACGAATTCAGAGGTATCTGTCAACGTGAACGTCATGTCCAATGTTCTTATCAACCCTATAGCCTACTGGTTGATGTGGGGGACGTTTGTAATTTATATATCTTTGAGGATTCAGTTGGAGACTTCAAAGCCACATGTTTGAACTAATCTTAATGATGGGCATTTGCAGGTAAATGATACGTTGATAAAACATCTGCTGTATAATGATATGTCAATGTCATTGTTGAAATGAAAATAACGAACTGAATTACCTTAGGTGATGCATTTCACAATTCAAAAGTTTTGATAACCGAAGAACGGGCCGGGAACTTTGTCGATTAGAAAAATAGTTAGGGTATGTATGCATGTTTAACGATAAGAGATACACGCCCCTGTGAATATACCCCTTAATCCCTCGGGTTGCTGATGTGATGCATCGCACAATGCAAACATTTTAATAATGAAAGCGTACGTCTCTAGGTGTGGTATGACAGAATGTATAACGTCATGAGAGGAGACTTCGATGAAACTGGACAAGCCTATACAGTAATAAATGACTTCAATAGAGGTGAGATGATGTCAGTATTTCTGCTTTCTTTACAACGCATAAGATGATTACCTAATGGCGAGTGAATCGTGTCTCTAATGATATCAATACTTGGCGAAGCAACGAGTGTTTTAAAGCGATATTATCTGGGAGATCGTTTGGTCTCATATAAGCCAAGTACCTGCCTAATGCAGTTTTGGAAGGTAACCGGTGACCTCACGTTGCAGGTATAAAGTACACGATAAACAAGGAGACAGGTGCGTGCAGTGTGGGTCCCATACAGAGCGAGTCCCTGGGGTCGGAGCGCGTGGGGCCGGGCAGTCAGTGGCTGCTGCATCTTCTCCCTCCCACTGACTTTCTCAGACTCAACGAGAGCTTCGTCTACGTGGGACAGGTATGTTGTTAGTATATTAGTGTTAGTAATATTTCCTAAATGACAATTATAATTATAATCATTTAACCTTTTATTGTCTCATGTTTTTTCGTCTCAGCAAAAAGTACATTTCTAAAAGCATCGAATCCATTTTAACTTATATTAATTGTTTAAAGTTATGTAAAGAGAAAAGAGAACATCGGCCTAATGTGCGACTGCGCAACGTTAACTCCTAGTTATCCCCCGCCGCGCGTTTAGCGCGAAGCGGGGGATATAGTATTCGGCTGCGTACGTCCGTACGTACGTCCGTACGAAATGGAATAACTCAAATACTATTCACTGGATTATTTTCATATTTTGCATATGGGTTCATCATAGGAAGAGTAATGTTCCTACAGAGGTTTGTGACCTTGACCTTCATTTCATGGTCACAACGAGACTTTGTCATTTTACCCTTGTCAGCGGGATATCTCAAGAACCATTCGCTGGATTCTCTTCATATTCTACACATAGCTTCTCCAAGAAAAGACAAAGTGCTGATTAGATTTTGGTGACCTTGACATCATTCTCAAGGTCACAGTGGAAATGTGATTTCTTTCGACGTGATAATGTACATGTAAATCTTGTCAGCGGGATATCTCAAGAACCATTCACAGGAATTCCATCATATCATATTTGCGGCGGGGGATCATGTCACCTTAGGGACAACTACTTGTTTCCCTTGTATTGGTCCTTTCTCAAACAGCGAATCAAATTACCAAGGTAGTAAATACTGTATGTGTGCACTGCTATTGATAGTAAATATTAAACTGAGTAGTAGAATAACATTATGTTATATATATTGCATGGCCTTCCCTAACAGCGACTGGTCCGAGGACAGACGTGTGATCTGTTTGTAGCCAAGGTTGGACAGAATGCTCCATTCTTCCTGTTACAGGGACCTGCTACAGTCGAGGCTTACTTCTCCAGGGTAAATCTGATTTAAATCCAGTAACTGGTCATTGTGTGATTATAAATACCATTTTCAACCTAATCAGATGTTGTTCGAAATTGTGTATGCATTTACACAATCAAGTTTAGTCACTAACGCGGATATATATACTTTTTCAAATATCAATAACATTTGCGCATAATATTAAAACTTACGTTAATCGATCGGGTGGTTTGTTGGACCTATATAATGTTTAGTTTAAGTAGATGAATCTCTAATGCTCAAGATAGGCTGTGTTTTTGTATAAAGAAGTATTAAATCAGGCGATGGACACTTTTAAAGTTAAGTCATTGTAAGTGATACACTGTAATCCGAATTAATACAAACAGGATATTTGACATATCACGTCGAATACCATGACCATACCAATCTTATCGATTGACGTAGAAATATATACGTTCACGAGTGACACAACCACGAGTGTAAATATATCATGTCTTCTTCACGAGATGAGATATACATGACATTCAACGAGAATGTGCTATATTTATTAGAATTAGAAAAGTATGCATAGTTCGTAAATGACGTTCATTTTACGAATGACGCATCCAAGATCCCCACGCCTATCGTTTGAACTCATATGATTGAAAGTATTATTTCACTGGGTAGAAAAAATATTGGAAATAAATGGAAATAAGATTTTATTATAATCGAAAAACACCGAATTTCACCACTGAAAATATAATCAATTACAACATCTGTTCGTGTCACCCAGAGTACTGAGAACCCGGATGTCAGTGACCCAGGAAACTCCAAAGGATATGCTCACGTTTTGGTTCAGATGGTTATACACGTGGATGGGGTACGTAATTATCTGTACACGTTTTGCTATTAAACATTGTAAACATTTGTAAAATCCATAATTACGCACATTTAAAACATGTAACGCATTTCTCTTAAATATTTCAAATTCAGGAATAAGGAACATTATGATATCAAGGAATCTTGTTTTCTTATTATGTCGATACGTTTATAACTTAGATTTGTTATCATGTATATTTGACGAAACTTATATTGAATATACTATTGTTTAATCAACTTGTCATTGCATGCAGGTCTAATCATTGGTTATATTCGTTTTCAGTCACATGATGACATATATTTAAATTACTTCGACTTTGATTTCACACACCCGAATCCTGAATCGACCTTTGACCTCACTTCGTGTTATCCGGATACACAACAAATCGGCTTCAGTTTACAAATTCCAGGTAGATGAACTTTTCTCTAGCAAACTCTCCCGGCATGCCCTCACGTTTCGAGTCAGTTGTCAGTTTTCCACTATTCAATATGGACTTGTCATCAAAACATGACCAAATAAGGCACATTTCCTTTTTATCATTAGGTCTTCAAGACGAAAGTCTGAAGACCTATTGTTCTTATCCTGGTTTTCCTTATTATTAAGGATTCTGCCCATTGGGGCAGAATCCTTATTGTTATTGGCGTGTTTTTTTTTTTTCTCTGCACCGATTTTGTGACACCTATTCTGCAGAAACGGCTACAGAGAATTCAACCAAACTCTACAGCCTGACAGCCCTTAGTGCGAACTAATTAAATTTGGCTTTTGGACCCCATCGTTTCACGCATTAAAGGTCCAGTTCGATTCCAAATTTCGATTTTTAACATGGGAAAATTTTTCAAAATGCACTTAGAGACTTGAAACTTTTTGCAAAAGATGCGCAATGATCATGCGAGCAAAAAAGTAAATCATGGCGAATTCGTAAGTCACGTGGTTTGTCCGCAATTTTGATTTTAGACGCATTTTACAATTTTCCGACCCCATGCACCTTTGGCAATCTTCTCCTCTGAAGATACTAGCATCTAAGAGCTCAAACTTGCATGTATGTGTAGCTAAAGGCTTGGTGATTAAACGATCCTCCAAAGCATTAGCGTACCTCTTATACTTTTTTCACAGTGACCTTTCAAAGTCCGACAATTTTTGAAAATCGTAAACTTCAAAGGGCCATAATTCAAAAACCTAGGAATGGAATTGAATGATTTTTTCAGGAGAGTAAGACAGGACTATGGTCATTATGAATCAATAATAAAATCGCTCGCGAACAGTCATTTCCGGTCATAATAAAGAAAAACTTTAACATGGGGAAAATCTTCAAAATCCACATAGAGATTCGAAACTTGTTTCAAAAGATGCGCAGGAACAATACAAGCAAAAAAGTAAATCATGACCAAATCGTAGGTCACGTGGTTAAGCCGCCATTTTGATTTTCTTAAAATTTGTCTTATTTTGACATGCTAAACATGGGTCTCAATAATCCCAGTGACATACTAGAGACGCACAACTTGTTTCAAAAATGCATAATAACTTGACAAGCAAAATATGTTACCATTGCGAAGTCGTAGGTCACGTGGTTTCGATGCCATATTGAATTTTAACCTTTTTTGATCATGCACTTTTGCGGAAACACCACTTTGAAGACAGTTGCATCTAAGCGCTGAATCTTAGATTTATATGCAGCTGAAGCATTCGAGAATAACAAGTTTGTTATATTTTGAGTAAACTCCTAATACTTGTTTCACAATCACCTTTCAAAGTATGGTAATTTTGAATTTTTTAATAAGTTTGATTTGAACTGACTTGATGAAGATTTTATTGAAGCGTCACTAGACAATAGACCACTCATAATTTGATTTTCAGTAATTTCTATTGTAGAGGCATCGGACATAGCTACGAACTTTTACTTCAACCCGGAAGCAATTCAGAGACAATGCAGTCCATTTCATTTTGATGTGTAAACAGAGGAAATTCCTACTTTCGTTTTGACATACATTGTGTTGCTGGGGAGTCCGTCCTGCTAAACATTATATATAGATGGTGTTATTGTATCGAGAATTACTGACTGTTGCCTGAACTTACCAATTTGAAGATAATCGACTCAGGATAATGACAATATAGGCCAATTTGTAAAGTAGTTCTGATCGAAAACCGGACACTGCACCACGATTAACGCAAATCTGTTAGACGATCGGATTTGATATGGGAAACCCATTAACAACACACACACAAACACGACAATGTAGGTTTATATTGTTTTAAAGGTCTGTGCATGTCAATGGGACGTGTAGTTTCGGTTCTGAATATTTATAATGATGTTAATTGTTGCTCATGCTGAAATAACCTTTGCTGTACAGTGTATGTTGACGTAATGTGCATCAATGCATAATGATACTCCCAAGAGCAAAAACATGATCTTGGACAAAATATCAACAGATGCTATATAAATTCCCTTAATTTCGAAAAATATTATCGGAACAAAACAGTGTCTTATAGATGTATAAAATACAATCACTAATTTCCCCGCCTAAACATAAGAGAACCTATAGCTCAGTGGTATGATCGTTGGGTTTGACTTCCAGCGGACTGAGTTCAAGTCCATCAGTTAAAAACTTTTTTGACTTAAATATAGTTTCAAATGTTCAAAACTTATTTTTGTTTGTATGTTAACTTGTTTTGACTTGTTTAAGCGCTTTTGTTTATGCAAAAATTCATATTGGCAACACTGTCCAGATTAGTGTACTGGCTACTTTTTTATGTTACTGTATATTAACCAATAAGCTGCTGTCATGGAACATTTTGGTACGTTTGCCCATATCCAAATTAATCTATGACCTCGGCCGATTTTGGATTTTCGACTTCTTTAATAAGATTTCTGTCAAATAAGTTAAAATTTCCATCTCAATTTCTGGAAAACTGTATCAGACAGTTTCACAAAACCTTCACCAAACTAAGTACAGCAAAAACAGGTTGACATGGCGACTGTACAGCAGGCTGAAAAAGGATTTTTGACAAAGAGATTTAAAAAAAATTAACATAAAGACTTCAAACTTTTTTAAATAGATGTGCAATACCAGGGACCTCTATATAATGTCACTGGCAATACTAATACAAACAAAAAAGCAACAGTCACGTGGTTTAGCCACCATTTTGATTTTCTTTGAAGTTGTTCGATTTTGACGGTAAAATCTCAAAACTCCTAGAGACATCCTAGAGACTTGAAACTTATTTAAAAATATATGCAATTACATTTGGAAGATGTCCTATTTCATTATCTTTGAATTAAATAAAACATTTAACCGCAGAATCCGCTTGTCGTCGCTTGCGACTATATTTATTATTTGTACTTTTCTTGTGCGCGGTGTACGGCCAAAACGGCTGAACCGATCTTCTTGAAATTTTCAGGGATTATAGCCTGTGACCTACACTCGGGCTGTACGAGACCGATTTTTGATTTTCGACTTCTACCGCGAGTTATCTCCCCTTGAAGTCAAAACTTCAAACCTCAATAGCTCGAAAACTAATTAAGATATTTTCATAAAACTTTCACCAAAATGTGGGCAACAATATTCCCCATCGATTAGGCCCATAGCGGTTTTCGGCCGTAACAATAGATTTTTTGCTATTTCGAAAAAACTTAAATTTTTGCTCACTTTCGCGATTTTGAGGGTACGCGTCTTCAAAAATCTTCTTCTAAATCACGGCAATACATACAGATATGTGTGATAGCTCATTCGAAAGCCAAGACAACGTAGAATATAATTTGCAAAAAGAATTTTGAATTTAGGCCTAGAATTCGAGTAATCTGCCCTTGAATATGGTCCTTTTTAAAAAGGGCGTTTTTCGGTTGCAATTTCAAAGGGCCATAACTCTGTAACTAATTGACTTATGTCTAAGTTATTGATAGCCATCTCTTTCTAATAAAGAGCTTAACAAGTCCATAATACATCAATATCATATAAAAGTTGATAGTTTCGGCACAATTTGGACATATTCCCAAAAAAGTAAAATTTTGTGATTTTGAGCATTTTCGAAGGGTATATCCTTTGGATAATTATTGATGATGAACCGCTGAAGATAGGAAGAATTTGCGTATGCCATGTTGATGTAAAAACGTCATTTATAAAGGACAATATTTTTCGAGCACGTATCTGTCATAGTTTATATGTGACAAGTCATAGAACATTGTCATTTTTCGAAAATCGCAATTTTTAGCATAGTTGAAAGGATCATAACTGCTTAACTAATAAAGATATCAAAATTGTATTTACACCGTCGGATGCACAGTTTCAAGAACAACAATGTTTCTGTTGAACTCTTTCATCAAAAAGATGATAGTTAAGCTCCGAACATCGCAAAGGTTGTCTAGGGGTCCAAATTGTAGCATTTTTTAGTATTTTCTTTAACATTCAGAATAACATAACGCATTACTTATGTATACAATCCAAATGATGATAACATCTCCTGAAGTGGAAATTGAAGCAGAACATTTTCTATGTAACACCTTAGTATGAAAATATTAACCATTTTGTCTTAATCGTGAGAAAGATCATGTAGGGGTCCATTACTATGTGATTTTCCATTTTCAGAGGGGTACTTTCTTTGGAGAATTTTTGTAAAATAACTATTGAAGATAGAGACATGTTTGATAGCTCGTTTTAAAGCAGAAAAACTGGTGAATAACCGAGAGTCCAGCATGGAGTTCAAGGTCAAGCAGAAGTCTTGAAGACCTAAGTATTGACGCGTCAATCCTAGTTGCTATTGTCTTTGTCATTAGTGAATGTTCCATTACTGCTATTCCCTTCTAATAGCATGTGTAACGTCGTAAAGATGATCTAACTTAGCCAGCGAGTCTCTGAAAAGCATAAGACCACTGTTCGCAATATCGTTTAACGTTGCCTTTAGTATTTAAACATGGACCATTTAGTTTACACGTCCTTGTACTTCCAGTAAAGTCCCCGGCAGACTACATGTCCTACCAGAGGCAAGTACAGCAGGAAGTGCTGAAACACATGTCAGTAGAGCTCCAGCTGGAACCAACACGTATCCAGGAGCTGCAGGTGCGCGCTGGGGAGTACTATATATACGTACTCGGGAGGATCCTGCAGCGTCCACCTCTACTGGGTAAGGGGAGTGGTTTAGGTGTTGACTAGGTCATGTATACTGTTAAAATTTGCACTTGTGCCAGATGCATCGAAACCCAAAGTATTGATTATAACGTGTTATGTTATCTCTGAATCTGATAATCGGTGTGCGTTTAGTCTATAATCCATACGCCAAAATTTCAAACTAGTGTGAGACATCAATTATTAAAATCGTTTGATTTAACTAAGATATGGGCTTGATTTATGTTGTCAAGTTTGCACATGTTACGGTATTGTCATGTAGACATATATATTATTATTGTATATTCATGTTATTTACACAGAAATGTGATATGTGCATGTCTTCAAACGTAAAGTAACTGTCACAATGTTTGTCTCACCAGCCCGGTACAACAAGATAGAGAACAAGTCGATAGAGCTGATAGACAAAATGTATCCCAATGTAACTACAGCGGAGGAGTGTGCTGTGGTGTGCGACTCCGACCCCGACTGTTACAGCTTCTCTCTTTGTGTCCTCGCCAGCACGTGTTCCATCTCACATGTTGTACAGCAGGCTGACTCTCAGGATACACTCCTTACTTCCTCAACATGTACTAGATACACACGTGAGCTGATCATACATTTATCACCTTGTTTGCAGTGTATATATTCTGTAACATCGTATTTAAAAGGATAACCTTCCAGAATGTCCATCACCCTCCAGAATGTCCATCACCCTCCAGAATGTCCATCATCCTCCAGAATGTCAATCATCCTCCAGAATGTCCAATATCCTCCAGAATGTCCATCACCCTTCAGATCCTCTAGAATGTCCATCATCCTCCAGAATGTCCATCATCCTCCAGAATGTCCATCATCCTCCAGACTGTCCATCACCCTCCAGATCCTCCAGAATGTCCATCATCCTCCAGACTGTCCATCACCCTCCAGATCCTCCAGAATGTCCATCATCCTCCAGAATGTCCATCACCCTCCAGATCTTCAAGAATGTCCATCATCCTCCAGAATGTCCATCACCCTCCAGATCCTCCAGAATGTCCATCACCCTCCAGATCCTCCAGAATGTCCATCATCCTCCAGAATGTCCATCATCCTCCAGAATGTCCATCACCCTCCAGATCTTCCAGAATGTCCATCATCCTCCAGAATGTCCATCACCCTCCAGATCCTTCAGAATGTCCATCATCCTCCAGAATGTCCATCATCCTCCAGAATGTCCACCATCCTCCAGAATGTCCATCATCCTCCAGAATGTCCACAATCCTCCAGAATGTCCATCATCCTCCAGAATGTCCATCATCCTCCATCGAAATGTTTCTTAAATATGCCATGACATATTTCTTTCTGAATTAAGTGTTTGTTAAATATATCAATATCTTTATTTCAGTACTTAAAAGGCCTCAGGCCTAGTACAAGATATACAGTGCACTGACATTTCATGAAATAATGATATTTCTATGTAAAAACGCATAAAAGATAAACATGGACAGGTTTTCAATTTCTTCTTTGTTTACACTGTTTAAAAATAGAGACAATTTTATCTTATTTGGATTTACATAGTATTTTTCTTTGATATATTTCTTTCGGATGATGCTGTACAAAGGACAAATCAGTAAATACCGTATCTCGACTTAGTGTTTAATCAAATACTAGAAACAGGTCAATTCCCCACAGACTGGTCAATGGGAATACTTATACAATTACACAAAAAAGGTGATGTGAAGAATGTAAATAATTACAGAGGAATAACGCTATTAAGTATTTTTAGTAAAATTTTCACTACTATCATCAACAAGAGATTGGTATTTTGGGGTGAGACTATGAATAAATTAACGGAATGTCAGGCAGGCTTCAGAAGGAGTTATACAACTATTGACAATATGTTTGTTCTACAGAGTTTAATACAAAGATATCTACATTCGAAAGGGGGAAAATTTTATGCTTTATTTGTTGATTTTACAAAAGCTTTCGATTCTGTAAAAAGGGATAAATTGTGGAACCTCCTTCAAATGAGTGGTGTAAGCCCAAAGATGAATAACCTTCTGCGTAGTATATATGAAAATGTCAAAGCTTGTGTCAGAAATGATAATATATTATCAGAAACCCTTGATATACAGATTGGAGTGAGGCAAGGTTGTGTACTGAGCCCATTTTTATTCTCATTTTTCATAAATGAATTGGCTATGCAGATCGAGAATAACTGTTCACATGGTGTACAACTACATCCTGATGTTTTCCAAATATTCCTTTTACTCTTTGCAGACGATATTGTGCTCATTTCAAGTACTATTTCAGGTCTTCAAAAACAAATTAATGAACTTGAAAGTTTTTGTGACAATTCAAAATTATCAGTTAACTTGGATAAAACAAAGGTGCTGGTATTTAAAAAGGGTGGAAAACTTTCGAAGAAGGACAAATGGTTTTATAAAGATTGTGAATTAGATATAACAAATTCCTACAAATATCTTGGAGTATTTTTCACTAATCAATTATCATGGTCTACGCATACAAACTATACATCAATACAGGGGGAAAAAGTACTTGTTGGTATTATAAGACAGATGAGAATACTAGGTGACCTAAGCATTAACACATTTTTCAAAATAATCGATGCCAAAATATACCCCATTCTCTTATACGGGGCAGAAATCTTGGGGTTAAATTCTTTCGCAAAACTAGAAATGGTTCATCTTTATGCATGTAAAAAGTTCTTAGGTGTTAAACAAAATACTCCAAACTTAATGATTTATGGAGAATGTGGCAGATTCCCTTTATATATCCACTCATATTGTAAAGCTATTCGGTATTGGATAAAGCTTCTAAACATGCCTTCATACCGCCTACCTAAAAAATGTTATGAAATGATGCTCTTATACGACAAGAATGGTCACAAGAATTGGGTTACCGACGTTAAAGCAACACTATTTTCTGTGGGATTTGGGAATATTTGGCAAAATCAAGAAATAGGTGTAGATCCCGAATTCATGAGTGAATTTACACAAAGACTAAAAGATATATATTTTCAAAATTGGATGGAAAAATTATCACTTTCAAGTAAATGTGACACGTACCTAACCTTTAAAAGCAATATCCATACCGAATATTGTTAAATATAGTATATTATCACAAGTTAAAAATTCCATCCCATCAGTCAAGTCTTCCGTAGGTTTCCTAGAACCATACTCAGTAAATTGTGTACACAACACGTTCAACACTCAATGAAGTTCTGATATATATACCGATACCAATTACCACAGTTTCAATATATGAATTTGTAAAATCAGATATCATTATCTGCATTCGTGGTTAACTGCTTCAGTTTCCAGTTTACAGAAGATATGTTCTTTTAATATCTTCGTAAAAGTCTACATGTAATGACTTACTATTGATTGTTTTAAATAGTCATGAAACGAGTTTTTAACGTCTTACGTATGTCATACGAGTCCTCTTGAATTGGTCTGTGTTGATCATATTTATTATGTACCTACAGGGGTGGTCAAGCGGCCGGTAGGACTTCCTGACCATGACCTTCAGAGTGTGTGGATCGCCTTCAGGAACATGGTGTACACAGGCGGATTGGTCTTAAAGCTGAATGCGCCTGGCCTGCTTAAACAGGTGATGTCACTGTGCTAAGTGGCACTGTGATTTACCATTGTTGCAAGTGGATTATAAGGATGTAAATAGAATTACTTACTATTCATGGATTATTCATATTTATCTATTGTTTTATAACATCAACTCGAGATTTGTTCTTGTTCGCTCTTAAATTTAAAATGGCCTATGTTGTTGGATTTTTCATTGTAATCGACCACTTTCAAGCAATCTGATATCTAAAAACTGTCAAGATGTGTATATGTATACAATAGGTCTGCTAGATAGTGAACTGCTGTATACCATTAGATGTTCACCATTTATACTCACACATAGTTACTATAAATATCAATCCAAGTACTTCCTCTTTGTAGATAACAGCTCGAGAAGTGACGGAGTCAGATATTTGGAAGCATGGCACCTCTGGTCAGTGTACAGTGCATAATTCAGCAGTTCACAAGTGTTTCTAATGGATCGGTAATCGTGGACTTGTGACAAATACAGAGAAAAATTTCGGCACATCTACGTATCTGTCTAAAAAGGAAAAAAACAATATGTCACAAACATTCATGTTACTGAACATATTTTATTTTCACAGTTGTTACCATTCTTTGAGTGATGTTTAAGTTGTTCCCTTTAACCCCAAGTAGAAAACCGTGAATGACACAAGACGACTTGCTTCCCTAAAACAGAATGATGTATTCCTACGTTTCAGAGTTTACCCATCATATAGTGATATACAGCAATCAAGCACGTATAGTGCACCCCTCCAGGGTCCTGGTTGGACTAGCGTTTGACGACTGTGCCAAGGAGTGTGTGAGTGACTCCCGGTGTCAGGCCTTCTCCATCTGCCTACAGGACCAGTATTGTAGGCAGCTCGATACACCACTCACCAGTCAGAGTATAGCACACAACAACTCCATCAGCTGCTTTGTATATAAAAGTAAGATTCATCTCATTTGAATGTTTGATTTTTAAATTTAGATTATCCCGATTTCTATCTACAGGTTTCCAAAGTATAATAATCCATATTTGATGTCCTACCATTTTATCTATTGTATTTAGAACATACTCTGCTTCGATGATATTTTCTTATTATCTATACTGTGTTATCAAAACTAGCATACAGTAGGCATGTAAATAAACTAAAACCTTTTTCATCGGTTGCAAAATTTTATTGTTGCAAATTCGGCAGAATGCTATTAACGACGGTGGCCAATAATATTCACATATAAACGTGTATAATCGTGTGTATTATTGATTATCATATTAACTAACATAGGTATTCATCTTCTTTTCAGTAAGGAGTATGTCCCCATCACACACTTCCTATACTAGCCAGCCTTCCATCACACCGTCTCAGCTAGCGAGTGGTGAGTTATAGTCCTTATAACGGGCCTACACTACATCCATCAGAATATCCCCAGAACAATGCGTTACTCAAGCAGATCCAATCCTGGTTGAAAATTAGACATCGGACTTTGAAGAATGAATAATTATTTCGAACTTTTCACTATTGTTCAAAATTCAAAACATGACATTCCCAAAATAATTTATTGCAACACATACATGTACATGCCCCAAAAGAGTTAAATGAAAATGTTGGCATCAAGAAATATTACTTTTGGTAAAAACAATCATTCTGTAAAAGTGAAATGTTTAAGAGATTATACTGAGTGTAATTGGTTTACAAAATCGACGTTCAACAGGCAGTCCAGCATCACCGTCGTCTCCAGTCATCACACCGACCGTGGGTCCTGGCTCCACGATACGTAAGACTATTTAATCATCATATCATTTAACTTTACATCTTCAATATTCACACTTCTTCATCTGTCCTCATTTGTCCATTTTGCATTGGTCAGTTAATGCCTAGTTTGTACAATCATAAGATACATTCGTATGACAATCATTGCCTTATGAATCTCAATCATTAACTTTAAATTGATTACATAATTAAAATTGATTACATAATTCATTTCATAATTATAGGATGCACTATAAATCTAGAACCTAATTTGATCTACAATTCAAGTTTCTTTCCGAACCAAATGAATGAACCAACTTACAACTTACACCGCTTACAATGTTATTATTACGACAAGAAAACATTCTGTAATGCTCCTAATACCACATCTCTTCTCTCAAGCCAAGAAAAAGGACTTTGTGATGTACAAGAAGGACGCAGTATTCAACAGCCTGGCTCGCACAGTTGTTGCTGTCAGTGTGGAGGTGTGTCTGCAGTACTGTATAGACGACCCCCAGTGTGAGACCATCACCATCTGTGAGAGGGAGGAGAAGTGTCACATCAGCTACACCCTCCCTCAGCAACACGGGGCGCTGGTCGAGCAGCGGATGAGATGTGATATCTATACACGTACGTAGTTTTCCACACGGACCGAGACACGGTTCCAACGAAGAAATCCACTCAACCCTTTATCATAGTATTCGGCCTTGGCACAGTCGTCAAACGCTAGTCCAACCAGGACCCTGGAGGGTGCACTATACGTGCTTGATAATTAGCTCACTTGACACGCTGCATATTATTCCCTTAAAAATGTCCGTAAACTTGTTTAAGCTAATGAGAACAACCGTCGTACACGCACCTGTAGCCTTAGAGCCTGGTTAGCGTTATGTCTCCAAGAGTTATGATACAGACTTTCATCAATAAACACCATGTATATATCATGGTGTATGCTGCACACTTAAGTTGATAGGATCTTGTATATCGTTTGCTAGCACAGCGGATCTACCAGCAATACTGCGGTTGAGGATTTTGTTCTTTGTTATTACATTATTTGTTTTAATATGAGACTCTGACGTACTGAACATTGAACATCAGTAACACAGAATTTATACCGGCCACGTTCATAGATCTGTCTACAAACCGGTTCAATTACAAATCAGGAAAATGTACATGTAAAGATACATCATTTTCATTAATTAAAACTGTTAAGTCAAACGAAGTATGTCCATTAATTAAAATGTTTTACTACTGCAAAATATATATTAGAATTTGCAACTTATTATTCATGAAAAAATCCAAGGTTCATAAGTAACATTTTAATAATCCACAACGATCACGTACAATGGAGCGTTGTTCTACTAGTGTCCGGTGGAGCCAGTATAACAGGTAACCCTCCCACATCCCCGGGATCAGCAGGTACCCCCGTATGGTCACCCGTCACCCCGGCAGCGTATTCTGTCACACCAGCCTCGACACCGTCTTCAGTTACTCCAGCCTCGGCACAGCCACCGTCGGGCTGTCCAACATCATCGTCCAAACACGGTCAGTATTGCTGAAGACGAAGTTTACAAAGCTTTGGTTATGCGTAATAAGTATAATATGTATGCTAGCTGTTGTCGAATCGTCAAGTTGTTATCTATTTGTGCTGTCTTATTTACAAAAGCTATTAATATTTTGAAATGTAATTCCTCAACCGAGGTTTTCCTACACGAGGATGTTTTGAAAACCTTTTGGAACCTGCTCAAAGGAACATCAAGATATATTAAAGGCGTATTTCTTAGGAAAATCTTAATATCAACCACGGGCAAAATATATTTAGGTTACCATTTAAACAATAATTAATTCACTTTTACTTCTCACTGCAGGTGCGCCCATCTCTGACTACTACTTTCTGGCTGAATGTTCGCTGCCAGGTATAGCCAGGGTCACTAAACAACTGGTGACTACCTCCAGCCAATGTGCCTCCTTCTGTAATGCTCGCACCGACTTTGAGTGTAAATCCTTCCAGTATTGTCCCGGGAATAAAATGTGTCACCTCCTCGACACGAGAACACTTCCGGTACCACGAGTGCTTAATTACCAGACATACTGTGAATTCTATAGCAGTGAGTATTGGGTAATTGTTTTATATATACAAATATCTAGATTATCAGTGAAAACTGCAAAAGGAGCAAGATGGCGGGCAATCAGAGACAGAACTACCTCTTTACATGCATTAACGCCTTTTTTTGTCACCAAAATGAAATGAGTTTCAAAACGATAATTAATTAAAATTATGATTATTAAAGGTTAATATGTATTCCTGATGTAGTCAATTCTCTTTTTGTAGTACTAAAATTTGGCCTTTGCAAATGTCGCTTTCAGAACAGTTTCTATCCGACTTCAAAAAAGTTCAACCTTCAAAGACCGGAACTCAGAACTTTATTCCGGTCAGCAGCCTCGATCTGGAAGACTGCGCAGACATGTGTGGACAGGACGGGTCATGTTTGTCCTTCCGGTATTGCTCGAAGTCCAGGAACTGCTTGATTGCAACATCAAAACACACTCCTAGTCTAAGTGCTCAGCTCCTGCAAGGCTGCACCTCTTATAAACGTGAGTGTTATCCAACATGCCGTCCCTGCTCTACATGTATAACTACAGCTCTTAGAATCATCTCAGCCAGTGAAACTTTTGGTTATACCTAGTCCAATCAGATGCTTTAAACTAAAAATCAAAATGAAATGTCACAGCTGGTTACCTTGTTTGTTTTTGTTTGTAGAGAACTTGTTAAATATTTACCTTGAATAATTCAATTGTAGGAAATTTCACATTGGCAAATGTGTCGAGCAGCGAAAAGGGCCCAGCTGAGAATATAGGTAAGTCTATGCAGCCGGTGCTGTTATTCGCGACTGTGGTAAAAGTTTCTCATTTTCTAGGTGTAAACACGGAGAGTCTGCACCTAATCTCGCGACGTCGTAGTATTATGAAGCTCTTTCATAAAACGTGGTTTAAACAGATGTACAGACGCTATATGATAATGTATGGTTTTAGTATATCTAGCTAACGTTTGACTTTAGTTAGTTACTACAGGTTTAAGTCATATGATTTTTAATCATAAAAATTATTCAAAATATCTCCTTCCATCTTATTTATCAATATATATAGTGTTTGCGATGTACCCTCCAGAAGTGTTAAAGGTTATATCAATTCCCCTATTTATAAAGTTTATAATACACCATATCCCGCCCCTGCAGGAGTTTGTATGTTTGTATACATTCCCCTGTTTATATAGTTAATAATACGAAATATCCTGTCCCCTGCAGGAGTGTGTATGTTTATATGCATTCCCCTGTTTATAAAGTATATAATATACCACATCCTGTCCCCTGTAGGAGTGTGTATGTTTGTATACGTTCCCCTGTTTATAAAGAATATATTATACCACATCCTGTCCCCTGCAGGAGTGAGTATGTTTGTATACGTTCCCCTGTTTATAAAGAATATATTATACCACATCCTGTCCCCTGCAGGAGTGAGTATGTTTGTATACGTTCCCCTGTTTATAAAGAATATAGTATACCACATCCTGTCCCCTGCATGAGTGTGTATGTTGATATACCTTCCCTATTTATAAAGTATATACTATACCATATCCCGTCCCCTGCAGGAGTGTGTATGTTTAAAGACGTTCACATATTTATAAAGTATATAATATACCATATCCCGTCCCCTACAGGAGTTATCGCGGGTACAGCTACAGGGAGCCTCGTCCTCGGTCTACTACTGGGGAGTCTCATTGTGTACGGGATTCAACGTCATCGCCAGAGGAAGAGCTTCGACCTCGATATGCAGTGCATGGTTACAAAATAACGACCTTCTGATTTAGACAAAATATATTAATTGTTATGTTTTCTGCATTTGTAATACAATAAGTATAAGATGTGTGGCTATGTTCTTTCACGTCTGAGCATTTGATATATCATCGTAATGTATGTAATTGTTATTAGTATATTCTGTGCTGATAAATTTTCATGTCTGTGTATGGTCCATTGTGGGTGAAAATATTTCATAATGTATATGTTTAGCATCCTGTTTAGGTTCACTGTATAACATCTTTTAATTCGTGCTTTGTTATTGGTTGTATATATGACGTATATCACGTATATAAGAATATCCATTGACATCGTTGGTCTGGCTAGCTTGGTGCACATAAACTTGTGTCATTTATTCGCAGTATATCCTTATCTTTGAATAGAAACGCATCATGAATAATAAGTATTCATTAAATGTGTAAGAGTCATTGGCTCCTGACCCTACATGTATATAGCCATGAAGTTGGGGCCAAGGGCCTCCATATTTGTAAATAAAAGGGTGTAGGGGGATGGAATCTATGACGTAGTCAAACTTATTTGATTGGATGGTCTGGTTGTTTCTAAGCCATAGGAGCCTCTAACGTTGGTCATCGGGAGGTTTCTGATGTACATTTGTAAATACTGTGCACCATCCTGCTTGAGATTTGTTTCGGGTTTGTGTAAATATATTCTGAATGTTGTGATTGGAGATATATCGTATAGATAGTTCAAAGGTTTCGTATCGTTAAACAATATTGTCCTTTTTGAAAAATGTTTTGGAGATTATGTGAGAATATCTAGAAGCATTTAAGTAAAAACAGTAGACAGTTGACAGTATTTTTATTTTCTAATTCTTTAAAAGTATTGAATTTCTAAACATAAAAATCGAGGATATATATTGGATTAATAGATTTTCGTAAGTACTTCGACATGGTGACCATTATTAATTACTGTATAATTTTTTTCAAATTGTCATCTACGGTAACTTTTTTCGGGTAATCAAAAAAATGTAATGTCAAAGCCACTACAAGTTGTAACCCATGATTATGGTTATGAATTAATTGAAGACTTACATACTACCTGTGGGGTTCGACAAGGCTGCTTCCTTAACCCGGTATTATATTTTATGAATGAGCATGTAAGGAAACAACTTTTGATAAAGGAATATTATTATTTATTATATATGGTTACCGATACTGTTGTTTGATTGCAGTGTCGTCTTGACGCCTAGCATATTATTTATTCCAATAAATTGGGCATATTGACAAAAGTACAATAGGTTTGTGGACCTTTATCAAAATATGAACGATGGTTCATAATGGTATTTGAATGGAAACTGTCAATATGTATACATATCTAGGACCTTTGTGATATCACTCCCAAATTTATTTGGACAAGGACATGTATGTACACTGTACATGTAACACATAATCGGATCAAGTAAATATGGCAGTGTGGCCTATTAAATCATTTGATACGAAATGTCACTCTCAGAAGATTTTGTTATCTTTGATTAAAATAAAATATTCCAATTTTACGATATGGGGCTGAGATATTGGGTACGAATGCAGGGAACGTCCCACGATGGCATATCAGTGATTTGTGATTTATACTTTTTTTTGGTGCAGCTTGCCCCGTCATCATAAAATGTTCACTTTTCTCCAGAACCACTGCCCTAGAGAACTTAAATTGGCCAATGGGGATTATATAATATATATATCATATACCGAAATAAGGGTCACGACCTAAAAACATATTTAGCAGTCCCAACTAAGTCGGGGCTGCTATCAGTTTTTGTGCAGTTTCCGCCGGCGCGTTTTCTTTTGGCTATAACTTTTTTCCAATAAGGTTTCAAGAACTCACATACATAACTTGTTACTTATACCTGGGGAATGTTTGACATGTCCTTGTAAACATGATAACTTGAAAAGTATTTGTGCTATCAGGCTCTTATTTGTTGTATATCAACTATGGAGAAAGGCAAAGATTTGAAAAGGTTTTCGCTAAAATCCGTCAAAGGTCAAGGTCACAGCGAGGTCACGGCTTAAGTATAATTTTGCGAAAATGTCTTATTTCAACTATGACCACCTTGAATCATTACATGATTGTTATACACAATGAAAAGTGATCATTGATTGTGTGACCTTGAATATCAAAGGTCAAGGTCACAAGATATGGTTAAGGTCACCAGTTCTGAAATCACTAAATAACTTTTTTCCAAGAAGGTATTAACACCTCATATACATAGCTTCCTTCTTATACACCTTGGGAATTACTTTGACTTGCTCACTTTCAAGGTCAAAGGTCAAGGTCATGAATACTGAAATCACTACAAAGATTCTTGTAAACACGATAACTTCAAAAGTTTTTGTGCTATCAGGCTCTTACTTGGTATATAACAACTATGGAGAAAGACACAGATTTGTCACAGCGAGCTCACGACTTAAGCATGCTTTTGTGAATATGTCTTATTTTAACTATGAACACTTTAAATAATTAAATGATTGATATACACAATGAAACGTGTGTGACCTTGAAGGTCAAAGGTCAAGGTCATGAGATGTTGGTTAAGGCCATGTTAACCGTTTAATCCAATTTTGAAACCAGAAATAGGTTTTAAGAACAAACTTATGTAAAAGGACCCCAGTGATTATTCAACTTGTTAGTAATAACTCCAATTATGAAAAAAAGTGTGTTTTAAAAAAAACAACATTTTATTGTTGCTGTGGAGAAGGTGGAACAGGGACCCTAAGTTTCGGGGCTGCTCTGCTTGTGTGTCCCGCAAACGCTTATCTAGTTTCATATTGTTCTCAAGAATGAAAAACCCTACAAAGTTGAAATAGTGGTGTACAATCTCCTTCGCGAATGGGGATTATAAATTGTAGATTTGAT
Source organism: Gibbula magus (assembly GCA_936450465.1). Taxonomy (NCBI): domain Eukaryota; kingdom Metazoa; phylum Mollusca; class Gastropoda; order Trochida; family Trochidae; genus Gibbula; species Gibbula magus. Next base: position 34,129,327 of record OW388292.1, on the reverse strand, counting down.
ATACCCCAAATGAGGGACACAGGGGTCACGATCTGAAAAATCAACGTTCATCTTCTCCAGTGTGAAATACCCTAGAAAGCTGAAATGCTGCATTTGTGTGCATACCCCTTGACCAATGAAGATTATAACTTGTAGACTTCAAATAAGGGTCAGAGGGGTCTCAACCTAAAGACCTTTTCAACTTTTTCTCCAGTATGAAAAATTCGATAGCCCTTGACAAATACTTTTGGAAGTTGTACATGTTGAACCTTTATTAGAGCCATTGTTTTGAGCGGTTTCCAGGAACTCTATCTGATTGCTGAGATTATGTTGGTAATCACTAGAGGGTAGATATTTCAGACGGGGTTTTGCCGCTTGCTATACTAACCATATGTAATAAGAACATGAAGATTTTCTGGATAACAACGTTTCGGAGTACATACTCACTCCTTCATCACATTCCACCTGATGAAGGAGTGAGTTCGTATAAACTCCGAAACGTCGTGTATTTTCACATTAAAGAAGCTGTTATCCAGAAAATCTTCATGCTCTTATGTATAGCACTTCTAAATGCACTTCAAATACCTGACCATATGTAATGAAAACATTGTAAAAGTATTGAAAATGATATCAATGTTGTCTTTACCTCTAAAATATATCAGGTCATGATAACTCAAATGTATTAACACTGTATGTCACTTTGTAGACTCTGCACGTAATAACATACCAGTTTCTGCAAGAGCGTCGAAAACAAACTACACAAAGATGCACAAAGATGTTCACTCATGTTCATAATTATGTTCGTTCTTTCGGTAAGAGTTTATAATTCTGTAGACATGTATATACACAGAGAATCCAACCCGAGTCACCCATGTGTCTTCTGCTATCAAGTAGATCAACACGAGTTGATTATAGTTACAAATAACCAAGGCTTGGCGAGGATATTTTATTTTTCTCACAGTGTTTATATATTTGGTATCAGAAGACACGAGAGCTAGATTGTAAGTTTCATGCAAAAGCATTATTCATTACTTTCAATGAAAAATCTCTGAACACAGCATTGTCATTAGATTTCCAGTTCAGTGATATTATAGCACTGTGATGTCATCGTGTTTATAACGTTATGACATAGTGATGTGATGTCATCAGGTTGTTGATCTCATAGCATTGTGATTTGTGAGTCATCACTTGATGATGTAAAACGGATGTCATTTGGTTGACCGGTGGTTGTGCAAAATCTATTGTCAAAACGGTATATCCTTGCAGACACTACCTGATCTCACACATACAATATCTCATGAGGAATGAATGACTGTGACGTCCCCCGCTTCAACTTTCAATCCAACCTAACCATCTTATCCCTATTTGCCACTTATGCCAGAGACAATAGAAAGTGAATCCAAACAAGTTAACCTGTTAGACAAGATTAACTTGTTTCCATATTGGGGATTCCTTTTATAGCATCTTTGTTATAATTATCTCCCTTTTCTGCTTTGTTAAACTCACACAATTTAAGTAGCAAGCCGCTGGCACCATTGCATCTTTGAGTCTTAACACATACCAATTCTCATTAAATGATACTGAATACATTTTGAGATAGAGGTCGGAAAGGGTTCAAAATGTTTCCATGGAATCCAGATTTGTTTTTAAAGAATACGCTTAGTAGCAAAATACACCACTCTACCACTAGGTCTAACCACATACTAAGTTTCGTGAAGATAAACACATCTGAACTGTTTTTGAGATATGGCCCAGAAACAAAAGCATTTCGGAAAGACGGAAGCGAAAACAAAGCTTTGCGGGGGACATAATTATTAATGGGTTAGGTATCTTTGCTTCAGTGCTCATAAAAACGTTCAAGCCCCGGGAAATTTGGGTGATATTCATTAATCATGAATATGGATTTATTACACATTGATACGTATTATACAGTTTTATGAGCAATGTCAAGAAAACTAGTCAATTGAAAGTAAAGTCATGTCTGCAAATGCAAACATATGAAGCACACATAACTATGAAAGGAATGATGACACAATATATACTTGGTAAATCATTAATAAGTATAACATTACATAAAGGATGAGAGTTACTAATATTTTTAAAATACCCAAGTGCAAAAGACACGTCCCCGCATTTTAAAAAGAGTATACCATGAAAGTTTGCTGTCGGCGATAGTAGATTTTGAATGTATCTGATAGACAAATGCTTTGAGGAAAAGTACTCCGAATTCCATACATCAGAGTATGGAACCTTTACTTTGATGTATGTTGAAATACACTTGGTGTGTTGAAATCACTTTTCCAAGATATTTTGACCATACTGTTTGGTATTTAACTTTTTAAAAATTAAAAAGTTAGAAATGTGTCGTCGACCTAAATAATCTTCTTGTATTTAGATTTATTATCATAACTGGAGGACGTCATAAAACAAGCCGACAAGTTTTGACGCTCCTGTCTCGCTAGTTATTGAGATTCCAAAACGTGTGTTTCTCATAAATATGAACAAATACACTTTTGTTAATTCATATTAAGTATAGTTGGGTTCTGAAACATGATGTAATGCTGTTTCAGTCATATTTATCGCCCGCGGATTGAAATATCTTGTATTTTGTACAGGGACGTTTCTTTTGCACGTGAATACGTATATATATATATATATATATATATATATATATATATATATATATATATATATATATATATATATATATATATATATATATATATATATATATATATATCGTAATGTAAGTAAAATACAATGAATTTCGAGTATATGGTTATGAGTATCAACTGATGATTTTAATTGTCATCTTCATAGTTCGGGTTTTTCACTGAATACGACACGGATGGGCCCGATCCAGACTGGTTTTTCCTCTGATACGCGAATAATACACCCGCTCCAAGGATGGCTCCCAGCGCCAGCATAGCTATAGCGACACCGGCAATCACACCTGCAGTAGAAAAGAATGTATACATTTTATATGAAAACATCATTATTATTTTACATTTAATTTTATCATTAGAGAGAGAGAGGGGTGTTAAGATAGGTTGCTAGCCTGTTTACCAATCCGTTTCTTTTTAAATAAATATTGTTTAAACCACAAACAACTTTGGATATACAGACAGATGCAATGAACTGTTTATAAGTTATGTCCCAGTAACCTCTCTGTAGAGATTCCAATCCAAGTGTTCTTCATGAAAATGGAATGTTAAGAAATAAGAATAGTCTGATAACTGCAATTAATAATATTAACAGACACCACTTCAGTAGTCAGGTAATACACAATCATACACACTTTAAGAAAGATGTAATGAATGGTTTTTCATTTTATTACAAAGAATAAAATACAAAATGTCAAAAAAAATGTACCACTTAAAGGTATATTCATTGTGTTGTTTGGGGTCACATGTGCTAAACGTTATAAATTGTGTAATGTTATCGAGGGAAGTACTGACTGTTGCCTAAAATTCATTTTGATCTTAGTCGACTCAGTATACGGATGATATAAAGATAAAACTACCGATTTATGATCGAAAACCGGACACGGCACCGTATGTGGCGCGCGTCAATTAGTCCAACGTTATTTTGAAAACTTATTTACAACAGACTAAAAGAAAAGTTGATTATGTTTAATAGGTCTTATAACTATTGTTCATGTAAATGGAACGTGTTGTTTCGGTTTCTACACAAGTATAATGATGTTTCTCGTTTTTAATTAGAAACTAGTGATTATTATATAATAGGCAATTGGGGATGAATAATATAATTATGCAAGTTCAGTGAAATTATATGAACTTATATCATCGCATATCGTATGTTGTCATGTATTAAAACAAAAAAAAATACAATTTTCAATTCTTCAATTGGTGGACAATGCACACAAGTACAGTTTCAGAAATACAGAACGACAATTTATTCCCAAATGACGATAAGACGGACAGGGCGATGCCTATTTATTACATACCGTTGAGATATATGTCACATTACTTACTTACTTTCTTATGTTTAAAACATTGTGTTAAGTAATGGATCAAAACCGTGTCAGAGGCTTTGTTTGTGGAGTATGCCCGCGGGGGAGGGAAAGGGGAAGGGCCGATAGGCCCGCCCCCCTTTCCCGACCCCAAGGGCATACTCCACAAACAAAGCCGAGGACCAGGTTTTGATCTTACTTATGAACCGACAGAAATTATGATTTAGATATAATTTCAATATTTTGTCTTCACGTGGCTTCATTGGTATATACTGACGCGAATCGCTAAATACGCGGGAAGCACATCCGCACGAAACGCACGTGCTGCATGCGCTATCTGCCTCGTGGAGTTCACATGATTGTCACTGTGTAAAATACATCATTGTTCTGTCGGCCTGTATAGCCGATTTGTCAAAGGCGCCAGTTTAGTAACCGGGTGGTGCAGGGTTCGAAAACTGGTATTCAAAGCTTATGTTTGTGATTTGTGATTTGTCAAAAATGTGATATTTTGTGATGGTATTTATTCGAAGAAGGACTTTGAATCAAAGTATTTCAAAACGTGTATAATTCCCAATCAAAATGAATTTCCGATAGATTCTAGAGTAAGCCCCGGGCATTCCTAGAGAATGCCCCGGGCATTCTTGGAGAACGCCCGGCAAACTGACAATAGAGGTTTACCCGGTAAAAGAAGAACCTAATAGAACAATAGAGTGACGTCACTAGAGGTTTATAATTACTTGAAAGGTACGACTGGCTGGATAGGCAATGCTGATAGGTGTTGCAAACATCTGGAGTCATCAGTTAAGAATGTCATTAACTTGTTTATGTTGTTTGAAGTTATTGATTCTGATAAACCAAGGGTCTGAAAAGCAGCTAGACATTAGTTCATTATCATTAAGTTAACACATCATTAAGTGAACATCAATAATGTGTTCAAAGCAGAGTCAACTTTAATAAACTCGAATTCTCAAGGGATGTATAGAGCAAACTTTACCTCCATCACTCGCCGACGGTTTAGAGTTGTTTGTACACAGCGCCTGTGGGGTTGGCTTATTGTTGTTTGGATATGTTATGTGTTGATTGGGGTAATTCGTGTGTGGTGGTCTGTTGGTTTGGTGAGGTTTGTTGGTTTGTGGTCTGTTGGTCTGTGGTCTGTTAGTCTGCGGAGGTTGATGGGTAACCGGTGCTGAAATGTATGACATGCATAATCGAAACACATTCAACAGCATGAACTGATTTATTAAAAATAGATCTATTAATATTGATCTGTGCTTGCACTTATATCAAATATTTCAATAACTGAATATTTATTGTAATTATTATTTATTTATTATCATGTATTCTTTCAAAACGATTGCTACAAGAAAATGTATATAACTGATCCCTGTAGTTAGATCAGCTTTGAATACATATTACATATAAACTATCTTAGTACCATATTCAGAAATGACAAACCACTGATCATTAGCAAGAATGGGTAATTGTTAGTTTCATTCTCAAAGGTTTATATGTATCAATGTATTTTCTATAAAGTGTGCCATCATTGGATTAGTCGGATGTGATTAAACCAATTAGATTGTTTTCCAGGAAGTGCTCAATCATGTTATTGGACAAGAGAAGTCAGAAATGTTTCTTATTATTTGAACACGTCGAATTGTTACCTGTTACTTTCCCATAAGAAATCTGTGTTATTGACGAAGCCGTGAAGACCTTATTCTGTAATAAAATTAACACTAGTCCAATTACAAGACATACAGGCATTAAAGTGCATAATACTGTTGTAGTGTCTTCAGATGAATAACTGACTTGGGAATGTTGTATTCAAGGATTTTTATTCCTAAGGTTACAAAGGTTTGCCGCCATGACAGGCCAGGCCCAAGATGCTTTGCACAGGGAGCGGTACATTACTTTCGCCTGCAAGGGATACTCCATTATATAAAGTGTAATGCGTTAGGTACGCGATATTAAAACTGTTTATAAAAATATGTTTCCTTACCTAGGCAATTAAATGATGATAAGTCAAGGGCCATATTAACTTTAAAAGCATTATTTCGATTGACCCCAAAAAATCATATGCATATCACCCATGTATGTTCAAGTCCTGTGTAAAGTTTCAGAAAGATTGATCAAAATCTGTGGGAGGAGTTGATTTCAGAACACTGGTACTATATTCGGGACGGACGGGCGGATAGACGGATGGAAGGACGGTTGGCGTCACGACAACAACCCACTTGGGATTAAAAAGAAACGATAATATGTTTTGTCTTGTGGAGCAAGGGATAACTTATGTAACAATGCTTTCTAAAAAGTTCAATAACAAAGTTGTATTACCACTCCCAATGCAGGAACGTTTATAGGTATGACATATTTGCCGGCGTTGACAACTTTCTGAAGCAGAGCGTAGCCTGATGTGAGAGCGACCTCGGGTGTATTTGCACCACTCAGAATACCTGAAGACATAATCACGGTGCTATAGAGAGCACAGGCTTCGACATAGCGAGTAAAATTAACAAAAATATTATATTAGCATATCTATTGATCAATTGGCAACTTAGCAGTGCCTTAAATCATGTGATTAAGATCATGTTTATTGAGTTGACTGGAGAAGATGCTTTATCGAGTTACATAAGCAAAGAGGAAACCAAAGTCCTTTTAGATTCTTTCACCCATTTTGGAAAATTGACACCTATTGATAAGGTTATATATATATATATATATATATATATATATATATATATATATATATATATATATATATATATATATATATATATATACAGCAACAGTAAGACATGAACTCTTCTTACGAGAGAAGTGGTCACACGTGTCACTGGCATGTAGTTCCTTGCCGTCAGATGTGTATTTGAGGCTGAGTGCGCAAGTGCCAGCGCGAGGACAAACGTCGAAACTGTTGCAGATAGCGCGTTGTTGTATGGAACAGGACGCTGCGCATAGACTTGCGGTCGAGATGTTGAGTATGACGTCATCATTGTATGTGGCTACAAGTTTGGGCCATCTTCGGTATCGAGCTGAAAGTTACCAATCGAGTGAAAGAAACATATTACTCTTGCATCTAAATGTTTGATCACATTTATATTATCAATTGGTGGTGATATTACAGGCCACACTGACATAATACATTTGTCATTACAAGCTTTGTTAGCCAAAGAGTGAAATTACATCCGATTTCACAACGTTACCCTCTGGCCTTTAATTCTAAGCTCACCGTGAAAAAATAGATTTTAAACGTCTGACTCTTCTAAGCGTTCAATATAACTCCAAATCAATCAGTACGTTAAATGCCCCTCTATACCAATAGGAGGGGAGACATTTTTAAGAAGGGTAGTGGGGTACGCACTTTCGTAGTGCACCCAATTTGCAAGTCTTGAAAATTTGGCTTATAAATACACATTTTGCCTTTCATTTTATGATTTTTATAACATCATACCAAGAGGAGGCGAGATGTCTAAGAGGGTTGCAGTCAGGTAGGCATGCTGATTGTCCCAGTTAACGTTGATGTCCTGTATACGTAGAGGGGAGAAGTACGTCGCCCTGGATAACGCTAGGAGAGACAATCTCTCAAGTAAGCTCCGGTAGTTCCAAAGAAAGTCGTTGTAATTACCTGGGAATGGTAAATGATTTTTAAAAACTATGCGGGTATATCATCGGAATAAAGAGAAAAAATAACTTTCCTTTTATATTTCGTGAAGTTGCGTTTTACATGTCCAAATTTTCGCGTGTGTATTTAACCAATGTATTTAACCCAATCACACTGCAACCGCTTCTTAAATAGCTCAAAATATCGACATTAAATATATTACTTCAGGTTTACTCATTAGGGGCCATTGTATGCAATTTGAAAGACACAAACATAACTGTTAAAGGTAGATGTAATGACATATGGTCACATTCGGATTCATTAAAATGGGATGTCAATTTGACAATTGCTCGATTTTAAATTTCTGAAATCGGCCCATAAATTACTTATATACGGCTTTAAAAAAAAACTAATTTAGCCCCGTCGACCAGAATGAAAATCTGCGGGGGTGTGGTCCCTGAAGCGATGACTCCTGTGATGTCACTGGAGTAATCTCATTATCGGCGATAAAAATAATTCGACGTTATTTCGCACACCTCATAAATGAATCTAGCGGCAGTGATAATCATCATTAATTAATTAATGAGGTTCCACGGAGCGGGTCACAGACGACCCCTCGTTTGTGGTTAATCATAGTCACGCCTCAATGTTTGTCTTCACACGGACCCCGACGCTGATCGCGGCATTGTTAAAATGGGCAAATTTATTGAATACAAAAAATATAGAAACAGCAAGTTCACAGAGATGGACAAATATTTTTCAAGAAAATTATACCAGAGAAAAAATAAATTATAATTTAATGGCATATAGATGTAAAGCTCATGTGAATTTGAAATGGCTTCAATTTAAAATAATGCATAATATTCTGGCAACAAGACATTATCTGTACAAGATTGGATACTGTGAATCTCCAAGTTGAAAATGAAAATATTGTACATTTACTATGTGAATGTGATTATGTAATTGAACTTTGGAATTATTTAGCGGAATGGCTTGGTACAGTTGCAGATGGAGAAATTGTCTTTACAAATAAAAACATTATTTTTGGTTTTAAAGGCATACATAACAATCCGTTAAACGCTGTTGCTTTGGTAACCAAACAATACATCTACAATTCAAGTAAAACTAAAAAACGCCTATATTTCAAAGCACTTCAAAAAGAAATCATCAGATATTACCAAACAACAAGGACGATTGCATTCTCCAACTGCAACTATGCCAAATTTTACACATTCTGGTCAAGTTTCCATACTCTACTTAATAAGTGATTTAATTCATGAATTGGAACATGTAAATGATATACACTTATACAGTATACAATACCTACATGTAAACACAATGTAATGTTGGGAAATAAAAATGGAAAAAAAAAAAAAAAAAAAAAAAAAAAAATGGGCAAATTTAAATCGTCTTAATAATCAATTGCAAGTGTATATAGTCTCGATTTTATGCTCAATTGATTCCAATATTAATGCCTGTAGAGGTAATAATCTGTCATTCTTGAGAAAAATGCATTACACGAGAATTCTATATGGGATCTGATGTTTAAAGGAGTAATAAATATTGCCCTGGTCATCTTTTTCATCAAGTAAAATCCGTTTCCGTGATTGAATGATAAAGGTTCTTACCGGGGAAGGTAAGTTCAACCTGAATCTCGTCACTGTCCGTATAACATTTTGATATGTCAAAAGCCTTTATTAGGGGGTTTTCTTGGTCGAAATCGTAGAAGTCGTATTTCGCGTAGTAATTAGTCTGAAACAAATAAAGATATCATTTTTTACCACAGCAACATTAATTATGTGAAATCAAGCTGTATAAACCAGGAGATAACGTTTGAAGTGCCTTGGCATTATCCAGTACATAACATCATCAAATTCATGACTCGCTTTAATGTCAAAGCCCTCTCACAGTGCAATGACGCCATAAACCCGATGACGACACAATGTTATGTTTTCACTGTGGTGACAGCAGCCACAGCTCATCAGTGATGACACTTTTCATTTAAAATGAAAATGATTGTTTTTCATAAGAGACAGGAATCTTACATTTGTGTCGTTTGTTATAAAACGGTTGTAAGCGAAGGATGTACACCCAGGTAGCAGCATCGTAAACATAGTATGACATGGACTTGTTTAATGTTTTAGAACATCGTATGTTTACATCGACAAGGTTGTCCTTGTAAGTAATACGATAAACTAACCCTCGTGGAAGTTAGTAGATTCTTGTAAATAATCCCTATGTGGAAGCAGAACTTACGACAGCTATTACAATCACATATTCAATAGTTTCAATATTCTCATATTATCAACAGATTAACTTTGCTCACGTGTAATTTAAGAAAATTGGGATACTTATAGTGATAATAACGATTTACTTCTGACACATTATTCATACCGTCTTCTCGGAGATCTCCATGCGGACTGGGATGTCTGTACTGGGTTGATTTGCTCCGATATCGTTGTCGCTAGTCCAACCTTTCTATGAAACATTGGGAAGAACAGTTTAGTCGCAGTGTCCTTGCTAATTGGCATGAATAGCTATGCCTGTTTCGGAAATATGCGCTCTGAATTTTAAAAGTACAATATTCATGTGCAAGAGTCAACAACTAAATATATACAATATACTAAATCAATTCTGATATAAACTTGCTAAATGAAAATTGTATGCGAAATTTGTAATATAATTTTTTCATATGAAACAAGTAAATAAACTGCAAATAACCATACTTTATTTCTCTAGTTCAGGTACCAATTTAAACAGCTTGGTGGATGAAGTGCCTTTCCCAAGTCTAGATCACAAATGTTGGAGTCCACAACGGGTTTCGAAACGGGATTTTAACCCGGGCCTTCGGTGTTAGAGGCCATCTCGTGCATAATAAACTTCCCACTACATATGATGAATTATAAACTATAATCATAAACTACGAGTGCCAATGACCGATTGTACAATGTCCTCAGGAATGTACTTACAGCCATGAAGTATACTTCGAAGACCACATTTAATCCCTTTAGTCCACCACTACCGAAGTTAGTGTTGATGGTGGCGAACACGTCACAGAGAATACCTCGAGCTTTTCTCTGAAAGGTACGTTAAAACTCATTCTTAGGTGGACTTTAAAGCACATATAGTTTTATTTCAAGAAAATCATTTGATGTGGAATGTGAGATGTAAATTAGAATTCGCAATGTTATAAACGAGGAAGATACTTTGTTTAACAAAATCTAGAGAACTGATGAAAGGCAGTGTAAGTTATTCATTAGTTACACTCTTTAACTACCCAAATCCACAGGGGCGTGTATCGCTTAGAAATAGCGTTTGAAGGACATATACCTATATATACCCTAAATATACCTATAAAGACCCTATACCCTATTACAATCGGATCATTATTTTAAACGACATGTGACAAGACAGTCCGTAATTGGCTACCTCAAACTTTCAAGCCAACATCTCCGCTCACGAAAAACAGCGATAACTCACCTATCAAAATCGTTTATTAATTGCAGCAATGTTGACAGCACCTATGAATAAGCAGAGTCGAACCGCAGAGTGAAACTACTGATGTAAAAAATATAACAACAACTACATATAATTTCTCCTGCTGTACTACGGCACTATGGTTTAGTCCCACTGTGGCCCATTCCATAGTGGGCCGGGTATTTTCACACCCTCTTAACGAGCTCTCCCAGAGTGGGCCGCGGACAATTGAGCTGACCCATAGTGGCCCACATCTTGGACGTCGTCGATCAGGAGGAAGTCCTCGCCGGTGTGTGTCTGTCTCCATTCGCCATCAAGTTGAACACTGGCTGACCACTTTCTTGGCACGCTCTCTGTACAGACTTGATTTGATGGCTGTGAAATTTGCCTTTCCTCAAAAGCTGCCCATCTTCGTCAGTTGTAGCAGTAGCGTGACATCCCGTGTGCCTACAGCGCCAGCTGATGGTCTTGTTCTTGTTCACCCTCTTCTTGTTGTACTTGAATCCCCCCAGCAAAAGGTCGATTCCATTATGTCTACTTGGCACTAACACTCCCTTCGACTCCACAGCTGAACTGACTAAAAAATGTTTAACATTCTAATATATAGTTGTTCTTCCCTTCTCAGCTAACACAAACTACTTACCAAACTTACCGTAATAACCCCTCTACTCATCATTAACACCTTCTCTGATCTATTGCTCACCTGGTTAATCACCCTTAACACCTTCATTAGTATGTTTTCGCAACTAACAACCTCTCCCGTAGTGGGCCGGGCTATCACACCTCATTAACGAGCTATCCCACAGTGGCCCATCGGTCTGCTCATTACGTAATCTACTCGTGGGCCACTATGGGATAATACCGGCACTATGTCTCAAATCATCCAATCGTCTCAATCCTTTCCAGTTGTCAGCCATACATGTCCATGACGTTCATTTGACCTGGAGAAGTCCACATCCTGGCTCCCGGGCCTTGGTTCTCGCCAGGTATATGTCTTTCAAACGCTAATTCTAAGCGATACACTCCCCTGTGTATATAATAAACCGCCCGAAGCACTCAAAACACTTTAACTTCGACAAAAGTCGAGATAAAACAAGTGGCCGAGATGCATGACAGACCACCTTACATAGTTGTGAAAGAATTACTCATTACACAATACATGCACACCAACACACACACACATACAATTAAAGCATCATTTCTGTATACGTAATGTACATCGCCTTATTTCAACAACAACGTTCGTTCATGTAGATGAATCAGCCTCATAACAAACATAATTTATCAAACCGAAGTATATTTCGTTGTGGAACATTTCCCACATACCTGCCCGGAGTAAGCGTACGTTGGGTCTATATAAAACAGTTGCTCGGGACGCTTCAAACCAAGTGCAAAACCTTCCGAGGCGTTGCTACTTCCTTCCCACGTGTTATTCTCTATAGGGAAGATTGTGCAGTTCAGAAAAGTCTTGTCAATGACGTATGCCACTCCTGAAATTACAATAGTATAATTGCTTTTACATAAACCAGATAAATACCTTTTTGATAGAAAAAATATATCTACAAATCATTCAAATAACTGATTATATAAAAATCGATTATTAAAAAACTAGTATCAGTGTTAAATAAACATGTACAGTATAATTCGTGCATTTTTAGAATTTTTCATTATTATTCTTTATAGATAGATAGAACGCCACAGATTAAAGAGCCATCAGGTATGTAAAGATATTTTTTTGAAAACCTAATTATTACATCAGTCACTAGAGAAATGTCTGATCTACAACCTTGACATATAATGTTCATATCACAACAATCCGATGATATTTGATTGCGATTAATATGCATCAATAGAATCTGACGCCAGAAAAACAGCATTCTCTTTATTGCGTAACACGTTCTCCACAGCAACAAGCGTTTCCGAGGCACTCGGACTTGTCAACTTTATTTCACAAGTCGCCAAAGCAGCCAATGAAAATCTCGTGTTTATCGGCTGTTTACTTTTCGTCTCTTGTTACACATAACTGAATGTGACGATTGTTATATTGTTTCTAAATGTCCTGTGAATACACACATTATTGATATTTTCATGATAACATATATAGTTTTATTGTGATTATACCAGCATACTATGGCATATGTATTTTGTATGTACATGTATTTTCATTGATGATGCAACTCAAGCAAAATACCTAGTTGGGTAAATATTTCAAAACTTGTAGTAACTACATAATTGAATGAAATGGTAAATAAATAAACGCCAAAATGTTTATATTTCAATTGCTTTGAGTACATGTACTCATAAACTGTGTGTCTCTTTGTTTGTTTGTTTACAGTGTGTGATTTAGAACACAATGCTTTGCGCTTGAAAATAATGACTTGTTCTATATTTAGACTGGGAATCACCTTCAATAATTACTGTGATTTCTCAACTTATTTTGAGCTTAAAAAATCTGCGAAAACTTAAGCGTATATATTTTAATGAGATATAGATTTTTAGCAATTTTCCCGTAAATGGTTACTGTAACAGGGACGAGCGTACAGCGTAACCAGTTTTTGTAAAACATAATGTATGTTTTATTTGAAAGATATCTTAAAACAACAACATTTGTCTAACTCTAGAAAAGACCAACCAATGACTGACCCGTGTTAAAGTCGTGTATCTCTGTCACATCGTCCAGACTGTAATATGGGTAGATGACCTGGGTGGGTTTGTGGTCGTACCGGAGAAGTTTGTACCCATAGTCGTAATACACCTACAATACGTACAAACATACATTGAGCACACGATCTATTCGGACCATGTGATTAAAAAAGAACAACGTATATTGGAAGCAGAGTAAGATATGGCAGTTGACACGCCATTTGTTATACTGTCCAGTAAGGGTTGATGTAATGCGAAAGAAGTTTAGTAAAAGCAGAGTAATATTATAAATATGTTATAAATAGTGATAAATTGTCATGCTTTCATGTTCATGTGTGAAGACAGAAAGACGTAACTGAAAGGTGTTAATATAACAATGTATTGTTCACCTAAGCATATACTGTTTTTTGTAAAGGACAAATGGGACGTTAAAGCTTTTGGCTATTTTGCCTTTCCGAATATACAACAAGAAAAGAATCAAACCCCTTATGGATACAAGAGTTGTATAAAGGTAGGACATATTGCGCTAACTGCTAAAGAAAACATACAACAGTGCGCATGACCAACTCACGTCGACATTGAGGACCTGTGCGTTCCCGGGGACAGTGATCTCTTCTCTGTACTGGAACTGAGGCTTGAGTTGGGGCATCGGTCGTGTGTGCTTCCTTCCCACACACACCATACCGTGGGGGGTCTGCAGACATGTCATATATAGATAATACACGACGTCACGTTTAACATCATTTGTAAGAAACGATTGGTTGACTTTTGGTTGATACGATTCACGAGTTTCATAAAATATAGTTAAACGGGATCGATTTAAGTACTTTATCTAGTAGTCGCCATTATATATATATATCAAGCCAATTTGCTAGAATACACGTGTTTACTCTGTGTCAGAGTTGCTTATTTCGACAGCGATCGCGTAGATCATAACATCTTGGCGATTATGACGTCATGGTAATTATAAGCACATGGTGCAATTGTATCTATGATTACATTGTTAATAAGCATCAGATCTTTAACAACAAGTATTATAAACTTATATTCCCATGTAACTATATGAGAATGAAGTACATAACACACATGTATGGTCACAAGTAAGTTACGTCTACACAAGGTGAACTAACGTCACAATGGACTATTGTTGAATTTGTCAAATATTGTATATGATCGAATAGGTTAGAAATAACAATAAAAGTGTAACATATTTTGCAAGTGAAGTGAGAATAATCAAAACAAGAACTTTGCATTCAACACTAAATAATAAGACTGTTACGTAATCAACATCATTACCGTAAGATACGATTGTCGATAACGTTTATCGATAAATATGTATCTTAATTTACCTCGAGGTTGGTGAAGTCATCCACATAGTTTTTAAAGTTGACATAGTCGTATATATGGTGGAAGCTGGATCCCGTCACCGGTCCCAGAGCGTTCATGTAGCCCTGCACCTCTGCTCGGACTGGGATCTGTAAGGACCCGTCAGATGTCGTCCAGTTCTTCGCTGGAAATATCGGGGCAGTTTATTATGATCACAACCCACACTTAACAAACATAGAATATCTACGGATGATGGGTAAAAGAAAACACTTGATAATCATCAATCGGCACTATTTTACAAAATGACACAACTGAATGAAGAATTGCACAATCGAAATAATAATTAATTCAATTTGGTTATTTTGCAGTCTTCCCTGTAACCGATGTCTTGAAAATCACAAATGTCATTGAAATTAGAGCGTATTCTACACCTATACGGTCTAAACACTTCTGTACGGTTTAAACACTCCTGTACGGTCTAAACACTCCTGTACGGTCTAAACAGTCCTGTACGGTCTAAACACACATGTACGGTCTAAACACTCCCGTACGGTCTAAACACTCCCGTACGGTGTTTAGTACGGTCTAAACACACCTGTACGGTCTAAACACTCCTGTACGATCTTAACACACCTGTACGGTCTAAACACACCTATATGGTCTAAACACACCTGTACGGTCTAAACACTCCTGTACGGTCTAAACACTCCCGTACGGTCTAAACACTCCCGTGCGGTCTAAATACGCCTGTACGGTCTAAACACACCTGTACGGTCTAAACACTCATGTACGGTCTAAACACTCCTGTACGGTCTAATCACTCCTGTACGGTCTATCACCCCTGTAAGGTCGAAACACTCCTGTAAGGTCTAATCACTCCTGTACGATCTAATCACTCATGGACGGTCTAATCACTCCTGTACGGTCTAAACACTCCTTTAAGGTCTAAACAATCCTGTACGGTCTAAACACTCCTGTACGTTCTAATCACTCATGTACGGTCTAATCACTCCTGTACAGTCTAATCACTACTATACGGTCTAATCACTCCTGTACGGTCTAATCACTCCTGTACGGTCTAAACACTCCTGTACGGTCTAATCACTACTGTACGGTCTAATCACTAATGTACGGTCTAATCACTACTGTACGGTCTAATCACTCCTGTACGGTCTAATCACTCCTGTACGGTCTAAACACTCCTGTACGGTCTAATCACTCATGTAAGGTCTAATCACTACTGTACGGTCTAATCACTACTGTACGGTCTAATCACTCCTGTACGGTCTAATCACTCCTGTACGGTCTAAACACTCCTGTACGGTCTAATCACTCATGTACGGTCTAAACACTCCTGTACGGTCTAAACACTCCTGTACGGTCTAAACACTCATGTACGGTCTAAACACTCATGTACGGTCTAAACACTCCTGTACGGTCTAAACACTCCTGTTTAGACCTGTACGGTCTAAACACACCTGTACGGTCTTAACACTCCTGTACGGTCTAAACACTCATGTGAGGTCTAAACACTCCTGTACGGTCTAAACACACCTGTACGGTTTAAACACTCCTGTACGGTTTAAACACTCCTGTACGGTCTAAACACTCCTGTACGGTCTAAACACTCCTGTAGGGTCTAAACACTCATGTACGGTCTAAACACTCCCGTACGGTCTAAACAGTACTGTACAGTCTAAACACTCTTGTACGGTCTAAACACACCTGTACGGTCTAAACAGTCCTGTACGGTCTAAACACACATGTACGGTCTCAACACTCCCGTACGGTCTAAACACTCCCGTACGGTGTTTAGTACGGTCTAAACACACCTGTACGGTCTAAACACTCCCGTACGGTCTAAACACTCCTGTACGATCTAAACACACCTGTACGGTCTAAACACACCTATTTGGTCTAAACACACCTGTACGGTCTAAACACTCCTGTACGGTCTAAACACTCCCGTACGGTCTAAACACTCCCGTGCGGTTTAAATATGCCTGTACGGTCTAAACACATATGTACGGTCTAAACACTCCCGTACGGTCTAAACACTCCCGTACGGTCTAAACACTCCTGTACGGTCTAAACACTCATGTACGGTCTAAACACTCATGTACGGTCTAAACTCTTCTGTACGGTCTAAACACTACTGTACGGTCTAAACACTCCTGTTTAGACCTGTACGGTCTAAACACACCTGTACGGTCTTAACACTCCTGTACGGTCTAAGCACACCTGTACGGTCTAAACACTCATGTACGGTCTAAACACTCCTGTACGGTCTAAACACTCCTGTTTAGACCTGTACGGCCTAAACACACCTGTACGGTCTAAACTCTCCTGTACGGTCTAAACACTCCTGTACGGTCTAAACACTCCTGGACAGAAGCCATGTCGCATGTCTTGAATGAGGTACGCAGAGTTCAGCTCGTAAAATCCAAATTGTTTTTAAAAAAGTTAGTTTCGAATAAGAGTTGTATGTGATGTACATGCACAAGCGACATGTATATTTAGATTGCCTACCTGTGAAGTAATAGTCCAGAGTGAAGTTGACGCCCAGGAAGCTCCAGTACATGCAGGACTGCCAGTGGTCCGTCAACACGCCGCGTATCACGGGCTGACCAATGTACACCTGGTGAATACAGCAAACAACTCAAAATAACTTCAATAACTGTTCTTAATTGTTCAAGAGCTACCTGGTCCTTGACTGTAGACATGTCCCTTCGTGAAAAGATTTGCTATAAATATATTTAAAACATATCTCTTGATTAAAACATAAAAGGTAATCAATCAAGGTAACAAGTACAATGTGAACACTGACACAAGTATAAACGGACCTCTCCATATTTCTGTGCGAACTCGAGGATGGAGGCTGTAGAGTAGGAGTGCGGCGACATCCCCCCGTGTGACTGTCCCCCTAGAAACACGTCGTCGTAGTCCGTGGCCTGGTTATGCACCGTGCAGTTGTCACCTGAGGTAGAACGTATATAGAGGTTATCTTCTACCATATTGGTAATAAGTATTGGATATTCTGTTATCCAATATTGTAAATGGTTTTTTTAAATTAATAAATGTCATCACCTTGATGTTGAAAGTGCAAAATCTATGCAACAAATCTGTAATAGCGGATGAAGCCTCTTTTATAAACCATTACTTAAAAATGCCAACATCTTCACGTACCAATGATATGATAGCTCTCGTTGGTGTTTTTGTTGACGTACATGGACTCCACCATCGCGTTCTGTCTGTACACCAAGCTGGACCGACCTGACCCCTCGTCGAAATACTCCACAGCAGAGAGTGTCATGCTCCGGTCGATTATTGTAGCTTCAATATCCACTTGGAAACTCGGAGGTAGCATTTGGGGGAGACGCGGGTCTGACAGAAACTTATTATTTGAAAGTTGATAACTTTTTTCTGTGTAAATCCATTTTATTGTTGTTTATGAACCATTTAGAAAGGAGTTATTAAGTTCGTTTAAACACGAGCGGTATTAATTGTTAAATGTTTAGAAAAAATATTGATCCCATGAACTTGATTATAGGGCCTGTGTTATCAAAATGAAATACGGTACCCTAAATCGCTGTATAAGTATGTGTGATCGTCCTGCCAGAGATATCATGCAAATAAATACTTCCAATTCAGACATAACAAACGTTTACACCAAACTGATTAAAAGCATATTTGATGAGAAATTCAATTTTGCTATGTAAATAATAAGGATATAATTATGTATATAGTGATAAACCGTCCTACTTTGGTATGTTTGCATTTGTATTGGCTTTTAATTATGAGTTTATATTTTAACTGAATTTAGTATGTTGTTTCCAGAGTGCTTGGCCAATGTGACTTTTATTGTGACAATTTATTTCTAACTCCGGATTAATTCATCATAATTGGTTGTTGTTTATGTTTGAACGTTAATAACGTTTACGTACCATTAGGACCAACAGTTGCAGCTGGGTTTATGTCACACAGTTTGTGTGAGTGTACTGCAGCCACCACTACAAGCAGGAGTAGCATCTGTAAACAGAAACGTATGCCAGGTAATGACAAGTTTCAAGCCCCCTAGTAATTGAAAGAAAACCCATCCAACTTTGGCAAAAACGCGCCCATTACGGAAGAAAATGCCTCCTTTTCTCGAAACAAACGCAGCAATATCGGTGATTCCAGGGTAATTACAGAAACAGACACCTTGTGTCGGAAGGACACACGTCCGGAATAAGAAGGAATTTCGGCCGTTTCCGTGAATTCTCGGTCGATGCCGGAAATGCACACATACAAATATGGCGACCGAAGAATTTGTTTGATAGTGTACCATTCGTTATACAAAACATATACTCATCACTATGATATTCATACGAATTTGAATTGCGAACGTAAATACATCTTTTCATAGTGTTTTACAAGCCAGAAACTGATTTCAGAAAAAAATGGACAGGTTAGAATAAAATGGTATCAGGACAGTATACAAGTAAGAAAATATACTAGTCTTGATAGAAAAATTTATTACCAATTACATCCTAGTTCCATATTCGGTATAACATGACATACCTTCAGGAGGGCTCTTTACCGCCTATTTCATTTTCATCAGAAGATTTGAAAAGTATATTGAACAAGTGTTGACACAGTTACTATTACAATATAATAACATGATGTATTGATGTATTCATGTGAAAGATAATTTTTTAACTCATACTGTAGCGATAACAAATAATTAATGTAATCATATTACCAAATTGGGTATATATGCAAAACATCCCTTATAAGAAAATAACTTAGAGTGAATATCTAATTGAAATAAAGATGCGACTTTAAGCAATATATTTCTTAGAATTTACTACACAATATATTATATTTGCTGTACTTTCTCACCTTCATATTGTAGTTTACACTCCTATAAAGATGGACACGAACGCTGACCCATGATAAGAATCGTATCTGTTGATAACACGGTCACATAGATGTCTCCTGGGTGTCTCGCTGCGTGTTACTGATAGTGATTAGGGTTATACATCGGTACATCGGGGAATTTAATTGTACACTTAATTATGTTTAATGGTAGGTTTTGGAATAACGAGAGCTTTACACGTTTTCAAAATATATGAAAAAAATCCGGAAATGTTTTAAATCCCCAGAGCCAGGGCTTCTTTATAAATTTACCATGATATGACGTCACAAAATAATTTGCGCGTAGCTCATAACAAATATGTTACTACATATAAATGACGTCATTTTTGTCCATTCATCACATAAATATTAGAATTTGAAATTGTTTGTAAACTTGCAAATGGACAGGTTAAGTGACATTTCTGCTTGTCACATGTTTCTTGAACAGTTTGATGACTTAGTGTTCTTTGATTTTTCTCTTTTCCATGCTGTCTGACCTGACTTTGTAGAATGCGATTATTCTCAACTTTAAAGGGACACTGCGTCGAGGATAAAAATGAGTCCCATCTTTATCTCACTAAGCTGATCAGAGTGTCTGCTAACGAGTTACGCTTCACTTCACTGCAGTAGATTTTATTACCAATTACGTCAATCGTCTGAAATTTGGTGTCTGTGCCTTTTTAGTAGACATGTTAATCAGCATAGGTAGATACACATGATCTGATTTTTATTGTCGACGCGGTGTCCCTTTAAACTCAAATGTGCTCTCTGTACATGTCGACTCAGTGTTATACAGCGACAGGGTCCTTCATTTGCTGCTCTTGGACAATCACTGCTGATATAATATATATGAGTGTTTCCGTTTGTCTAATGTCGTCCTCACATAGAATATATCGACTTTTGCCATGTACATGGAATCAATGGCAACTTTTGAAGTTCTTTCCCTAAATTAAGTACCACAATTCGGTCTTTCACATCTTCTGATTTCGGACAAGGCTGGTCAAATTAAGGCTTGTTTAATATTTGCTCTGCATTATACTCTTAATAAGCGACCGATGCATGTGTAAGTTTATTTATAAAAGGTATTACACTTCTGTAAGGGATGGAGCGTTTCTTTCAGTTTAGAGAACCAATGATACTTTTCTTGTGCATGTTCTTTTATTTTAAGGAAATCATTTCGATTTTGCTCCCTAGCTTTGCAAATGTCACAAACAATGAGTTGTCTCCAGTAGTGTATTTGTGATAATAGATGTTCAGTTCATTTAGTCTTTATAATACACGATCAATGTTATATTGTTTGATATGGATACGTTAAAGGGAAGCTATGCATTTTTTCTTCTGAATGTTAGTGTCAAACTCATTTGTCCGATATTCAATTATTGTATGAGATTTTAGTTGAATTGTACATGTATATTGTAAATATATATTACATATATACTGAAGGTAAAATTCTGCCCTGCCTATGACATATGAACAGTTTCATTTTAAAAATACATTATCAATTATGATTCCTTAACGTATAGAGCAATCTTCACTGAGAACTTTCCCCCCGAATATTCAGTAAGTTTACTAATATAATAAAACCTACTCGTTGTCGGACAGGTTCCCATGTAAGTTGTCTCCACTGTGGGACATGTGTACATGGGGTAACCCCTGTTGAAAGATAATGTGTTTGGCAGAAGACCTTCTTGTAACTTTCCAAAAACAAAAACACCAACAATTTTTTTCTAAGATTATGTTTATATCAAATAGAATCCTAACATTTGTAACAAATATAAAACATTTTGGTATCATTTCCTTTGATATCGTCGTTTGTATGCAAGTGTGATTTAACCATTTTGAGTGTATGAGTTTCTTTCTCTCGATGACAACGATATCAACTGTTATTCGTATTGTAGAAACAGTCGCCGGAAAAATTGTCTCAATGTTCCCTTTTATCTGAATAATTAAATAAAGGAGCATGAATCAAAACATATTTATCATAACAATGCCAGCATGGACACAATACAATGCTAATTTAAACACTATTTAAAACACCATGATGAATAAGAGAGCAATTACAATGTCATTACTCTCAGAAATTGTGCAGTTATCATGATGTTGATTGTATACAATACACGCAACATTATATTTACAAATATTAAGATTTATCCATTGTCATTTAATCAGTTAAGGAGAAAACGATGCATTCTTGAAAGTCTTCCCCGAGAAGGTGTAGCTTCCTGTAGAGTATCTGTTCTTTAGAAAAATGACAGCTACTCCAACGATGATGCCGAGTATAAGCATCCCAACAGCAACCCCAGCAACAGTGCCTGCAGCGATACAAACACACATCGTGGACACAACAAGGGAATAGTAATTAAACTTTTTTTGTTTTAAAAACACAGGTTAACATTTCGACGCCGCATAAAAACATGGTCACCTTTTTAATATCCCATGTAAAGTTATCTCCTTCCATCGTTTATAGTTATACTTTAAATCGTTGTCTTCTCACCACCATATCAGAAGGTTATTGTCCGTACCATGCGGATGATGTTATAAATCCAATACATTCTGACATTATGCACTACTAAATGCTATCCGATAAGAGACATACCTGTTGGGTACGAGGACTTGGCTGCTGAGGATAGCGGGTGGCACTCTGGTTCTCCGCTTCCGGCTAAAAAGAAAATTTATTTATTCGATAACATGAATGGGTGACGTGGAAGTGCTTGTAAAATGAATAAAATTATTCACGCAGAATATGAAGTCACATGATCTACTATTTTCGGAATACTGTCGTATATATATATATATATATATATAAGCTTCAGGTTAAAACGTCGGATTCAATGTGTTATTAATTAGGATTAAAGTGTATATCTGCTTTATTGGAGAACAATTGAGATACAAACATAGCCATAAATCGTGTAAATAACCTCACTTAAAAATACAAGCATTTTTATTTCTAACAAAGTATCTGTGTTCAAATAACAACTCAGAAATTTATCCTGTTCATAATATTCCAATACTTACAACTCTTGGTAGTAGCTGTTTCACTTGGACACACACACGGAGTCTCGGTCACGTGACTACAGGGAGGATTGGACTTGATGGTCGATGTTTTGGAAGTACTGATACTTGGTTTTGTTTTCATGTTTGAATTTGTCGTCTTACTGTTGAATGTGGTTGGACCAGTAGTGGGAACATCAGGGGAACTGTTGTTGATTATGGTAGTGAGAGGTTCCTGTGTAACAACCGTTGTTGAAGGAGAACCTTTGGTTGGGGTTATCCTGCCATTAGTTCTCTTGTGTATGGTGCTGTTGGAGGTAGTACTTGTTGCAATGGTTGTATTGACATAGCTTGGCAATGAGGAGTTCCTTTTTGTAGCATTTGGAGTTGGAATGGTAGCATTGAAGTCAGAATCAGCTGGAGTGGTGGGATTGCCATTATTGGTAGTTTGAGCTGTAATATTAGCAGCGTTCTTCTTTGGAGTCATGACAGTACCAGAACTCATAAGTGTATGCGTTACATTAATGGTAGCCGATGTTGAGACTCCGTTACCGGTTGTTGTTGAAGGATTATCAGAGGTCAAGGTGAACTTGGCTGTATGTGTAGTTTGATGGGCGGTGTTGCTGATATGACTCTTGGTTGTTGGTTCTGGTTCAGACGTACTAGAAACATTACCGACACTCGTATTGGTAATGACAGGTTCTTTTACTCTGGTGGTAGAGAAAATGGGTTTACTGATATTCTTGGTGACTGGTGTTGTACTCTTAGTTACGTTCTCTACTGCAGCAATGGGTGAATCATTAGAATCACTTGGCACCAAGGTGGCGCTGGTTGTTGCCTTGGGCGTTGTATTTATAACAGACGGTGTAGACAGGGATGCATTTTTTGAGAACTGTGGAATAAACCTTCTTCCATCCGTATTGTACTCTCCTGAAAACGAACACAGAAAAATGGTGTGTGTAAACAATTGCATCATGCTTGCAAAGACAATACCAGCATCATAAAGCTGAATTATGATTGTTTATATGATACATAAATAATCAATGCATTGATTATGATTAACGTGTATTTTCCACTAATGATATTTTCAAGCACAAGCTCCGTCATAATCGATAAGAAAACGATCTGAAAAGGATTTGACATTTAAGCTGTTTTACAAACCTACTGCAAAAACGAACTTTAAGATATTTAAGCTATAGCGCGATTGCCTCACTGTTGTAGATCCAACACTTGGTGGCGGGGAAGGTGGACACGTGGTCTGAATCGTAGAGACTGAGGCTGTAGAGGCTGCACATGGTGTAGTCCTCACACCAGGTGAACATCTGACACCGGAAGGAGGTCTCTGCCACACAATACTGAGCACAGTCGTCCTGCAATGCAGAGTTATATCCCTTGTCGGCCTCCTGCCAAACACCCCGGTAGCTTGTCATCACGAAGTCATCTGTATAGATACCTGGTAGAAAAATTAGAGTTCTGTTGTAAACAGCATATATTCACCCTTGATTTTATATGAATACTGGCATATCTTGCAACGATTTATTTCATACAATCTGCTTTTCACTTTGAGAACAACCAGTTCCTAGCAACCGACCTATCTACTGAATATATACAGTTTCCATGTACATATACCACTGGTTGAAAAGACAAAGACGTAGGGGTGTATTTTTCACAATCGGCTTGTCAGACATAAAGGTTAATCGTACTTTTAGTGTCTTACGTCGTACTGCTCGTGATATTCTGGTAACCGTGCTTGACATGCCATTCCACTCATCGTGCTGCATTAACACATATTAGAACCATGAACCAACAACTTTAATAACTCATACGTGTATAGTATTTCCAGTCTGACCCAGTGTGCGGTAGCGATGTGTTATCAGAAGGTTTGGGATGTTTGAAGAGGATGCAGGTGAGTTGACTGAAGCTGTAGTGGAAAGTTTCACACTCGTACAGTCGTACACACGCCATGGCACAGTAGTTGATCTTGTGGATCTCCCTCAGTGTGGTAGCGTCTGGCGGTATGTTTGATGCTTGTGTTGGAGCATACTGCTGTAACCAGGTCCCTAGGTAAAATATCGTGCTGGTTATAACACGGTTTGGGATTGATCAATATTACTACATTACAACGTTAAACAATAGTGGGTAGAAGGTCTTGAATATCACATACTAAGCTCCTTTGAGTTCCACACTTGACATACAGCTATAATCGCATGTCATATAGCACAACCAAACTAGAAAAGTAAAATATACGTACTGGTGTACAAGTCACAGTCCACACAAGGCGCCAGCAGGTCGGGGTTCTGATCCGGGTAGAGCGAGTGGAGAACACACACACTGGTGTTGTGCACATAGCCGAACGCCAGACAGGTGAAGACCAGCTCGGACAGACAAGAGTAGGCGCAGTCCTCCAGTGAGATGCTGGACACGTTTACCGCTACTACTGGGAAGTGGTTCTCCATTAGCTGTACGCCACGTGTGACTTCGAAACTGTTCATCACTGCCACTGAAAGTAGAAGAACAAAATGTTTGAGTACATGTAGCATCATAGACAGTCCAATAAACTAGAATTTGATAACACATGAACTATTGGAAGAGTTTAAGTATTGCTTACCTGGGTTCAAATGTTTCTTTGTTTGAGAAGCAGTTGCCTGTTTTGTCCCCTCTGTTGTACTTGTAGCGATGAAGTCCTCACTCTAAAAGAAACACAATATTTCGAATCATACTTTTTCTCTTAACCATTTTAACAATGTTTTTAGTACCCTTAACAATAGAAACTACGTTAATAGTATTGCCATTTCCGTGATAAATTCTGAACCATTTTCCAAAATCATTCACATATATGTTAACATTATGCTACAATGAATATATTGATTATTGAATGAAAATTTAATATAAGTACACTAAAAATGTAAAGGATCACACACCTTTCCGTTGACAGGAATGGCGACCCTAAATGACCCCTTTGTAACCATCTGTTCAATACGCGTGTAAGTATCAGACAAGGCCAGTTCATGGTCAACTGGGCCGGACAGTACACCTGGGGTGAACAAGACAAACTGGTCATCAATTCAATCTCTCTTTGGCATTGAAACCGTTATGCTATTCCTTAATGTTTATATCTTTTTAAATTACAATTTCCTGGTGATACGAACAAGACTATAATATAATCATCAATGTAGAATTGGCCTTCTTTCATAAAAAAAATTACGACGATTTGTAGATGCCTATGACAGAACAGTATGAGAAAAAAGTAAGGAGTAATGGTTACAACAACTTAATTAATATAGTTATTAAACTCATGACTCGACTAAACTCAAAACGTAAGACTCAAACATGCATTTACAGGTGCTGCGAATGACTTTTTTTTTAATAGAATAGAAAACGGATAAATTGTGTTAAAACTGTGGCGTTATTAAGAACAAATATAGTGCAGGTACACACGGGAGTAGTGACGACACCGTCTGCTAGGAGACCTGACCCGACCTGGAGAGGAGTAGTTGAGGTTGAGAGTACACGACTCTCCAGGACACATGTCGAAACTGTTGCAGGTGGCGTGGATCTGGGTGTCACACGAGGTCGCACACGAATCAAGGGAGATAACCCCAGTAAGTAAGAGATCGCCTTTGTATTGGGGGATCAGTTCAGTCCCACGGTGAAATTTTGCTGAAAGACGTCGATAGAATTGAATGAAATGTTTATAACGTCGCCATGCTACTGAATTATGGAAGCAGTATGACAAGTGCATTTTACGCAATGACGATATTACATATATCCATTTGTACTATACATACTGATATGAAACAATTTCAGGAAGTGAATTCACTTTTCACTTGTAAATGGCATATACATGTATAACAATACAGCTGGATTTAGCTAGATGGAATTGACATACGACAAGATTGAGAAAAATAAAAGCTGAAACGTTTGGAGGTAGCGGTGGGTAGTAATTACAACAGAATAATAACTGACAATGTGAATCAAAACTAAAGTTTTGCCCATGCCATGGAATATCTGGTTAAAATGAATAAAGATTTTATAGAAAGAGTATTTAACCTCAAATGTTCGTTAGAAGGAAGTGCAGAACTATCACCATGTCAAAATATACGTATATATGTATGTAAGGACAGGCAGATTTTCTAGATAACAACTTTTTTAATGTGAAAATACACGACGTTTCGGACTATATACCCACTCCTTCATCTAGTGGAATGACGCAGGAGTGGGTATTTACTCCGAAACGTCGTGTATTTTCAAATTTAAGAAGTTGTTATCCAGGAAATCACACTGTTCTTACATGTATGTATGCCATTTCTAAATGCCATTCAAGACCCAAATGTCTGTAAGTTCATCAGTGAGACAAGGAGATGTATACAGCATAATTAATATTATTCTATCCCACAGACTTTAGGTACATTTCTTTTATTGCTTTTTTGTCAACTATCTGTCATCGGTTATTTTAATATATATATATATATATATATATATATATATATATATATATATATCGACTATGTATATATTGTAAGTAGGAGGACTTGTTCCTAGTTTTTTTCTCATTAAACAAAACATGTTTAAACCAAAGAGTGTTTCGTATGTAGGTATTTACAGTCACCACTATAAAATGTGATATCTGATTGTAATACATTACTCTCTGCAGAAGGTTTGTCAAGGAGAGTGGCAGTGAAATACATGGAGTATGCATCCCACCAAACATCGCTCTCCTGTAGTCGGAGGGGGTTGAGTGGAACAGCCTCAATCATCTTCTCTTTAACGGTCTCCACCAGTAACGACTTGTCCGGTAGTTGAGCATTTGGATCACCTGGAAGAATCAACATAACACTTCCCGTCGTTTTGAAGCAGATATAGCAACTTACTGTGGCAGATGATCTCATGCGTCTGAATAATATCTTAATTAGTTTAAACTTGAAACACTTGCCACAATGATTTGATTATATATACACATGTCCGTTCGCAAAAATCACGTCTCTTGAACTTTTTAAAGAATACTAAATATTTTCTATTTCGCCATTTCCGTTGTCAAAATAATGATATAAACAATTCTTTATGTTAACTGGATACTTTACTCACTAGAGAATGTTATAGTCAGTTTCTTTTTCTGATCGTTGTTAAAACATGTGGATATATCGAATTTATCGATAACACTGGTCACTTCGTCGCTAAACTCGAATATGTCCACCACAGTCTCGAGCTCAGTCTGAAACAGCACTGTCTTGTTTTACATACAAAAGTCACATGTTAGAACAGTGGTTAGATTTAACAATGTCCACATGACAGTAAGCAACAAATGATAAAAAGAGTTTTATCGAAAGAGAAGTAGCAATGCTTAAGTAGCACGTTTTTTGCAATTTTTATGATGATAGTTTATGTCATTCATATTTACTTTAGAGGGTAAAACATCTTATTAGACAAACCAATTATCCGCAGTGGTAATACCGGTGTTGCATATAAAGCAAAACTTGCATTGCGGCCATTTTATTGTGAACACATTTTATTATTTCGAATGACAATTTTAAAAGAATTCCCATGGATTTACAGAACCATGTACACCCATCTTTTAACTTGTTTTTTTCCGAAGAGAGAAAGGTGTGTTACTATTGGTGACATTATTTTTCAAATACATTTAATCGACTTATTTCATGCTACTGCCCCTAACACATTATGAAGAAATGCGCATGCCACAGTTTGCATTTAGTAGCCATAGTTCTTCTGTCGCGACTTTTAATACTGTGACGAAGAGAAGATGAATTGTTCTATTATAATATTTCATCAATCTTTGACCTCCATTGACCTCATGTGTAGGTAGTTTTTACATACCATTATCTCTCTTCTGTCTTCTCGGATATCGACTCTCTAAAGGTGGCATAGCACGTTTGTTCGCTCAAATAAGTTGATGAAATGTAATTGAAACGTAATGTCACCAATAGTAAAACACCCTCCTCTCTTCGGAAAATCAAGTTAAAAATGAGTGTACATGGTTCGGTAAAACCATGGGTATCGGTTTTGTGATTTAAAATAATAAAACGTGTTCACATTAAAATGGCCGAAATGATTTTTTTCTTTATACGTAACACCGTTATTACCATTACGGATAATTAGTATGGCATAAACACGAATCTAATATTCTGTTTATTACCGAAGTCGGGTAATAAAATAAGATTCTATAAAGTACCCTTTAAAGTAAATATAAATGGCATAAACTATCATTATAAATAGGAAATTTTAAAGAAAAGAAATTTGCAAAAAAAACGTGCTACATCCCCTTTAACATAAGATGTCACCATAGAAATTGTTTATTAAACTTTCATTCTTTGCAAATGGATCTCTTTCAATTTGTAAGCTTACATTTATAATTTAAAGTCACGTACCGTGGTATTGTACATTCTGACCATTACCGGTTTGCTTGTGGAGGTCATGTCGCTGCTGCTATACATCCCCTCCTGCAGATAGGAAAATTAGCTCTCTGATGTCGAGATCATGTGCTTCCACGGGCGTCCTTTGTGGTTTAATTTGTCTCTTTTCACTTATAATTTTTTACAAATTGAAGTCAGAATGAAACAAATGTCGTACCCGGGAGTACTTCATATAGTTTTACGTTATCATTGTTTGCGGATTAGACTAACATATAGTCTCGAGATATTGTCATTCTCACCAACATCATTTTACAAACAATTCGAATATTTATACAAAATGGAACCCTAAAGATGCCTTAATTTCTAGAGCTGAGTAATTTAGACTTGCTATAATTTCTAAACTGGGCTGGTCGTGAATTGAATATTTTGCTCTAGGGTCTGGATGACAGACTATTTGCGGCTATACAATAACAAGTCTGTATTAAAAAAAAATCAAATTTCCATATAATACTTTTGCCTGTGTAGTGTTACTCCGATTTGTACATTGCCATTTATGTTACTCGTCTCAGATATTAAAAACATATAATATGTAATAACTATATGGTTTTGCTCACTTTGATAAAGTATATGTCCACATTCATGTCCATGTTAGGGTATTCAGGGAGGCGACGTTTCACACTAGAGAAAACTGAACAGTCTATACCGCGGTGAGCTTTCTGTGGATCACAATAAATGGGGATATTTAAAAACAAGGAATCGCTATATGTCACATAGATTACAATTATAAAGGATATTTGTAAAAGGAAAGAAGTCAATAAATTAAGATGTTTTACCAATCACATGTGATGTATAATCGAATGTAGGAAGAAAAGTCACAGGAAAAGAGGTCACAGTCAACAGTATTGAATGACATAAGTTAGAGTTAAATGTTGACAATGTACCCGAATAATAGTTCATACATGCTATTTGATTAAATTACGTGTTTTATATAATGTCCGATTCTGAACCTTTTTGACGGCATTCATATAATACAACATTCCTTTTAGCAAAAACTTAATTCAGTTAGAACGTTATTGGCGTCACATTCACATTACGCGTTTATATAAAACGCTACTTCACCTCTCCAACATAGATAAACGTGTCGTCAAGGAAGAACATTTCCTCTGGAGTGTTGAGACTGATACCACCTTTGTCCTGTTTGGCGAGCCAGGTGCGTCCATCTGTAGGATGTATTGTACAGCTCCCGACAGTATGGTCCACTGTGTATGTGACACCTGCAGGTAAATAGGTAGAACGTCAGTATGGTCCACTGTGTATGTGACACCTGCAGGTAAACAGGTAGAACGTCAGTATGGTCCACTGTGTATGTGACACCTGAGGGTACACAGGTAGAACGTAAGTATGGTCCACTGTGTATGTGACACCTGCAGGTACACAGGTAGAACGTCAGTATGGTCAACTGTGTATGTGACACCTGCAGGTAAACATGTAGAACGTCAGTATGGTCAACTGTGTATGTGACACCTGAGGGTAAACAGGTAGAACGTCAGTATGGTCAACTGTGTATGTGACACCTGAGGGTAAACAGGTAGTACGTCAGTATGGTCAACTGTGTATGTGACACCTGCAGGTACACAGGTAGTACGTCAGTATGGTCCACTGTGAATGTGACACCTGAGAGTAAATAGGTAGTACGTCAGTATGGTCCACTGTCAATGTGACATCTGAGGGTAAACAGATAGAACGTCAGTATGGTCCACTGTGTATGTGACACCTGCAGGTAAACAGGTAGAACGTCAGTATGGTCCACTGTGTATGTGACACCTAAAGGTAAACAGGTAGAACGTCAGTATGGTCCACTGTGTATGTGACACCTGAGGGTACACAGGTAGAACGTCAGTATGGTCAACTGTGTATGTGACACCTGCAGGTAAACAGGTAGAACGTCAGTATGGTCAACTGTGTATGTGACAGCTGCAGGTAAAAAAGTAGAACGTCAGTATGGTCAACTGTGTATGTGACACCTGAGGGTAAACAGGTAGTACGTCAGTATGGTCCACTGTGTATGTGACACCTGAGGGTACACAGGTAGAACGTCAGTTTGGTCCACTGTGTATGTGACACCTGCAGGTACACATGTAGAACGTCAGTTTGGTCCACTGTGTATGTGACACCTGCAGGTACACAGGTAGAACGTCAGTATGGTCCACTGTGTATGTGACATCTGAGGGTAAACAGGTAGAACGTCAGTATGGTCAACTGTGTATGTGACACCTGCAGGTAAACAGGTTGTACGTCAGTATGGTCAACTGTGTATGTGACAGCTGCAGGTAAACAGGTAAAACGTCAGTATGGTCAACTGTGTATGTGACACCTGCAGGTAAACAGATAGAACGTCAGTATGGTCCACTGTGTATGTGACACCTGAGGGTACACAGGTAGAACGTCAGTATGGTCCACTGTGTATGTGACACCTGCAGGTAAAAAAGTAGAATGTCAGTTTGGTCCACTGTGTATGTGACACCTGCAGGTACACAGGTAGAACGTCAGTATGGTCCACTGTGTATGTGACATCTGAGGGTAAACAGGTAGAACGTCAGTATGGTCCACTGTGTATGTGACACCTGCAGGTAAACAGGTTGTACGTCAGTATGGTCCACTGTGTATGTGACATCTGAGGGTAAACAGGTAGAACGTCAGTATGGTCCACTGTGTATGTGACACCTGCAGGTAAACAGATAGAACGTCAGTATGGTCCATTGTGTATGTGACACCTGCAGGTAAACAGGTTGTACGTCAGTATGGTCCACTGTGTATGTGACATCTGAGGGTAAACAGGTAGAACGTCAGTATGGTCCACTGTGTATGTGACAGCTGCAGGTAAACAGATAGAACGTCAGTATGGTCCACTGTGTATGTGACACCTGCAGGTAAAAAAGTAGAATGTCAGTATGGTCAACTGTGTATGTGACACCTGAGGGTAAACAGGTAGTACGTCAGTATGGTCCACTGTGTATGTGACACCTGAGGGTAAACAGGTAGAACGTCAGTATGGTCCACTGTGTATGTGACATCTGAGGGTAAACAGGTAGAACGTCAGTATGGTCAACTGTGTATGTGACACCTGCAGGTAAACAGGTTGTACGTCAGTATGGTCAACTGTGTATGTGACAGCTGCAGGTAAACAGGTAAAACGTCAGTATGGTCAACTGTGTATGTGACACCTGCAGGTAAACAGATAGAACGTCAGTATGGTCCACTGTGTATGTGACACCTGAGGGTACACAGGTAGAACGTCAGTATGGTCCACTGTGTATGTGACACCTGCAGGTAAAAAAGTAGAATGTCAGTTTGGTCCACTGTGTATGTGACACCTGCAGGTACACAGGTAGAACGTCAGTATGGTCCACTGTGTATGTGACATCTGAGGGTAAACAGGTAGAACGTCAGTATGGTCCACTGTGTATGTGACACCTGCAGGTAAACAGGTTGTACGTCAGTATGGTCCACTGTGTATGTGACATCTGAGGGTAAACAGGTAGAACGTCAGTATGGTCCACTGTGTATGTGACACCTGCAGGTAAACAGATAGAACGTCAGTATGGTCCACTGTGTATGTGACACCTGCAGGTAAAAAAGTAGAATGTCAGTATGGTCAACTGTGTATGTGACACCTGAGGGTAAACAGGTAGTACGTCAGTATGGTCCACTGTGTATGTGACACCTGAGGGTAAACAGGTAGAACGTCAGTATGGTCAACTGTGTATGTGACACCTGATGGTAAATAGGTAGAAAATCAGTATGGTCCACTGTGTATGTGACACCTGAGGGTACACAGGTAGAACGTCAGTATGTTCAACTGTGTATGTGACACCTGCAGGTAAACAGGTAGAACGTCAGTATGGTCAACGGTGTATGTGACAGCTGCAGGTAAACAAGTAGAACGTCAGTATGGTCAACTGTGTATGTGACACCTGCAGGTAAACAGGTAGAACGTCAGTATGGTCAACTGTGTATGTGACAGCTGCAGGTAAACAGGTAGAACGTCAGTATGGTCAACTGTGTATGTGACAGCTGCAGGTAAACAGGTAGTACGTCAGTATGGTCCACTGTGTATGTGACATCTGAGGGTAAACAGGTAGAACGTCAGTATGGTCCACTGTGTATGTGACATCTGAGGGTAAACAGGTAGAACGTCAGTATGGTCCACTGTGTATGTGACACCTGCAGGTAAACAGATAGAACGTCAGTATGGTCCACTGTGTATGTGACACCTGCAGGTAAACAGGTAGAAAGTCAGTATGGTCAACTGTGTATGTGACATCTGAGGGTAAACAGGTAGTACGTCAGTACGGTCCACTGTGTATGTGACACCTGAGGAAAAACAGGTAGTACGTCAGTATGGTCAACTGTGTATGTGACACCTGAGGGTAAACAGGTAGTACGTCAGTATGGTCCACTGTGTATGTGACACCTGCAGGTAAACAGGTAGAACGTAAGTATGGTCCACTGTGTATGTGACAGCTGCAGGTAAACAAGTAGAACGTCAGTATGGTCAACTGTGTATTTGACACCTGCAGGTACATAGGTAGAACGTCAGTATGGTCAACTGTGTATGTGACACCTGCAGGTACACAGTAAAACGTCAGTATGGTCCACTGTGTATGTGACACCTGCAGGTAAACAGGTAGAACGCCAGTATAGTCCACTGTGTATGTGACACCTAAAGGTAAACAGGTAGAACGCCAGTATGGTCCACTGTGTATGTGACACCTGAGGGTACACAGGTAGAACGTCAGTATGGTCAACTGTGTATGTGACACCTGCAGGTAAACAGGTAGAACGTCAGTTTGGTCAACTGTGTATGTGACAGCTGCAGGTAAACAAGTAGAACGTCAGTATGGTCAACTGTGTATGTGACACCTGAGGGTAAACAGGTAGTACGTCAGTATGGTCCACTGTGTATGTGACATCTGAGGGTAACAGGTAGAACGTCAGTATGGTCCACTGTGTATGTGACACCTGCAGGTAAACAGGTAGAACGTCAGTATGGTCCACTGTGTATGTGACACCTGCAGGTAAACATGTAGAACGTCAGTATGGTCAACTGTGTATGTGACATCTGAGGGTAAACAGGTAGTACGTCAGTATGGTCCACTGCGTATGTGATACCTGAGGGTAAACAGGTAGTACGTCAGAATGGTCAACTGTGAATGTGACACCTGAGGGTAAACAGGTAGTACGTCAGTATGGTCCACAGTGTTTGTGACACCTGCAGGTAAACAGGTAGAACGTCAGTATCGTCAACTGTGTATGTGACAGCTGCAGGTAAACAAGTAGAACGTCAGTATGGTCAACTGTGTAGTTGACAGCTGCAGGTACACAGGTAGAACGTCAGTATGGTCAACTGTGTATGTGACACCTGCAGGTAAACAGCTAGAACGTAAGTATGGTCCACTCTGTATGTGACACCTGCAGGTAAACAAGTAGAACGTCAGTTTGGTCCACTGTGTATGTG
The DNA here is from genome assembly GCA_936450465.1 of Gibbula magus. Lineage (NCBI taxonomy): Eukaryota > Metazoa > Mollusca > Gastropoda > Trochida > Trochidae > Gibbula > Gibbula magus. The sequence continues at coordinate 34,094,558 of OW388292.1, read as the reverse complement.
ACACCTGAGGGTAAACAGGTAGTACGTCAGTATCGTCAACTGTGTATGTGACAGCTGCAGGTAAACAAGTAGAACGTCAGTATGGTCAACTGTGTAGTTGACAGCTGCAGGTACACAGGTAGAACGTCAGTATGGTCAACTGTGTATGTGACACCTGCAGGTAAACAGCTAGAACGTAAGTATGGTCCACTCTGTATGTGACACCTGCAGGTAAACAAGTAGAACGTCAGTATGGTCCACTGTGTATGTGACACCTGCAGGTACACAGTGAAACGTCAGTATGGTCAACTGTGTATGTGACACCTGAGGGTACACAGGTAGAACGTCAGTTTGGTCAACTGTGTATGTGACACCTGCAGGTAAACAGGTAGAACGTCAGTATGGTCCACTGTGTATGTGACAGCTGCAGGTAAACAAGGAGAACGTCAGTATGGTCAACTGTGTATGTGACACCTGAGGGTAAACAGGTTGTACGTCAGTATGGTCCACTGTGTATGTGACATCTGAGGGTAAACAGGTAGAACGTCAGTATGGTCCACTGTGTATGTGACACCTGCAGGTAAACAGATAGAACGTCAGTATGGTCCACTGTGTATGTGACACCTGCAGGAAAACAGGTAGAATGTCAGTATGGTCAACTGTGTATGTGACACCTGAGGGTAAACAGGTAGTACGTCAGTATGGTCCACTGTGTATGTGACACCTGAGGGTAAACAGGTAGTACGTCGGTATGGTCAACTGTGTATGTGACACCTGAGGGTAAACAGGTAGAACGTCAGTATGGTCAACTGTGTATGTGACACCTGATGGTAAACAGGTAGTACGTCGGTATGGTCAACTGTGTATGTGACACCTGAGGGTAAACAGGTAGAACGTCAGTATGGTCAACTGTGTATGTGACACCTGATGGTAAACAGGTAGAAAATCAGTATGGTCAACTGTGTATGTGACACCTGAGGGTACACAGGTAGAACGTCAGTATGGTCAACTGTGTATGTGACACCTGCAGGTAAACAGGTAGAACGTCAGTATGGTCAACTGTGTATGTGACAGCTGCAGGTAAACAAGTAGAACGTCAGTATGGTCAACTGTGTATGTGACACCTGAGGGTAAACAGGTTGTACGTCAGTATGGTCCACTGTGTATGTGACATCTGAGGGTAAACAGGTAGTACGTCAGTATCGTCAACTGTGTATGTGACAGCTGCAGGTAAACAAGTAGAACGTCAGTATGGTCAACTGTGTAGTTGACAGCTGCAGGTACACAGGTAGAACGTCAGTATGGTCAACTGTGTATGTGACACCTGCAGGTAAACAGCTAGAACGTAAGTATGGTCCACTCTGTATGTGACACCTGCAGGTAAACAAGTAGAACGTCAGTATGGTCCACTGTGTATGTGACACCTGCAGGTACACAGTGAAACGTCAGAATGGTCAACTGTGTATGTGACACCTGAGGGTACACAGGTAGAACGTCAGTTTGGTCAACTGTGTATGTGACACCTGCAGGTAAACAGGTAGAACGTCAGTATGGTCCACTGTGTATGTGACAGCTGCAGGTAAACAAGGAGAACGTCAGTATGGTCAACTGTGTATGTGACACCTGAGGGTAAACAGGTTGTACGTCAGTATGGTCCACTGTGTATGTGACATCTGAGGGTAAACAGGTAGAACGTCAGTATGGTCCACTGTGTATGTGACACCTGCAGGTAAACAGATAGAACGTCAGTATGGTCCACTGTGTATGTGACACCTGCAGGAAAACAGGTAGAACGTCAGTATGGTCCACTGTGTATGTGACACCTGCAGGTAAAAAAGTAGAATGTCAGTATGGTCAACTCTGTATGTGACACCTGAGGGTAAACAGGTAGTACGTCAGTATGGTCCACTGTGTATGTGACACCTGAGGGTAAACAGGTAGTACGTCGGTATGGTCAACTGTGTATGTGACACCTGAGGGTAAACAGGTAGAACGTCAGTATGGTCAACTGTGTATGTGACACCTGATGGTAAACAGGTAGTACGTCGGTATGGTCAACTGTGTATGTGACACCTGAGGGTAAACAGGTAGAACGTCAGTATGGTCAACTGTGTATGTGACACCTGATGGTAAACAGGTAGAAAATCAGTATGGTCAACTGTGTATGTGACACCTGAGGGTACACAGGTAGAACGTCAGTATGGTCCACTGTGTATGTGACACCTGCAGGTAAACAGGTAGAACGTCAGTATGGTCAACTGTGTATGTGACAGCTGCAGGTAAACAAGTAGAACGTCAGTATGGTCAACTTTGTATGTGACACCTGAGGGTAAACAGGTTGTACGTCAGTATGGTCCACTGTGTATGTGACATCTGAGGGTAAACAGGTAGTACGTCAGTATGGTCCACTGTGTATGTGACACCTGCAGGTAAACAGATAGAACGTCAGTATGGTCCACTGTGTATGTGACACCTGCAGGCAAACAGGTAGAACGCCAGTATGGTCCACTGTGTATGTGACACCTGCAGGTAAAAAAGTAGAATGTCAGTATGGTCAACTGTGTATGTGACACCTGAGGGTAAACAGGTAGTACGTCAGTATGGTCCACTGTGTATGTGACACCTGAGGGTAAACAGGTAGTACGTCGGTATGGTCAACTGTGTATGTGACACCTGAGGGTAAACAGGTAGAACGTCAGTATGGTCAACTGTGTATGTGACACCTGATGGTAAACAGGTAGAAAATCAGTATGGTCAACTGTGTATGTGACACCTGAGGGTACACAGGTAGAACGTCAGTATGGTCAACTGTGTATGTGACACCTGCAGGTAAACAGGTAGAACGTCAGTATGGTCAACTGTGTATGTGACAGCTGCAGGTAAACAAGTAGAACGTCAGTATGGTCAACTGTGTATGTGACAGCTGCAGGTAAACAGGTAGTACGTCAGTATGGTCCACTGTGTATGTGACATCTGAGGGTAAACAGGTAGAACGTCAGTATGGTCCACTGTGTATGTGACACCTGCAGGTAAACAGATAGAACGTCAGTATGGTCCACTGTGTATGTGACACCTGCAGGTAAACAGGTAGAACGCCAGTATGGTCCACTGTGTATGTGACACCTAAAGGTAAACAGGTAGAACGCCAGTATGGTCCACTGTGTATGTGACACCTGAGGGTACACAGGTAGAACGTCAGTATGGTCAACTGTGTATGTGACACCTGCAGGTAAACAGGTAGAACGTCAGTATGGTCAACTGTGTATGTGACAGCTGCAGGTAAACAAGTAGAACGTCAGTATGGTCCACTGTGTATGTGACATCTGAGGGTAAACAGGTAGAACGTCAGTATGGTCCACTGTGTATGTGACACCTGCAGGTAAACAGGTAGTACGTCAGAATGGTCAACTGTGTATGTGACACCTGAGGGTAAACAGGTAGTACGTCAGTGTGGTCCACTGTGTATGTGACACCTGCAGGTAAACAGGTAGAACGTCAGTATCGTCAACTGTGTATGTGACAGCTGCAGGTAAACAAGTAGAACGTCAGTATGGTCAACTGTGTAGTTGACACCTGCAGGTAAACAGGTAGAACGTCAGTATGGTCAACTGTGTATGTGACACATGCAGGTAAACAGCTAGAACGTAAGTATGGTCCACTCTGTATGTGACACCTGCAGGTAAACAAGTAGAACGTCAGTTTGGTCCACTGTGTATGTGACACCTGAGGGTAAACAGGTAGTACGTCAGTTTGGTCCACTGTGTATGTGACACCTGAGGGTAAACAGGTAGTACGTCGGTATGGTCAACTGTGTATGTGACACCTGAGGGTAAACAGGTAGAACGTCAGTATGGTCAACTGTGTATGTGACACCTGATGGTAAACAGGTAGAAAATCAGTATGGTCAACTGTGTATGTGACACCTGAGGGTACACAGGTAGAACGTCAGTATGGTCAACTGTGTATGTGACACCTGCAGGTAAACAGGTAGAACGTCAGTATGGTCAACTGTGTATGTGACAGCTGCAGGTAAACAAGTAGAACGTCAGTATGGTCAACTGTGTATGTGACATCTGAGGGTAAACAGGTAGAACGTCAGTATGGTCCACTGTGTATGTGACATCTGAGGGTAAACAGGTAGAACGTCAGTATGGTCCACTGTGTATGTGACATCTGGGGGTAAACAGGTAGTACGTCAGTATGGTCCACTGTGTATGTGACACCTGAGGGTAAACAGGTAGTACGTCAGTATGGTCCACTGTGTATGTGACACCTGAGGGTAAACAGGTAGTACGTCAGTATGGTCCACTGTGTATGTGACACCTGCAGGTAAACAGGTAGAACGTCAGTATGGTCAACTGTGTATGTGACACCTGCAGGTACACAGGTAGAACGTCAGTTTGGTCAACTGTGTATGTGACACCTGCAGGTAAACAGGTAGAACGTCAGTATGGTCAACTGTGTATGTGACAGCTGCAGGTAAACAAGTAGAACGTCAGTATGGTTCACTGTGTATGTGACATCTGAGGGTAAACAGGTAGAACGTCAGTATGGTCCACTGTGTATGTGACACCTGCAGGTAAACAGGTAGTACGTCAGAATGGTCAACTGTGTATGTGACACCTGAGGGTAAACAGGTAGTACGTCAGTATGGTCCACTGTGTATGTGACACCTGCAGGTAAACAGGTAGAACGTCAGTATCGTCAACTGTGTATGTGACAGCTGCAGGTAAACAAGTAGAACGTCAGTATGGTCAACTGTGTAGTTGACACCTGCAGGTACACAGGTAGAACGTCAGTATGGTCAACTGTGTATGTGACACATGCAGGTAAACAGGTAGAACGTAAGTATGGTCCACTCTGTATGTGACACCTGCAGGTAAACAAGTAGAACGTCAGTTTGGTCCACTGTGTATGTGACACCTGAGGGTAAACAGGTAGTACGTCAGTTTGGTCCACTGTGTATGTGACACCTGAGGGTAAACAGGTAGTACGTCAGTATGGTCCACTGTGTATGTGACACCTGCAGGTACACAGTGAAACGTCAGTATGGTCAACTGTGTATGTGACACCTGAGGGTAAACAGGTAGAACGTCAGTATGGTCCACTGTGTATGTGACATCTGAGGGTAAACAGGTAGTACGTCAGTATGGTCCACTGTGTATGTGACACCTGAGGGTAAATAGGTAGTACGTCAGTTTGGTCCACTGTGTATGTGACACCTGAGGGTAAACAGGTAGTACGTCAGTATGGTCCACTGTGTATGTGACACCTGCAGGTACACAGTGAAACGTCAGTATGGTCAACTGTGTATGTGACACCTGAGGGTAAACAGGTAGAACGTCAGTATGGTCCACTGTGTATGTGACATCTGGGGGTAAACAGGTAGTACGTCAGTATGGTCCACTGTGTATGTGACACCTGAGGGTAAATAGGTAGAACGTCAGTATGGTCCACTGTGTATGTGACACCTGAGGGTAAACAGGTAGAACGTCAGTTTGGTCCACTGTGTATGTGACATCTGAGGGTAAACAGGTAGTACGTCAGTATGGTCCACTGTGTATGTGACATCTGAGGGTAAACAGGTAGTACGTCAGTATGGTCCACTGTGTATGTGACACCTGAGGGTAAACAGGTAGAACGTCAGTATGGTCAACTGTGTATTTGACACCTGCAGGTACACAGGTAGAACGTCAGTATGGTCCACTGTGTATGTGACACCTGAGGGTAAACAGGTAGAACGTCAGTATGGTCAACTGTGTATTTGACACCTGCAGGTACACAGGTAGAACGTCAGTATGGTCAACTGTGTATGTGACATCTGAGGGTAAACAGGTAGAACGTCAGTATTGTCAACTGTGTATGTGACACCTGAGGGTAAACAGGTAGAACGTCAGTATGGTCAACTGTGTATGTGACACCTGAGGGTAAACAGGTAGAACGTCAGTATGGTCAACTGTGTATGTGACACCTGAGGGTAAACAGGTAGAACGTCAGTATGGTCAACTGTGTATGAGACACCTGCAGGTACACAGGTAGAACGTCAGTGTGAACCACTGTGTATGTGACACCTGCAGGTAAATATGTAGAAACCATTTGAAACTAGGCTCTAGCCAAATTGATTGAAGGCTAAACGTTAATTTAAGGCTAAACTTACAAAAGGTTGTCGGTTGGAAGAAATCTTTGAAATCAAACTTGAAGATGGTATGCATATACGCTGAGAAAATAAAGTAGAAACTATTATACCATTTCTTGATATCCCTTTTCAGAAATAACATCGCGAACAGAAAATGTAGATTGTATTCAACTAATGGTATGCCAATGAACTGTTATTGCTGAACAAGGCTAGACAATATATGTATTTGTTGATATATGAATTCTTAGCAAACGTCTTCAACAAATCTTTCTGTGATATACGAGTACATGTATGTACCCGTCTTGTAGTCCTGGAGTTCAGTCATGGAGTGAGGGCTGCAGAGTGACTCTTTACAGGATTGTGTCAGTGTGTAGTCAAGTCGAACCAGCTTTGTGTTGAAGTCGTACCATACCTTCAACATAAGTCACTTCTAGGTGAGGTGCAATATGACATGTTTTTATACAATGAGAGCAATATACAGCTAGCCTGGTGGTGGTGGGAAGGTTTTCAAGACACATCCGTCAAATAACGATATATATATATTTATGGAAGCTTGTGAGCGAAATGTATGAAAGTGTATGATAGTATTTGACATACCTTACATATGTAAGTATACGTAAACGCACTTTAGAATGTGTACTTTAAATCAAAGTACAAATAAATTAGGTTTCCATTTCATATAGTTCACAAGTACACAACGTAGGCCTAATGGGCACAAACATTGGGCAATACGTTATAATTCTGAAATGTATCCCAGGGAGAAGTAAGGGTATTCCGAAAGTGACACAAGTACATTAATATGTAGCTCTACTCACGTCCAAGTTGTTGATAGTGCCCATGCGTTTCGTTTCCGTTCGATACCGGAACTGAGTTTTTAGTTTTGGAATGGTGCGGCTAGAGGCGCTGCTCGGACATGCTGTCACTGGTGGCGTCTGTTGCAAAACAATTCTAAGATACACATTTGTGTATTCATTGTTTACTGATCTGTTGTTTGCTTTAGAGACGTTATTGTTCATCAAATAGAAAGTATATATAAACTAGTGTCCAAAAGAAACGACACCATCTATTTTTTAAAATATTTTTACAAAGTGATTTTCTTCGTATGAACACTTGGTTTTGCGTATCCCACATCTCATATGCAGTGTGAACATACCGAGAACATTTTATCATATCCGGAGAAATGGTGCACTTTGTGAAAATGACATTATTTTAGGTAGCATAGTTTGCACGGCAGATAAAGTTATAAAACGGCTGACCATACAAAATTACACAAGAAAATATCGGTTTTGACAGCCATTGAGAGTAAGAGAGCCGTTGGAATTGTCACATAGCTAGTCTCACACGCCGACGACGCCGGAAGCAGTCACAAGCGCCCCGTTCAATAGCAGCGAGCGCTTAAATTGCTCAATGTAGCGCTCAATGTAGCGCTCAATGAGCGCTTCTTCTCTCTTGAACGACACAGTGCAAATTCCTCAAAGTTTGCTCGCCTTGCTACGTAGCGCTACATTGAGCAATCGCGTTCAAGATAGGTTTCAAAGTAATCGCTCTTTGAGCGATTACTTTGAAACCTATCTTGAACACGGCACAGGTTAACGCAACGGTTACATGAAACAGATCGGACAACGTGCAGGTCGAGAAGAAGGTGATTACGCTTATTGAAGACCGCCACATCAGGGTATTTCATCTCCGAAACCCATTCATCATTACGACGTTAACGTCAAAGATGTCTCTGAGACACGTGATTAGCAGACAAAATTGGTAAAACTAGATTGAAGACTCATGATATCTGAACACATCGTCCATACCATAAAACGTTCCTGAGGCCTCAACAACGAGTCAACAACATACAAAAACGTTGGCAATAGCGAGACTGAGTACTGGTCATGCTCTCATATGGGAGCAAATTTTGCATATTCAAGAACAATGGTAGACAGCGTGTGTACCGAAGAATAAGTGACTTTTTTGCTCTGAAATGCGTCAGTCAAGTGCGCCCATTGCCTCCTTGGTGAATGACAAGCTTATCTTCTGACGTCATCCGCCGTCTGACGTCATCAACCCGTAGACGTGTACTAGCCCGTGCCGACGTTTGGGATGGACATACATGAATGCAAAGTACTGATGGAAATGAATTTTGTACACATGTTAAATGAACGAATTTTCAAAAGAATAATACCAATTCTAAATTTCTGTGTCGTTAAGTTTTCCTGTATGGCCGCTCAAAGACGTGGTATCGTTTCTTTTGGATACTAGTTTATATATCACAATTATGTATATTATATAATGGTGTTCAAAAGGCGGGAACAATGTTAATTGTAACAGTCTGATTAAAATCGTCTTTGTTCCGAGGAATAAAATAATCTACCGGGATACGAACAGGTTCTGTAGTTTGGCGAGGAAACCTCTGAACGATATGAATTCGTATCCCGGTAGATTCCTCGGAAAACCGTCGATTTTAATCAGACTGAATTTGGAATGACATATTGATATATAAAATATAATGATGATATATGACTATAACCTTATTGACAAACTAAACGGTAACACGTCTTAGTAATATAGCAGAAAAGGAGTGAAGTTCTATTAGATACCAAAAACACCGAGGAATCGACATCGACAGCGAATCCGAAGTAGTCGTATATGAGATAGATTCCTTGACCTTTGACCTCGACTCTCACCGGAACGTCGTACGTCTTGACGAGATCAGTTGACTCTGTGTACATTGGAATATATGTTTACTTACAATATATGAATAATGTTTATATCCCGTACATATGTGTCGACAATACAATGATGTAAACTGAGAAATTCCTCTTTGAAAGGAAATTAAGAAATATATAGGAATTGAAAGAGGCTATTTTAGTTTCTTTCTGAACAAGTGATGAATAATTTGGTCCTTTTAAGAGTAAAATCTTTACCTGAGAAGTAGTAATCAAGACGGACGGTGGTATTCACACCTGGCCAGTGACCACAGGACTGCCAGTGTTTGGTCTTTAGTCCTCGAACCACGCTCTTACCCAGGTACGCCTGTTGTATTGGGAATTAACTGTCAATGACATATACTACACATACACTACATGTACGCACTATTTACTGCCTCATATGATTCAGCACACCGATCAATACTGGATAAACATATACATGTACATTGCCAATATGAGGCCGGCAGGGTCATTACGAATCTGAGCAAACCCAGACAAACAATAGGTGAAAGAACGAAACCATTATATCGCTACAAACCTTAAAACTGGTTAAATTGTTCAATTTCGATGACAATGGACACTTTACTATGGTGCATATAAAATATAAAGAGGTTAATTTATGTAAGTCAATTATACAGAATATGATATGAAAATAATTTAACAATGTCACAAGGGGTTTATTTGTATTCAGTATCTATTCGCACTGAATGCAATTATTGTATAAAATAAAACTTCACTGTCTCAACTATAAACAGGACAGGCGACATTGCAAGGAACGGACATACAACTTATTTTATAATTTCGACAATACTACATTAAGATGTTGACTTTTTAAACATTTAAAACGTTGACATCCAAACCTGGTTCTTCTTGGACATGTTCAGAATGGATAACATTGTCAAAGGGTATGGCTGGTCAGCAAGATTTTCTTTGACCTGATCAAGAGGGTCAAGCGAGTGATGCTGGACAGTGCATGTACCATCTGGTATAATGAACATAATCAAAGAACACAGAGAAAGACAACACGATAAGTAACTTGAAGAATGCCGTGAATTCTCTGGATGAGAGGTTTTCTGCATTTTCTGACAATAAAGCAATTAGTTTGTAAGAGTACAACTTTCCGCATATACCAGTGCAAGTTTTCAAGGTATTTTTAACTGGTCAATCCTTACTGACTATGATTAAACGATGTATTGATATACATCATTGTAAAATATGGGCTTAACTCCCTTCAAACATGTTTACTTAAACTGTTCAATATTTTAAGTGTATGTCTGCAGCGAGGTGCGATATCCCTCTCTTGTCCAATACTTACTTTTCATCTGGTATGTTTCGTTCATGTTGCCATCGAGAACAAACATATCCCGTCCAGTGGTGCTCTTTATAGCAATTGCTGCCATTTTACTAGATGTGTCAACATATTCTTCTGCTGTAAAAGTTACTCCCTTTTGGACGACAGTTCCAAAGATCTGCACTTGGTAGCTTTTGGGAAGCTTTGGTTTATCGTTGCCTGAAACATTCAATACTCCCTTAATTTTCTATTTGAATTTGAACATCTGATTTCTAAGTTTTCTTTAAGTTTAAGTTTATATCTACCTTTGTAGAATACATACTGTTGGTGTCTTCTTGACCTTCTACAGTTAGTGCCTGATTATGGTTTGAATGGCAACAGATTTGAATTATTATTATTTGCATCGTTATTTATAAAAGTCAGGAGTTTTCACCCTCTCGTAACATCAAGATAGTCGTGAATGAATTAATTAATGTATGGTTCATTCAGTCATATTAGCACTAAGAGAGATTCGTGAATCTGAACAGCACACGATAATGAATATATGACGATGCATCTATATTCTTAGACTGTTTGGCTGAATGGTACTGAGCAATGCGTCAATGGAATATTTTAAAACTCAATAAATGATAACACTCGACAAACACTAATTTGAATTTACCAGGTACTGCCGAATGTGTCATATTATTTGGACAAACGACGTCAGTGAACCCGTGAGCTGTGACTGCCAACAGCACCAAACTCTCGACCACAATCAGCATCCCCATCTAACATGAACAAAATGATTTCAACTTCAATGTAGTTATCTGGGAAAAGATGGAATAATAGCAAGCTTAAATACATTTCCATTTACTTAGGTTCATAAGTGTTTTAACATGCTAAATCCAAGGGAGGGTACTCTGTTAGGTATCTTCCCATAATACAGAACGCTTAAAACAACACTTTTTATGGTTCACTAATTAAGGGTAGCTTAAGTTTTACCCTTGTTGATAGTGGTTCGACCCAGATAATATAAATATACATGAAGCAATTTTGCAAACATTTTCTCATTTTTTAGTGTCATTCATATACTGAACAGCAAAAGAAACGCGAGTCCACTGTAACAATTTCGTAATTACTGATAACGCTGTATTGAGCAAATGTATAACATCAGTGCATTCAAATTTTGTTGACATGATGTTAATAACGTGTTGAACAACAAGTAGACATAACGAAAAGATAATACTGGTGTAGAACTTCTGCAGAGCATTATCTTGTGCCATAGTCATTCTCTGTGAAGACAGCCACATTCATGTGCCTTCAAATGCAATTCGAACTTGTGCAAACACTCCCATGAAGTTGTTTGATGCAAAACCCCTGTCGTCATTTTGAATTTCATGCAGAATGGTTCTGTGATTCAGTTATTATACTCCCAACCAACGGTTGAGGGTATATAGTAATACCAACGATTCCGTCCGTCCGTCCGTCCGTCCGTCCGTTCTTTTTTGTCCGATCGATTACAGAAAAATGATTAATCTCATCCTTTTCAAATTTATATATTTATATTTTGGAAAAAGTTAAATTTACTTTCTTTTCAGCCATAAACTGCTGAATATCCCTCACTGTGCTTACATGGGTGTGCTTCCATGTACCTGTTGTTTCAAGTCACTCGAATGAATCATTATAATGAATCAATTTCCAAAATAAAGTTGAAATCGGTGGTAATGACAGTAGTGTATTATGTTATCCCTACTTTTTCAAGTTATTCTTACACCTACTTTTCCAAAACCACCTATTTTACATGAAGAAATTTGTCCTACCCTTCACTTTATCAAAAGTTTATTAGATAGAATGGGATTATCACAAGGTGTTTTATCAGTAATAACCACAAACCGTTGAACCTATCGTTGACAATCAACGTTATGCGTTACTGTTGACTTTTGCTGAGAATTTGTTGTTGTTTATAACAACTTGACACTGACCTCGGTCGAGCAACTATATATAAATACATGAAACAATTTGCTTTGCATACTCACATGTTACATACATTGCACAGTGACTTTTCTGCTAGGACATACTCTGTAGTGACCGGGTCAGCTCATTGATTAGATAGGGGTGGGCAGCACTACTTAGCTAATTAGTGTACTGATTGTTTCTGTCTTTTGGAAATTCTGTTTTTGGGAATTCTGTCTTATGAGAGTGAATCCTCTGTTATCTGGACAAACAGTATTATCCGACTTGCCACATGGCAGCTATTGTGCAATACAAATAGGAGTGGCTGCTTCATATCATATAGGAGTGGCTGCTTCATATCATATAGGAGTGGCTGCTTCATGTCATATTCGAAATTTATGAAAATACTTTTGACTGAATTCATATTACTTCCACTCCATGTGTCATCTAGATTGATTGTATATCAAAAGCAAAATATTAATAATACGTCACTAAATCAACCACTGCTTCGTCGTTCTATAAAATAGACAAGGCAGCAAATTGTATGTTATTTTTCTATTGAGATATAACAACATTTATTAAAGAGATACTTGACACAATATACCAAAAGACATATTTCTTTAAATACTAGTATTAACATAAAGCATATTTACTAAATAATACCAGATTAAAACTTACACTGACGCTGCTTGATTGTCGATGTCAACAATGATAATGAGAGATAACGGATGCGGCGCCTCCAGGTCTGTTGTAATGTAGCGGTTATTGTGTTCAATGGACAATTTGTTATCAGACTTTTTGACTTGATTCATTTTCCTTACCTCACTGGCATGTTGAACCATCATGCGTGAGCATGAGTTCGTATTTACTTAAATTTAATACCACTTTTTGATATTCGATATTTCATGACACATCATGACAATAAATTGTATACAATGACAATTACAAAATCCCCAATTGACATTTGTTTACATGTTAAGCAAATGACTGACAATTGTACGTTGCTTTTAACATCGTGATGACATTGCAATGACAAATATAGTCATATTTGAAGAAATAATCAACGGGTTTTCTATAAAACAGCGTATATTACAATCTCATCTCGGCATGTTATTGATAATATATTGCTTTGCTAACTTAAATTGAAGTACTTGATATTAAATGAAACTTTGATAAGACACTTTATACATTTTATAAAAAAAAAAAAATTCAAATAAAGTAAGCATCGATATCGTAACTTTCGACAATGAGATATTCACGGATAACATATGAAGAACGAAATGTGCCTCATATCACCCAGCCCAGCTTGTGTCGAGAGGAGATAGGAGAGAGATCTTGCTGGAGTGAGACAGTGTGTTATCTCCAACTATCTACCCACCTATCTATGGACATTGTCCTTTGCAGAACGCCCCCGGTACGCACAATGAAGGTAGGAAATTATTCATTTTGTCTATTTTTCCGATTTCATTCTTACGATCATTCGATGTTAGCTATTGTTTCGATTTTAGCATAAAGGTAATATTTTTTCAGTTTATGAATAAAAACGTTTAGTAGTTGGTACTTGAGTTGATATAATGTTATTTGGTCTTGAAAAACGTTAAATTATGATATTGGTCGATGGCCAATTATAGAGGTGCATCCACTAACTTATTTATACGATGTACGTATGAAATTGGAAAATGGTCCATTATAAAGGTGCACCCACTAACTTATTTATACGATGTATGTATGTAATTGGAAAATAATCCATAATAAAGGTGCGGCAACTAACTTATTTATACGATGTATGTATGATATTTGAAAATGGTCCATGGCCCATTATAAAAATGCATCCACTAACTTATTACCCCGTTATACATCAAAGTAATGAAATTGAAAATTGCATCTACTAACTTGCAAGGCGCCATATGTCATATCCTATGTTGCGTCCTCGCTCAGCAAACATTGCTTGAAATGTCACTATATGTACTCCATTCTATATATTCTCCAATAAACATATTAACTTGTTTCAGGGTATCATCTGGTTTCTAGTCGGTATGTTTGTGGGGCGGAGTGATACACAGTATTATCCCAACCCCATGTGCACGACAGATCCGACAGCCACAGTCGCCCCTACAGGTGAGACACCATTATTTCTCTTTTGGTACCATTGTTTTTGGAGCTATACCTGAAGGGTATACTATCGGCACACACTAACGTCCTGGGGGTAGATTTTCGAAGCTCTCTAGTGCGTAGTAAGTCATAAGTACCATACACTAACATTGGCTTACCACTATATTACGGCTAAGAGAGCTTATGAAATCTAGACCCTGGTTCTCCTTTCACAAAGCACTAAGGTGATCGCATGTCACAAAGATAACCCTAGTGCAATGTTAAAGAATGGGAGTTAAGGTTAACCTTAGTTAAGGTTGCTTTGTGAAAGGAGTCCTGGTTAGTCACTGTTCTTCGGGTAATGTTAAACATGGAGATTAAGGTTAACCTTACTTAAGCTGTAAAAGAAGACCCAGAAGGACAACATAGATCAGAGATCAGAGCCTGGAGTTCCGAAGCTCTCTTAGTACTAAGGCAGTCAATTTCTTTACATTGGCTTATCATTTTAGCACTGCTTCGAAAATCTAGGCCCTGGTGCAAGAATCATTTGCTTTCTGGTTGTATTATTATCAATAACGCTTTGGAAGTCAATAACGTAATGTCAATTAAACTTATTCACTTAACATACATGTACAATGTTTGCACATATTATATTCAATGATACATCGTACTGTGTGTATGACACGAAGTGATCTTCTTACGTGTCGAGTGTAACTTACCTAGTGAGAGGGAACATGTTTAAATTTGACTGAGATTGTATATTTTTACTTCAATTAAAAACAAAGAACATATAATGTTTTCCATGGATAAATGCTGCGATGTTTCAATATTTCGCCTATTGTTACATGAATTCATTGTCCTGTATAACAGATATAACAAACTCCAATTCGGAAATACACAATATTGTTATCGTCAGTACATATTACCTTCATTGGCATGGAGTCCTTGCTATTCTATTCTAGACACATGTCTAAAAAGGTAACAGGACTAATCTGTAATAAGACAAATATACACTATTTGTTTGCAGATCCCCGTCTGCCCATTTTACTGCCCCCACAGTTCCAAGTGCACATCGAGGCAACTTTCCTGAACGAGAAGCGGTCGGCAACAGCTGACGAGTATGTGGATACAGCGGCTGGCATGACTTCCATGACGATGCGCTCTATGGGGATGATAGAGTCATTCATACTCAGTGAAGCGACCAATGAGAGCTTCCATATTCATGGTGAGTGGCATGTCGTCCTTCTTTGATCTTGTTTCACGTCTCTTCATTTCACCCTTCAGTATCTGTTACTACCCTGAAATATACGGAGTCTCCTAAATGTTTCTATGAAACCATTGTTATAACACACATCCCATGTTGACAGACGGTGGGTGCGACGTGCACAATGCGGTAACTGACACTGACGACGTGTTTATGGGCGCTCCCGGGGATTCTCACATGAAGCACACATACTCCACGTCAGCCGTGCTCAAGTTCCTCACCCAATACGGTCAAGTAAGCAAATTGTATTTGAAGTGAAATCTTAATTCTTGTCTCAACCTTTTAAATGCATTCTTCACCTAATACGGTCAAGTAAGCAAATTGTGTTTGAAGTGAAATCTTAATTCTTGTTTCGACCTTTTAAATGCTTTCTTCACCTAATACGGTCAAGTAAGCAAATTGTGTTTGAAGTGAAATCTTAATTCTTGTTTCGACTTTTTAAATTCTGTCCTCACCCAATATGGTAAAGTAACAAAATTTCATTTGAAGTAATATTGAAATTTAACTCTTGTCTCGACCTTTTACATGTGTAAAGGTGGATGATGATGTGTGAATTTAGTCATTTATTGTAGTAACTTCTATTATTTAATTCACATTTACTAAAACATTATATAAAATGTTACAGAGCTCAATTATTAATGATTGTTATCAAAAAGTCTTTAGCGACTGCAATGTTCTGCAAAGGGTGCTCCGCGCGCTAAGGAACATGTGTAAATGTACAGTTAGTTATAATTCATCAATCTTGACTGATAACCTACACACGGCTATGGCCTAAGGAATCTCATGAAACTATCAGAGCTTCATACATTCCAAACCACAACAGTTTAGTGTCCATTAAAAAACCTTTGGTGTTGTTCACAAGTAAGATGAGGAGAACACATCCCAACATTACCCTCCAAGTTAGGTCACCTTTGCGCCGGATACTATCTGGAATAGCGAGTATGAACATAGAGTCACTGGTTGTAGGTTTACAAAGGAGTAAGCATTATCCGCGGTATCGACACGGACCACTGGCAGGCGTGTGTATACTGGGACTTCCTCCACGTCAACTTCACACTCGACTACTACTTTTCCAGTAAGTATTCCATTCATAAACGTTATAATGGTCTTGAAGACAAACTACTTACTTCAGAGGCGCCAGACCCTAAATGTATGATATATAAGTAAACCTACCTATCTATATACTACATAAAGAAGGTAGGCCACGGTGGATCCTGGCATAGGACCGGAAATGGTTAAACTGGTTTTCTGACTCAAATACGCTTTGTAAAGTTCGTAGACTTATTCCATTCCATGAATATTTCACAGAAGAAAATAAAAAAATGTAGTTTTGAAAAGATTGACCCCTGGTCACTTGAAATCGCTGCCACTGTAACAGTATACTATGAGGTATCTCATCAGACTGTATTATGGAACACTCAGCTGTCTTCTTGTAATGCAAAATGCAAAGGGATTGGTACATTTTTCGCGTTGATGCGATGCTTCAAAGACATGCCAAATTACATGATATTTGCACTGAAATACATTAGTAGGTGAACAATCTTTGGCTATGCAAGTGTATGACTTCACAGCATGACCATGTGTCGGCGTGATTCAGGACCCAACTGGACTACAGCTGACGGTTCCATGCAGCTGCCGGTGAGAGCCGAGATACAGGGTTACAACAACATAGTAGGTCCGGGGCCAGCCTCCAGCTTCCATCACATCTACGACTACGTCGGCTTCCAGAGCTTTGTGACCGACCAAAGCGTGTTCGAGGTTTGTACACATTTTACTAAACAATCAACTTTCAGTACGTTATTATACTCAGAGTCAGTTGTGATGTATGGGTGATCGAAGAATGAACTTCCCAAGTAAACCTGAAATTCTATAATGAGTAATATAATGAAGAGTTATCTATGCGAAGTTTAAAGTCTGTTTGAAGAAAATAACTATATCATAGCTGATTTCATATTCAATAAGGCATATAAGGCAATAATTTGGAAAGCAGAGGGCAGAAAAGTTTTAGACTATAATCATAACTATATCAGATATGCATCCTATGTTCAAGAATTGAATAGAAGGTGAGTTGTAATAGCTTATAGCTTTTTGCCTCCTTGAACTATTTATGAAATTGTCTATACCTATGAACAAGAAAGGGATGACAGTGATGATGGTTATGATGATGATGATGATGATGATGATGATGATTATAATGATGCTGACAACATGAGCAGTTTGGTACCAAGCTGATTCTGTGCTGTAGACGCCTCGAGGTATCGTGTGTAAGGGCCGGAAGTCCAACAGGAACATGCCCACCCTGAAGCCCTTCTACCAATACAGGGAGGAGATCACAGCAGTCGACCAGGCAGTGGTCACCATGACTGATGTAAGTGAACTGAACAATGGCTTCAGTCCAAAGGATCGTTCAACAAGAAATGCATTTGCCATATAATGATCAAACATCTCTGCGTAGCAGTTTACATTTTCCTCTGGACCTGTAGGTAATTATAATGTACTGTTTTAAAGGATAAGAGTGTCCATTCCATGGTCGGACAAGAAATATCAGCATAACTCTTTCTGGTGTGGTAATATTCTCGACTGTTTACCCCTATCGGGGATGTTGATTGTCTTTAGTTGATTATGTCACATATATCTATCTTCTATACCTGGACATGTAACCACTTTGCCGGCCCATGCCTTTGTCCATTTGTCACATTACTGTTGCAGATTCTATCTCCATAATGATCCACTATCATTGACCGTCTCCAATTCAATGTTTATAACTCACCGTCATGTAGAACTTATACATTTACGACAAAAGCAATCAGATTGCTAATAATTTAAAACGAAATGTGAGCATTGCGATCTGCCTTTTCACATTATATTCATTTGGGACCATTAAAATAGAATTAACTGGATTACCTTACCTCGGCGTGTTTGACAAATCATGGAGGTTTCTTATGTTCCACATTTCGTTCTCAGATATGGTACGATTACAACTATCAACTTGTCAGGTACGATTACCGTCCTCTACAAGCCAAGTACCCCACATACAGTGTGGATTTGGTCTCTGAAATACACGACTATAATACAGGTAATGGGTTACTTTCTATTCTAGAGACAACTGTTTATTAACTGGTTATTAGAACGAGTAGGATGTGTCAAAAGGTGGCCGGTTAAGGCATAACGGTACCGGTCACAAAATCCTCGTCCATGGGTTGGACAACTGTGCCATGGAGTTTTGATTACTCCGAATGATCTGACCTTTCACAACTCTGTCTTTATTCTTCTCACTGTTGATTGTTTGCGGCAGGCTGACTATATGGGTGAAGCAAGTTATCTCAGAGCAGCCTTGTTAACCCTGCCATCAGACAGGTGAGACAGGAAGGGAGATCCTAAAGAGATTGGCCAGGAGCCTGTCGAACTCACCCTCTAGCTTTCAGTAGAGAAAAGCCCAACTCCCTGGACGGCCGGTGTGGAACCTCCCGTTATTTCTTTGCCCGCAGGGTGTAATTTCGAGAATTTGATGTTTATGTAATAACTTGGTCGTTACTAGGATAAAAGTAAAGGAATCTTCCCCACCTCTGGCGTCATTGTCACTCTTAAGAATTCAATGGCAGGACGGAGGTGGGACGGAATGAATGATGTAGGTGCTGTCAGGTAGTGTAAAGTATGTCAAGCAAACACGGTATAGCCATGACACCCCCTTAGTATTTGTCGACGTCGTTCCAAAGACATTCACAAGACGGTGGAAATATTTGCCCATAAGTGACAGTGTTCATAATTGGCACCAGAGATTTCCAAAAGGCTACGTGTCACACCTCTAGGGGATCATGCTTCCTTAATTGTTGTTACTGTATATATGTTATTACCTCTCACTCATTGCAATTAAGAACATATAAAACCTGTTTATTTTCAATAACATATTACGCAAATCGTCTTCATTAAGTTATAAAATGTAAGCTCTAAAATGTTCACTTAATCTAACACATCTATCTAACTTCTATACTCATACTCTAATACTCTATTCTATTATATCAGAATGATTTTTTTAATAAATTCATTCTCTGCAGGCCTTTAAGTAATAAACTCATTAAATGGAATTTGACTACATATTATGAGGGTGTGTATTTGTGATTCAGGTGTTACCTACATCATTGACAAAGAAATGCACAACTGCACCATGATGCCAATAGAGAACACTACATGGGACGCAAAACATGACCTGGGCGGAATGGCCCTCAAAAAGCCAGAACAACTTTTCTACTTGAACGGAGGCGGGTTTGAATACTCAGGACAGGTAAATATTAAATACACCGCAAGACATAACCAGGGGCTCCGCATCGTAAGGGCCCCACGGGGAAAAGTGTAGGGTATCATTCGATACACGAGGAAAAGTATGGGTATATCTCTCACATAAGCACTGTAGTCTATTGATAGAAAAAAACATTATATGTGGAGAAAATCGGGCCTTTTTTTATTTTTTCATTAATGTTCACTTTTCAACTCGTTTTTCAATTTGAAGGTAGCCAATGAAGCTGTAACTCAATATTTTGAATTGCACTGTATCCTCAATGTGTTTGATACATATAGTGAGTGGGTGAGTGAGTTGGGGTTTAACGCCGCTTTCAAGAGTATTTCACTTATTTAGCGGCTGCTAGTATTATGGCAGGAAGAAAGCCCGCAGCGCCATGTGGCTATGCACTGCGGTGAAACCTGCGAGCAGCGGCTGGAACTAGCGAACCATGGGTGGTTCAACCTACGCTGAAATTCAGGGTAGCATTGCACCCAAACCTTACTGCGTGTAGAACGGTTCTCTACTGCAGACAAAGTTGCCGTGCCCCTGGCGGGATTCGAACCCCGGACCTCTTGATCCGAAGCCGAACGCGCTAACCACTGCGCTATCCCGCCCCCGGGATACATAAACCTCATAACTGATTTTATTATGCAGCGCCATTTACCTTCCCTTTATTTTAGTGTACCTCATGTTGTCCTCAACGTCTCCTAATGTCCACTTTTTTCCAGATTTTATTCCTCGGAACAGGGTCGATTTCAATCAGACTGATTTAACTCTGCATTTTAGCCCCGGCGGCAAAAGGTGCCTGAAAACGCGGCTTGAAACAAGACAGAAATCTGTAAACAAACTGTAATAAATAAGAATTAGTTGTAACTTGCCACTGTAACTCATCGAGTAGTGAAGGAAGCATTTACATATTTTTTTTTAAATTGGGAGAATAGTTTTTCTGCAATTAGTCGGACAAATTTAGATCTTAGAAAAAGTACAAAATACAGCAAGTTGTTGCCCGGACGCGTTACCTACTGAGCACAGGCTATCTGTAACGTTTCATGTTCTTTCAGAGGACAGCGCGAGGTATATCATGCGATGTGTTCGGGGGTATAAGGACCGACTTCCCTGCCGCCGGACTACTGGGTCTGAACGTTACCTTCGAGGTGTACTTCATGTCTGTAAGTAGCAGCACCATGCACGCTTGTTATGAGGAAATCACTTCAAACTTATATATCTAGGGATCATGTATTTTGCCAGTGCCTAGTATTGCTGCATTCAAAGTCAACGTTAGTTGGCTTTTCCTTATGTATGAATGTTATCGGGATACAAGAAATTGTCAAAAATTCGTGAAAGCCTGATTGCCATTTCCCTGGATACAATGTCGACCGTGAAGCAATGCAGCTGGAGACGTTCCCGGGAAATACACCTCTTTTATTGTTTTATTTCATTTCACATTTGACATATAATGACTCGAACACATCATCATAGTGTTTAACCTGGCTAATGATTTAATAAAAGCATTGCCGGTAGGGCTTGATAATACCATGAACTAATCTCAAAGGCGCTGTAGCACTTTTTTTTTCAAATATTTAGGTCTTCAAGACTACGTCTGGAAGACCTATTGTTCTTATCGTGTTTTTTGTTTTGTTTTTTTAAAAATTATTATTTGACCTTTTTTTCGAAGGATTCCTGCTTAACCGCTTGACCGATTTTCATGAAATTTTCAGTGAAGATAGCCTATGACCTTAACTAATGCGCTACGAAGCCCGATTCTTTCGCGAGTTATCTCCCCTTGAAGTTGAAACTTTAAACCTTGATAGCTCGGGAACTAATCAATATATTTGCACAAATCCTTCACCACTATGTGGGCAACAACATTCCTCATCGATTAGCCCTATAGTGGTTTTCGGCCGTAATAATAGATTTTTTGGTATTCCGAAAAACCTTTAAATTTTGTGAACTTTCGCGGTTATGAGGGTACGCGTCTTTAAAAATCTTCTTCTAATTCATGGCAATACATACAGCTATGTGTGATAGCTTATTTTAAAGCTGAATAACTACTCCACAGAATGCTCTAGTCCGAATTTTGAATTTCGTCCTAGAACTAAAATTATCTGCCCTTGAAAATGGTAATTTTTTAAATGTTCATTTTTCGGCTCCTTGTTCAAAGTGACATAACTCTGTCAGGAATACAGTTATGTCAAAGTTATATATTACAAATAGAGTTTGACAAAGAGATAACTGACCGAGCAAATCTTACAACAGGAGATTGTAAATCATTTTGGAGCGCCGTAAAATCTCTGTTAAAGACGAGACAGCAAGTGAATAATATTTCAATGACAGATTGGCAAAATTTCGTAGATTTATTAAATCCTATTAAGAAAAATAGCCATGATTTTGATGAAACAGTGGAAAAGTTTATTAAAAGCCATGATTGTGTAAATTGTGAGGATAGCAATAACTCTCATCTTCCAGGTATTGACGGAATATCAACAGAGTTCCTTAAACATGCACCTCCCTTTACACCTTACCTGCATTTACTGTTTAACTCAATACTAGACAAGGGTGTATTCCCAGATTCCTGAAATGTAGGGATGATACTTCCTTTATTTAAGAAAGGAGACCCTTCTGACCCAAATAATTTCAGAGATATTTTGCTACTAAATTCATTAGGAAAGGTTTTCACATGTATCATAGAACAAAGACTTCGTGTTTGGCTAGAAATAAATGATTTGTTGTCAGAGTCACAAGCTGGTTTCAGACATGATTATTCTACTACTGATAACATATTCGTCCTTCAATCTTTAGCTCAGAAATATTTGAGGAAACCAAAGCATCGTTTCTATGCCGCCTTTATTGATTTTAGAAAGGCTTTTGACTCTGTCGATAGAAACAAACTACTTTATCGCCTTTTGCAGTATGGCATCCATGGTAAAATATGTAATGTTATTAAAAACATGTATAAAAATGACTATTTTCGAAGGGTCCATCCTTTGGAGAATTATTGATCGTAAACTACTGAAGATAGGAAGACGTTTAATAGCTCATTTTCAATTAGAAACGTCATTTATGAAGAAAAATAAATGCCAAGCACTTATCTGTCATTGTTTACATATGACAAGTCATAGAAGATTAACATTTTTCGAAAATCGCCAGCAAGGTTCAAACAATCATAGATACGAGGGGCGTTCAATAAGTGTTGCAACTTCAATATAAAACCAACTCGCGTAGTCAATTTTTTACTTTTATTTTTCAATATAGTTACCCTTCACCTCAATACACCTATTCCATTTCTCTTTTAGACTTTTGATGCCGCTTTTGTAGAAGTCTTCCGTTTGCCCCCCTAACCACGCCTCTGTGGCAGCTTTGACGTCTTCGTCATCCCGGAAGTGCCTTCCACGTAGGGCGAATTTCAGGTTTCTCAACAGGAAGTAGTCACTGGGTCTAGGTCTGGGCTGTAGGGAGGGTGGTTAAGCTGTTCGAATCCACAATCACGTATAGCGGCCTGTGCAACTCTTGACTTGTGGACTGTAGCGTTGTCATGCAAAATCAGAACACCACGTGTCAACATTCCACGGCGTTTCTGTCGAATTGTCTTTCGCAATTCTTGCATTAGGTTGGCATAATATTGACCATTCATTGTAGTTTTGGTTGGCAAGTAATCAATTAATAATATGCCTTTTGCATCCCAAAAGATTGTCGCCATAACCTTGCCAGCTGATGGTTGAGTGCGAAACTTCAGGGGAGGCGGTGAACTCGGGTGCTTCCATTGCTTGGATTCCAGTTTAGTTTCCGGGTCCCAGTGGTGGATCCAGGTTTCGTCACCTGTCACCAGACGAGACAAAAACCTGGCTTCATCCGCATTAAACCGATCCAGGAGCTCCATGCAACTTTCGGTTCTTTTCTGGCGATCTTGTGCTGTGAGGTTTCTGGGTACCCATCTTGCAGATACCTTATTTTTTCAACACTTCCAACTGATATCTGGAATTCCAAAGACAGTTCAGAAACTTTAACACGACGGTCAGCTAAAATGCGTCTTTCGATAGCGGCAATAACTTCCGGTCGGGTGACTTCAGATGGCCTGCCTGACCGTGGGTCATCGTCTAAGGACTCCCTGCCCCGCTTGAACTGAAGAGACCAGCGACAAACTGTTGAAAAGTTAGGAGCATCCTTACCCATCACATTACACATACGATTATGAATTTCTGTAGCTTTGCATCCCTCTTTAGTAAGGAACTTGATCACAGCGCGTTGTTCATGTTTGAGAGAATCCATGATTATGGAGACCCCTAGGTCAGCGCAGCTATTATATCTAAATAATTGTTATGTCTAGAAATTGTTTTGACATGTGTCAATGTTATGTTTTGACTATAGTAACACCTGCTATAAGCTGACACTGTTTATGTAAACACCAATGCCCCGATTGCAACACTTATTGAACGCCCCTCGTATTTAACTAATTAAGCTATTGCAATTCTGTGCATACTTCCTTATGCACAATTTCAAGAGCAACAACGTTTCTGTTGAACCCTTTCATCAACAAGTTGATAGTTAAGCTCCGAACATCGCAAACGTTGTCTAGGGGTCCAAATTTCAGCATTTTTGAGTATTTTCTTGAATATTCAGATAAAGTTAACACATTAATTATATATGCAATCTAAATGATGATTACATCTACTTAAGTGGAAATTAAAGCACAATATTTTGTATATTGCAACTATGTATGAAAATATTAACCATTTTGTCTTAATCATGAGAAAGGTCATGTAGGGGTCCATTAATAAGCGATTGTTACATGTTAAGAGGGTCATTGTCTTTGGAGAATTTTTGTAAAAAAACTACTAAAGATAGAGACATGCTTGATAGCTCATTTTAAAGCAGAGAAACTGATGAATAACATATGAGTCAAGCAAAAGTCTTTAAGACCTAAGTATTGCCTTGGCAATCCTAGTTTGTCTTACATTTACCATTTTTTTAATAAAGTTTATACAATATTTTGTTAAGCTAGAGGGTAAAACGTCTCATTACACAACCCGATAAGCTGTGTGCATAGAAAACGGTTATCCGTATTGGGAGAAAATGGTGCGATGTTTGCAGCTCTTCAGTATGGTATTATGTCTCATGCGATTTTGGGAGTTCAGACAGCAAGATGGTTGACCATTCCATCATGGTGTTTTATTTACAACTCTTCCCTGAGTGTTTAAGTATCGCTACATCAGTCAGATCACTTGAACCTTCGAGCTGCCATTTTAATGTGCATGTGCATTCGTTTTAGAACTTTTTGATTGATTCAGGATTTTATTTAGCCATTTATAACATTTATGTATATTTTCGTGAACAACGGCGTGCTACAGTATATTTAACGTACCATAAAGTATACATTGGACAATCAGGCTATAGCATCTAATGGGTGAATACTTTTTGACATTGTAGTCATTAGATGAAACTCAAACTTGATTCACTTATAGAATTCATTGAATAGATTCAATTGAGTTTGGATTTTATTTTACATATTAAACTAAAACGTTTGTCTACAGAAAGACTGGACGAGTAGTACCAGTACCGGTTATGACACCACCAGCGACGACGTGCCGGTCCGTTTAGAAATATTTGAGTCTACGGTAAGTTTATATAGTATTATTTTGAACATTTTATTCTTGTGATTTTGTGTGTGTTTCCTCTTTCATCCATCTCTATTATTTCATGTAAAATACAGCAAATTAAAAGTGACACTTGTATTTGGTTTTTTTTTGTTATTGATTGGTTGATTCCTGAGTGTACCCGTGGTGAAATCTCTTAATCTTTTTAAAGTTTTCAAGTTGTTCAAATTTTAAAACTAACTAATGTGTGGCACTTCATTTAACTTCTCCTAAGTAATCTAACGGAAGTGTCACTTAACGTATAGTCGTTTGAAGGTCGTGTGCATTTATTTGACATTTGGGGTCGAAAACTTCGATAATCTGATATATGAACGAATACATGGCGGTTACACATAATGAGCAAAACCTCTGATACCCATAGTTTTGTTTGAAAATAATTAATGGTATCCACTGATTTCAGACGGGTTTCGATGTGTTATATGACTTCTATAACTTTGACCAAGAGAATCCTAACGTGGCCAACACCTTCGACATTACGCCCTGTTTTACTGATCAACAAAAACTCGACTTTCAAATAACCTTTCCTGGTAGGTATTTGTTTATGGCTATTGCAATGCCTAGTTTTTGTCATTTTTTATCATTACTTATTTCGTTTTGTCTACATTCGTATTTTTCTCTAGATAGACTTGATAGGACTCGGGCGGGTGAGAAAACTTGGAATCAAGAGGTCTCATACCCGTAACGGAATCGAGTACCCCCATCTAAATACCCGAATCGGAATCGAATACCCCTATCTTAATACTCTAATCGGAATCGAGTACCATCTCTAAATACCCAAATCGTAACTGAGTTCTCGCAAATCTAACCTTCCAATAAGATTAGACACAGCATGGTTCTTATGTGGTCAGCATATCAAATGTTATGGGGGGACACCAACATCAGTCGATTTTGTTGACCTTGACCTTATTTTCAAGGTCACCACGACACTTTGACCATTTGTCAAATGATATCTCATGAACAGTTTTTAAATTTGTAGTCAGTCTACATTTGGGGATGACGTTGATGCCAGTTGATTTTGGTGACCTTGACCTTATATTCAAGGTCACCATTACACTTTGGCCACTTTTGGAACTACTGTTCACGCTATATCTCATGAACCGTACCACCAAATGTCTTCAAATTTGTTCATAATGAAACTTTTTATCAGTGATTCAATAAATGAAGTAGCTCTTTTTAACCAAATGATGTGTCTTACTCAACTCAATATTAGCGGCGAGGGACATTTCCATGTTAGTGACAAACACTTGTTTTTTGTTTGGTATATCAATTCAGATTTTTTTTAAATGAAATACTAATTAACCAAAAAATATAAACTATATGGCGATCTATTTTGTTTTGGCTGATTGATATTCATACGCTGTTTTCACGATCAGCAGGTTGTTGTTTTAACTATTTATTTAGTAAAATATTGATTCGTAGGGTTGAGTAATAAATGGAATACAAAACTCATGTGATAACATGTTAATGTAACTAGTGAATAGAATTTGGTTCCAACTTATACCAAATTATATGCACTTGTTAGAGAGTTGCATAACTATTTGATCACATTTTACACCACGTTTTGTATTCTGCATGTACTGTTCATATAAATATCATTGTCATCTTCCCTAACTCTGAGTTCGAGGGTTAAAATGGAGCTAAAAATTGTTTGTGATATTGTCTAAACAAAGAGTTATCCCACGCCACTTTAAGGTTCCCTGCCTATTTTCATAAATGCTGACCATTACTATTTGTCAGGATTTACATATTTTGGTTAAATCCGGCGTCTCGATTCCTAAAGAAATAATTTAATTCGGTGTTGTTAAATTGTTTTTGTTTGCAGGCGATGCCCAAGATTTTCTTTTTCAATGGTCTTCACTCGTTCAAGAAATTGCACTGGCACAAATTGCTAAGATTGCTAAAATAAGTCCAATCCGAATACAACACGTTCAAATCCACGGAGACGCAGTTAATACTTACGTACTGGGGACATTAGTTGAAAAAGTACCCGCATTGAGTAAGTGCTTGTGTTTTATTGATGTGTTTATCAATATTAACATGTCATTTGTTGGACATTGTGCTGTGTGTTTCTGTTGACGTAAGAAGAAAAATAACATCCTCTTCTTCTGTATCTACATACATACATACATCTACTATAAATAATAAAGTTGCGTTTTTTGCATTTGTAACGATTCAAACTAAAGGGCCATCAAGGATGTTAGTGTTTAGAATACAAAAATATTTATGGAAAATATACTTATAACGTCAATCGCTAGAGAAATCTTGTATCTACAGCATGACATGTGATAAATAATTGTAATATCACGACAATGTAATGATATAACGCGCGCTTAGGGTACCTGACGTCATATAGGCCTAAACAGAATTCCCTTTATTGTATAAAACGTACTACACAGCAGCAATAGTTCCCGAAGCGTGAAGGCTCGTCTTTAGCGCAAGCCGCTATAGAAACCCACGGCTGCACGTGCTTCTGTTGGAAGTTATGCTGCCCTTGTCACACATTACTAAATGTGACGATTGTTTATAAACAATGATTCTAAATGTCCTGAGAACATACAAATTATTGCCTGTTTAATGTACTTTTTAGCTCATCAGGCCTGAAAGGCCCGATGGGCTTATGGCATGGCATGGTGTCCGGCGTCCGTCCATCCGTCCATCCATCCGTCCGTCCATCCGTCTGTCCATCCGTAAACTTTTCGCTTTTTCGACTTCTTCTCCAGAACCAATGACTCCACAGAGCTGAAATTTTATGTGCAGACTCCTTGGCCAATGGGGATTCTAAATTGTAGATTTCGTGACCCCAAATGGGGTCACAGGGGTCACATCCTTAAAAACCGATTTTCATCTTCTTCTCCAGTTCCAAAAGGTCTAGAAAGCTGAAACGTTTCGTGCAGACTCCTTGGCCCATGGGGATTCTAAATTGTGACTTCGTGACCCCATGACCCCAAATTGGGTCACAGGGGTCACATCCTTAAAAACCTATTATCATCTTCTTCTCCAGTTCCAAAAGGTCTAGAGAGCAGAAAAGTTGTGTGCAGACTCCTTGGCCAATGGGGATTCTAAATTGTAGATTTCGTGACCCCGTGACCCCAAATGGGTTCACAGAGGTCACAACCCCAAAAACCTATTTTCGTCTTCTTCTCCAGTTCCAAAAGGTCTAGAGAACTGAAATGTTGTGTAGTGACTCTTTGGTCAAAGGTGATTCTTAATTGTAGGATTGGTGACCCTGTGACTCCAAATACAGGTCACAGGGGTCATGATCTAAAAACCTATTTTTTGCTTGTTAACAATGTATTACTTGAGATAACTTAGATATTCAACCTTAGATAATAAATCAAATCCTGATGAGCTACAGAGCCCATGGCTCTATTTTTATTGAGATATGACCAGCACATTATGACAAATATATTCTCATTGATTATAAAATTCAAGTAAAATACCAAGTTTGGTAAAAAAAAGTATTCCAATATATGTAGAAAATACATAATTAAATGAAATGGTTAATAAGTAACCGCCAAACATTATATATTTCGATTTCTTTCATTGCTCACAAACTTTATTTTTCTGTCGTATCTTTGAATACACTGTGCGAGCTAGACCACAATGCTTTGTGCTTGACAAAAATAGACTGGAAAACACCTTTACTACTTAGTGCTATTTCTCGGCTTATTTTGGGTCGAAAAATCTATGAAAACGTGTATATATTTCATCATATCCTTGATGGCTCTTTAACTCAACCCTTGGTTTAGCGTCCATTCTATTGGCTACAACATAGTGTTTGTGTTACGTGATGTATATACCATAAACTAGTTTATCTGTCACAGCGTCATATTTGTATATAACAAATACGTTGGAATTTAACTGATTATTTATATATGTTGACTTATTATTGTATAAAGTTAGATCATTTCGATAAAAGAGGCACTGTCAAATCATACTTAAAGAGGTAGGATATCTTCTTTTTTTTGCGCACGCATATTTGTCAGTTTAGAAGGTCATAGCGTTGTATCTTTTGTGTCAATCATTAATCATATTCATTGTCATGCAAATCCATTCGAAATTTAAATGGTTGTTTGAAATTCAAATGATTGTTTATACACGCGGTTGTATTATAATTTGGATAATTATACTTTGTTACATATGTGGTAAGTGTTTCAATGTGCAAATTAACCTTTTTAGAGTGGAAAAGGTCAAAAGAAAATTGAATTGGATTTTCAAATAGGGAGTTATCTCCCCTATGTATAAAATGTATTATCTCCGCTATCCTCTGGTAACATACTTTGTTTATTTTGTACATTTTAATCATGTCTAAATTTACTATGATTTTTATATAATGCTTATAATGACCCTTTAAAACTATGTTTTCACATGCAGCAAAATTCCGTCGCTTCCCTGCCTTGACCGCTTCCTACTCGGATGACATCTTGCTGACACAAGTACCGGACGCTTACACGTGCGCAGCGTCATGTGACGCCCAGATGGCCACGTGCAACAGCTTCGACTTCTGTCCCACCAGTCAGACATGCGCAGAGAGTCAACAATACACTTCCGACGGAAACAAGCTATCAACGAATGCGAAATGTGACCACTTCTCCCGTACGTACGCATAACATGTGTTGACATGATTCTGTTCTAATTAGTATATCCATGGTAGTAAGTAGTCGGGTCATGTAACGATCGGCTTGGTTGTGCGACAGTCATTCCGTCGAATGTTACGAAACTTGACATAGTTAATCCCTTTACTTATGTAGATGTACATTTTGTATTTTTCAAACATGCATCATTTTTTTTAAATGAAAGTTTTTATTTTCAAATAGTTACTGAAGCTCTCATACAATATTACGCAAAAAGTTACTGTATGAGGTTGTCATTTTGTGCAAAGGATATCTCCCAAACTCTACAATCTAGTTACTAACGATAATCCCGAGATGTGGGTTAGACCAACATGTGTAAATCTAACTAAGTTTGCGATTTTTAAAGAAATATGACTCACACAGTGATCCATGAGGAAGTCAGTTCAGCTGTAATACATCTCCCACGCTATATACATGCTAGCTTCATGCAACTTGGTGTACATGTGAACCGTGAGTTCAGAAGTGTGCTTTTAGGGGGTTAAACCAGGTGCTGAACTATAGTTGGCGCTTCAACAGTGATTCCATTAAAAGCTCATTTTGTCCGAAGTATATCTCCTCAAATATAAATGTTAGCTTCATGAAACTTGATACACATATCGACAATGATCCCTAGATAAGCATGCACAGGCTTGCTATGTCTGGATAAAGTTTTTGATGTTTCGATGAAATATGACCTAGTGCATTGTTTTAAAAATTGTCATCGTGTCCTGTCTGAAAAGTATCTCTTAAAGGAACGCCTCCATATTCATTCAACTGCAATGATAGTGTAAATCAGTACCCATTGGTGAATATTTGATAAGTTGAAGCTTCGTTGGAAGATGTGTTAAATGGGGAGATGAGATGTTTGTTTCCTTACTTGTGAAAGATGTGGTCAATACTGTTCTTATTTCAGTCAATTTGTATTCGATTCGAAAATATGCTTGGTTGAAAATGTTTATACATACAATGCAATTGGAATCACTTTTAACCATTATCGAGCTGGCGCGATGGTTACAAACTAGTGAATCAATTAGATAGTCGAGCAATAGGTCTGACTGTAGGCCAACTAACCGGGGAGGTCTTGTGGGACTACTTGACGGCTCCCACTGTGATGAGGCGCTACACAATATTCTTAGACTCGATTGCGCGACGACGATGGTCCAACCAAGCTTTGATTTATTGTTGGCTATTGTCCACGCATGTGCGAGAATTTGTGGATTGTTATTTATAAGTCATAATCGGTATATTTTCTTTCAACGAGAATGGGAAGTCTGAAAAGAAATGATGAAATCCTAATGTTATAGACGCTTCAAAACAGCTTATGTTTAAGTGACAATTGTGCCTATGCATGTTCGTAGATATAAAGTTAACTGTTTCTTCTGGGCGATTTACTTTGAACAAGTTTTTACTCACTTTATATCCCTTATAAGATTTTGAATTAGCCTGCTAAACTCTCCATCTTAAGTACTGTCACTTCATCAAAAGAAGATGATTTAGGAAGTTCATGCTCATGGAAAGTATGTCTCCCCCCGAAGGGTAGGTAGACATATTGTTGTTGGTTGAGTTTCCGTCGGCGTTGGCGTCGGCGTTCCCATTGTATCCGGAGCATACCTCTAAAACTACTTGACTAATCTTCACCAAATATGGTAAACAGCCTCCCCATATCATGTAGATGTACCTTTTTGGGGGTTTCAGCTTTTTGTAAATAATATTTTTCGTTTCCATGGTAACAAATGTACTTTGTCTATTTGCAGGGTAGGGTTTGTTTCACCAAATTAAGTATGCTGCCTCCCCATATCATGTACATGTAGACAGCACAGCTCAAAAACTCTTCATCATATCTTCCTGAAACTTAACATGTGTATTACCGACTAACTGAAGTGGTACCTTTTGATATTTTCAGATTTCTGAAATGTTTTCTTTCGTTTCCATAGAATAGGTCTGATTCCGGATCAGAACTCCAAAACCCTTTATCATATCTGAAACATTACCCACTAACTGAAGTAGTAGATATACAATTATCTGTCAAAGATGTGTTTTACAAATTATGTGGGACCGGTGGGATATATCATCTTCTGATGACTCTAGTTTTCAGTTTCCATAGCAACAATTTGGACTTTGTCCTTATGAAGGGTAGGGTTTGTTTCCGGAGCAGACCTCTTAAACTATGTGACCTATCCTTACCAAATTTGATACACAATCTCCCGATATCATGTAGATGTGCCTTTTGGTTGTTTGACCTTTTTTTTATTTAAATTGTTTCTGTTTCCATCGCAACAATTTCGACTTTGTCTTTTAGAAGGGTAATAACTGAAACTGAATTGGGGAAAGGGGGGAGACATCTGTTTTTACGAGAAAAATACCTTCTAGTTTGTATTTAATTTCAATACTAAATGGAAAAAAAATTTACTTTTGAAATAGCAGGATTATAATGTGTACCTGTGTCTGCTCGGACAGGTGTGTTATCTGGGGCTGTGGAGCACGAGTTGTCCCTCCACGACGCGTATGAAATCCTCAAAGATAACGTGTACACGGGCAATATGCTGCTGTCTATAATTGATCCCACCTTCGGCTTAGTAAGTAGTTTCTTTTTCTCTAGAAAATATGTAGTAAATACCTACCCAGCACTAAACTGTATTTAATCGTGTCTATCAATAATACAGATGCCGTGTATTATAACGTAGAATCGCTCCAATTTTTGCCTACAACTGTTTACAATCTATGTCGTCTATTTGTCATGTTTGTGTTCAACCAGGGCCCTGTTCCATAACAGTGAGCGCTTATAATCGCTCATTGAGGGATCATTCCCTCCTGAACGACACGGTGCGATGCCTCGAGGTTTGCTGGCTCCGCTACGTAGCACTACATTGAGCAATCGCGTTCAAAAGAGGTTTACAACGCTTATTGAACATGGCCCCTGTCTCGACTAGACTAAAATTTAGTCTTTGAAACCAACCTTTATTTGTTTTATAATTAAGCTTTAAGTTCCATCTGTATTCAGTTTATCTAGACTTGCTGAATAAGAACACAGACTTACTAAACGCTCTTCTTATTTACAAAGTCATGGGACGAGACTACCCTGCCACTGGAAGAATGAAATGTCAAGGGAAATGTGAATCAAATGCATTATTTCATGTATGTGCGACAATAGATATCACTATTTTAATTAATTAGGTTTGCATAACATATAGAAACGTAAGGACCAAATTGTTTGTTCTGACTGAACCAGGAAGGGTGTCAAGACTGTATAACAGTGTACTCATCTTACTCTCATGTTACTAAACTGTATATTTACAGAACCGTGCCTTCAAAGCTGTTGACATTACAACTGACGTGTTGAGGGACCCCAGCAAAGGTTCAGTTAACAAAGGTATCTTTCAGACATATTTTGTAGATATAAAGAGTATAATCTCTTGTACAGTGAAGTCAAGTCAAGATAATCTATATCATTAAAATTTCGATTTCTAATTTCATGAATCGATACGTATTTACCCTACTTATCCTCATTTTCATTTATTGCCTTCTATTGTGAATGTCCTGCATACACTTTAATGCACGTGATATATAGATTGATTTGACAGTGTGAGTTTCACCAGATCTAATACCAAAGACAACAACTAACATGTCTACCAGGTGGTGAATTTCACTGAAATTGACTCGTATCCTGGAATATATGTTTGGCAATTTAAATCCTCATTAAAGGGGACTTCATTAATAATATAAGGGTAGAACTGTTTCACACAAACCACTTTCAGTCTTTGTCAATGTCCTCAGTGAAGTGTAAGACGAAGCACTTGAACGATGTAAATATGTAACATGGTTATATTTGAGATAACACTACCTTCAATAGTACACATTCTTGTACTTTTTCGGGCCGAGTCCCATGCGGGATTCGAACCCACGCCACTACGAACTATCGCCAGCATTGACTGTACCAACAGCTTACCACACGACCACTTCGCCTCGACAAAAATCGAGGTCCAACAATCGATAGTTAAGCTAATTTTACATTCAATACCCCTCTGATAGACGTAAATTGGCCAGCTCCCTAAATATGATAACCAGTTTTCAACAAGTTGTTCTAGTTACTGAGCTTAATAACTTGTTTGTTTTGTGTATAATTATTAGAATACAGTAGGCTATAAATGTAACTGTACATATAAGCTCGGGTCATATACCATATACACTCCATGAATCTGTTATGGTCTATAAGCGCTGACTTTAAATATAATTCATCAGCCTAAAACCTTTAGATAAAATGTATAATTTTGCTTTTCGACATTGTCATGTGTAGAAATGAAATATTGAAGTACACCTTTTCATTATGATTTGTCAACGCCTCTTTGCTCCAGCTGCTGGCATGTCCAAGTTCACGAGTCAAGCTGGCAAGGTAGTGAAAGGCTACAATGACGAGGTTCTCACGGGGATGGCTATAGACGGGTGCGCGGCTCAGTGCCTGTCCAGTATGGAGTTCACCTGTGAATCCTTCGAGTACTGCCTGTCGAACGGCAACTGTATCCTGAGTAGAATCCTGCCTAATGAGCGGCCCGACCTGATCCAGAGCAACGCCACGTGTGATCTGTACTCGCGTGAGTGTAGGGGACGATTAACCGGAAGCATACTAGACATTATCTACTCTAAAGTTCAATGTAATACATCTTATGGTAGATAAGAGAACACAACTGAACCTATATCTCCTCCAAATAAAGCGACTTTAACTCTTCATTCTGCCAAAGTTTGCTTGCTTTGTGGGTTTGTGATTTCACGATGTACTTCGATTTCTATTGTATATTTTACTGGTATTGATACAAAATACCCTATCCACCAATGCTCAGAGTTGTGAATAAATCTTCCTCACGAAGTGTGTATATGTACTCCAACCTACCTCAAGATAATTCCTCACGAAGTGTGTATATGTACTTCAACCTACCTCAAGAACATTCCTCAAATCAATCCTTTTCCGTCAATATAAAAACATTTTCCCTGTAAGTCAGTTATCTGCTGTAAAACGGACCATATAATCATAACCATAATAATGTTCGGCAAACTCATTTATAGGAAGTCCACGGCACATAATCCTTTAGTTTAAGGCGCTATATATTGAAAAGAGTTTTAATTTCAAACCAAATTTAGAACTGATTCGTCGTTAGGATTGACCGCCCCCCGATATATATCCTTTTAAATAGTTCTGATCCATAAAGTTTGCCCATAACGCTATACTTACATGACGCAACCAACTGGGGATTCGATACTGAAGGCCTCTGCTAGTCTCAACCCGAGGACCCATATCAACAAACATGTTCCTTCTATATACAACCACAGGCGACTACACATCGAGATACTCCGAGATGGCTGGTACAACAGTGCTGAGCAACTCCGACACCATCTACCAGAACATCAACGACCCGAACCAATGCGCCAAGCTGTGCTACGACTACCAGAGCTTCCCCTGCAAATCCTTCGACTACTGCCCTGACATTAGCGCCTGCTTCCTCGGACACAAACACGTTTTTGATATGCCTAAAGCCAACGTCAAACAGAGTCCCACCTGTAACCACTATTCAAGTAAGAATTGCTTGTATCTGAGCACAGTGAGAACATTGAATTGTTACGTATGCGCATGGAGCTCAAGCCAACCCGTAGTCCTTGGTTTCAGAACCAGGCTTGGTATAAAACCAATATTGTTATTGTTGAGGTAGACAAGGTTTTTTTTTCTGCGCAACTCGAGACATTATTAACTTTGTTCCTCACCCTAAGAGATATAAAGGATACTTAATGAATTTTGTCAATTTAGTTTTAAGGTTAATGTTCTATCACTATATCATTAACATCAGGCCGAACGTAACACGTTTATGTCGGTGCGTTTTAGAACATAGCGACATAAGACTGTTACCTTAGACTGCTTTTAATGAGATTGATTTAGTTCAGTCACTTCCTGATCCTGAGGTAGGAAGATACGATGATGACTTTACACTTCACAGTGCCTCTTATCAATGCAGATGAAGTTGCAGGATAACCTCGCCTTTAGTTCAGCGTCGTCCATCCTGAATGTCCCCGATGAATCTCTAACTAAATTGTTTGATAAACATTCCTAGCAATTGTTACGCAGGAAACTACGCGGACGACTTCAAAGTGACGGCCCACAAGCAGATCAAGCTGCAAGACAACCGCATCATCATGTCGGTCAGTGTGGAGCAGTGCGCCAAGCTATGTGTCGCGGAGGAGACCTTCTCCTGTGCTAGTTTCGACTACTGTGGAAACACCACGGAGTGTCGTCTCTCAGAGGCCTCCATGTCCGATGTGGGACAGATCACCCTGGAGTCCACGGCCTTCTGCGCTATATATAATCGTGAGTTAATCATAGAATATATGTCTATCAGACTTGAATAGAATCATATGATAATACGGAAAGTGACAATATGTCTTTGAAGGACATTAAGAAGTTGAAAACATAACAAAAACAAGTATTCTTGATAAACACTTTATTTTGAACATACACGATGTTTCTGATTATATGCGTACTCCTGCATCAGTCGGAATGGGGTTTAGAACACATTGAGATACATTTATATGTAATATTGACGATTGTGAATAAACTGAATGAGGGGATTAAAATGCATTTAGTATGTTATTAATTGTATGCTACGCTTTATACACATTTAACACACAACACTCATCGTAATGACTACACAAGGATTTTACGTCACTACCACTACTGGTTTGCTTTATTTTAATTATATTGAAGGTGTTTATAGGTATATATTCACTAGGGGTGATTATTGAGCCAAAGAGACTTGCGATAGCAATAGTCTATTGCCACTTACTATTGCGATAGCGATAGACTATTGTAACTCACTATTGCAATAACTATTGCGATAGTTTGTTTGCTATAAATACACAATAATCAGCTAGATTTCTTATAGGTTTTAGCAGAAATGTTTAATTGATGTAAGGACTATGGAACCAAAATCAGTAAAGAAAACATAAATGAAAACACTTTTTGTCATTTTGCTATATCCTATCTCTATTTCTTCCCTTTTGACCTTCTAAAAAGGAAAATCTTGAATTAAATGCAGTGAGGCATGTGTAAATCATTCATAATTAAGGGAAATTTAATAGTTTCGATAGTATCGATAGTTAACCTTACTATTGCGATAGCGATAGTTTTTTTTTATATACTATCGATATAGTACTATTGCCAAGCCAACTATTGCGATGCATCGATAGTTCGATGTATTGTTACACCCCTTATATTCACGATGCAAGTTTAATATTATAATTATCATATATACAATATTGATTTGAACTAAGGCTAAAAAAGTCGTGTTACAATAAAACCAACACAATTTCATCACAGTTTATATACACAGGAACTCGATATCGTCCTTAAAACGTAGGTAAAACGTAGGTAAAACGTAGGTTAAAAAACTGCAGCCTATATAACAGAGTTAAGGCGCAAGGGCAGCCATGTTGCCGATCGAAGGGTCCATTCAACAGTAGGTTAAAATTTACGCTAAGAACGAATTCGTGACATTCCAAAATGAACGTACGTACCTATTACCTATACATTTCTCCGCAAAACCCGGCTGGTTTCCAACATACACGTATGTCACCCCTACGATAACACCTGGGCTCCGTTCCATAACAGCGAACGCTTATAATCGCTCATTGATTGCTCAATGTAGCGCTCATTCTCTCTTGAACGACACGGTGCAAATTCCTCTACGTTTGCCCGCCTTGCTACGTAACGCTACATTGAGCAATCGCGTTCAAGAG
Source organism: Gibbula magus (assembly GCA_936450465.1). Taxonomy (NCBI): domain Eukaryota; kingdom Metazoa; phylum Mollusca; class Gastropoda; order Trochida; family Trochidae; genus Gibbula; species Gibbula magus. Next base: position 34,056,847 of record OW388292.1, on the reverse strand, counting down.
AGGTTTAAAAGTAATCGCTAGTTGAGCGATTACTTTGAAACCTCTCTTGAACATGGCCCTAATCAGAGTGAAGCCAGAGCAGAGCCAGCTCAATGGACCAATGAGATCGTTCGAATTGGTGTTGAGTGCGGACTAACGTTCATGGGAGACGTTTTTGCGGTCGATTTTCTGCAAAGTTTAGCGTAAATGTTGTCCTAGTGTTGAATGGACCCTTAGATCGGCAACATGGCTGCCCTTGCTCCTTTACTCTATGTTATATAGGGTGTAGTTTTTTTTACCTACTTTTTACCTACTTTTTGCCTACGTTTTAAGGACGATATCGAGTTCCTGTGTATATATTGTATGTACGTCCAATTCATTTTAAATGACTTATTGTAATATAATAATTAAATCTTATTTCTGTCATTTCAGTATATTATACAATGTACATAATTGTTGATTTTCCCGACGTTTCAGGCCAGTATTACCCTAACGGAAAGACATACGTCGCTCATGTGGACAACAGTGCTAAGTATACTGCAGGTTAGAGAGCTATGGAATCTTATGTCTTACTGACCTTTAACATATCAAAGAGTTTACTGTTCACTTTCCATCTTCCGCATAGCCAAGTGTTAAGTCATAACCTGTGATAAATTTGAACAAGCTTTAAATAAACCGGTACATGTATGAACTGATAACATCAGTATCTTTGAAATTAAAAAAAATACCCAAAAAGAATCAATAATGTCATTTTATATCACTAGCGTTACCACTGCGATCCACACATATCAACTCTGTTCTGTCCACACCAGGTGCTATGGGAGGATTGGGGTTCGCCATGTTGATAGTGGGTCTGTTGATCGGTGTGGGGCTGCTCTTTGCCTGGACCAGATACAAGGGTGGCCATCAGGACGAGATGGCCGTGTCTTTCTCCAACAAGGATACACTGTCTGTAAACTGACCAATCAGGACTGACCAATCGGGACGTGTAATACGCAGTCAGTAAAAAACAACCATCACATGTTCACACTCAAACGTTCATAAGCTCTGTGGTGGATGGACATTCACGGTGACAATCTCAGGTTTGGACTGCATTTACAACTTGATATCTTGTAAAATGCGTGAAAGAATGTTCATTACGAATGGAGTTACTGGGAAAGTCGTTAAACCATCATATATGTGTTTCTGCAATGTTTATAGTTCATTAACGAATATATTATTTTACAACATTGTCATGTATATTTGTATTTATGTTTTGTAACTAGGTTACTCATGTAAAGCATGATAAATATGTATCATAAGTCGGTAATTCGTAAGCGCGACAAGATACATAGTCAATAACATGATTCATCGCATGTATATAGTGTGTATTTTAATAAATATGATGATGTTGGTATTTGTCCAATTATTTCACTATGTACGATAAAGCAAAACAAACACGATAGCATTAAGATCCGATTATTAAGTTTCATAAAACTAATGGAATGATACAACATCAAATGAAGGCGTGTTGATAACTGAAATGAGTTTAATGCAAAAAAAATATACAAAGACGGCATTGACATTAATTATGACAACAACAATTGTGTGCATCCAGATGTGAAGTGAGTACAGACCTGAGGAAAGATAATTTAATCACTATATTCGCAGAACGACCACGCAAAATATGTTCACTCAAAACTGCAGAAATTTGAATAGTTTTCATCATCGACAAAATGAAAAAAGTAGAATAACTCTTCCCATGGTGGAATTAGATAAAGCACGACATAAAACAATAGAATTACAATCATCGTTTAACACTAACATTGTATTGGTGAATGTCTTTTACGACGGATACAAGTGTATTCTCACCATGCGTATTGCATCCTGACAGTTGGGATGACAAAGAATGATGACAATTGTATCTATATACAACGTCTACATGTTATACATGTACAGGCGACACTTCGATGTCACGGGATGAAAGTGAAACACACTATCAGATGTTTGATAACATAAAATATGAATCTATGTCGAAACATCGCTTATATCGATTAATGAGGTATACCTAATAGTGCTCACTTTTATAATCACCCTAGGTTCCTAGATAAGCTAAACCTCCGCGTTATACTGTTATCTTCCTGAAAGGGGTTTCTTTAGTAGAGGAGCGTATACAGGCTGGGCGCACTGTGACGATGTTGAAGTCATCGGCGATGACGTTGTGCTGTCTGCAGATGGCCCTGAGGTCGGACTCGCTCAGCTTGGATGGACACAGAGCGTAGTTCCACACTATCCACCTGTATTGTAATCAGTTAATTTAGTTACATCACAGAGAGTAGTTCCACACTATCCACCTGCATTGTAATTAGTTAATTAAGTTACATCACAGAGCGTAGTTCCACACTATCCACCTGCATTGTAATTAGTTAATTTAGTTACATCACAGAGCGTAGTTCCACACTATCCACCTGCATTGTAATTAGTTAATTTAGTTACATCACAGAGAGTAGTTCCACACTATCCACCTGCATTGTAATTAGTTAATTAAGTTACATCACAGAGCGTAGTTCCACACTATCCACCTGCATTGTAATTAGTTAATTTAGTTACATCACAGAGCGTAGTTCCACACTATCCACCTGCATTGTAATCAGTTAATTTAGTTACATCAGAGAGAGTTGTTCCACACAATCCACCTGCATTGTAATCAGTTAATTTAGTTACATCACAGAGCGTAGTTCCACACTATCCACCTGCATTGTAATCAGTTAATTTAGTTACATCACAGAACGTAGTTCCACACTATCCACCTGCATTGTAATCAGTTAATTTAGTTACATCACAGAGCGTAGTTCAACACTATCCACCTGCATTGTAATCAGTTAATTTAGTTACATCACAGAGCATAGTTCCACACTATCCACCTGCATTGTAATCAGTTAATTTAGTTACATCACAGAGAGTTGTTCCACACTATCCACCTGCATTGTAATCAGTTAATTTAGTTACATCACAGAGAGTTGTTCCACACAATCCACCTGCATTGTAATCAGTTAATTTAGTTACATCACAGAGCATAGTTCCACACTATCCACCTGCATTGTAATCAGTTAATTTAGTTACATCACAGAGCATAGTTCCACACTATCCACCTGCATTGTAATCAGTTAATTTAGTTACATCACAGAGCATAGTTCCACACTATCCACCTGCATTGTAATCAGTTAATTTAGTTACATCACAGAACGTAGTTCCACACTATCCACCTGCATTGTAATCAGTTAATTTAGTTACATCACAGAGCGTAGTTCAACACTATGCACCTGCATTGTAATCAGTTAATTTAGTTACATCACAGAGCATAGTTCCACACTATCCACCTGCATTGTAATCAGTTAATTTAGTTACATCAAAGAGAGTTGTTCCACACAATCCACCTGCATTGTAATCAGTTAATTTAGTTACATCACAGAGCATAGTTCCACACTATCCACCTGCATTGTAATCAGTTAATTTAGTTACATCAGAGAGAGTTGTTCCACACAATCCACCTGCATTGTAATCAGTTAATTTAGTTACATCACAGAGCGTAGTTCCACACTATCCACCTGCATTGTAATCAGTTAATTTAGTTACATCACAGAACGTAGTTCCACACTATCCACCTGCATTGTAATCAGTTAATTTAGTTACATCACAGAGCGTAGTTCAACACTATCCACCTGCATTGTAATCAGTTAATTTAGTTACATCACAGAGCATAGTTCCACACTTTCCACCTGCATTGTAATCAGTTAATTTAGTTACATCACAGAGCGTAGTTCAACACTATCCACCTGCATTGTAATCAGTTAATTTAGTTACATCACAGAGCATAGTTCCACACTATCCACCTGCATTGTAATCAGTTAATTTAGTTACATCACAGAGCATAGTTCCACACTATCCACCTGCATTGTAATCAGTTAATTTAGTTACATCACAGAGCATAGTTCCACACTATCCACCTGCATTGTAATCAGTTAATTTAGTTACATCACAGAACGTAGTTCCACACTATCCACCTGCATTGTAATCAGTTAATTTAGTTACATCACAGAGCATAGTTCCACACTTTCCACCTGCATTGTAATCAGTTAATTTAGTTACATCACAGAGCGTAGTTCAACACTATCCACCTGCATTGTAATCAGTTAATTTAGTTACATCACAGAGCATAGTTCCACACTATCCACCTGCATTGTAATCAGTTAATTTAGTTACATCACAGAGCATAGTTCCACACTATCCACCTGCATTGTAATCAGTTAATTTAGTTACATCACAGAGCATAGTTCCACACTATCCACCTGCATTGTAATCAGTTAATTTAGTTACATCACAGAACGTAGTTCCACACTATCCACCTGCATTGTAATCAGTTAATTTAGTTACATCACAGAGCATAGTTCCACACTATCCACCTGCATTGTAATCAGTTAATTTAGTTACATCACAGAGAGTTGTTCCACACTATCCACCTGCATTGTAATCAGTTAATTTAGTTACATCACAGAGCGTAGTTCCACACTATCCACCTGCATTGTAATCAGTTAATTTAGTTACATCACAGAACGTAGTTCCACACTATCCACCTGCATTGTAATCAGTTAATTTAGTTACATCACAGAGCGTAGTTCAACACTATGCACCTGCATTGTAATCAGTTAATTAAGTTACATCACAGAGCATAGTTCCACACTATCCACCTGCATTGTAATCAGTTAATTTAGTTACATCAAAGAGAGTTGTTCCACACAATCCACCTGCATTGTAATCAGTTAATTTAGTTACATCACAGAGCATAGTTCCACACTATCCACCTGCATTGTAATCAGTTAATTTAGTTACATCAGAGAGAGTTGTTCCACACAATCCACCTGCATTGTAATCAGTTAATTTAGTTACATCACAGAGCGTAGTTCCACACTATCCACCTGCATTGTAATCAGTTAATTTAGTTACATCACAGAACGTAGTTCCACACTATCCACCTGCATTGTAATCAGTTAATTTAGTTACATCACAGAGCGTAGTTCAACACTATCCACCTGCATTGTAATCAGTTAATTTAGTTACATCACAGAGCATAGTTCCACACTTTCCACCTGCATTGTAATCAGTTAATTTAGTTACATCACAGAGCGTAGTTCAACACTATCCACCTGCATTGTAATCAGTTAATTTAGTTACATCACAGAGCATAGTTCCACACTATCCACCTGCATTGTAATCAGTTAATTTAGTTACATCACAGAGCATAGTTCCACACTTTCCACCTGCATTGTAATCAGTTAATTTAGTTACATCACAGAGCGTAGTTCAACACTATCCACCTGCATTGTAATCAGTTAATTTAGTTACATCACAGAGCATAGTTCCACACTATCCACCTGCATTGTAATCAGTTAATTTAGTTACATCACAGAGCATAGTTCCACACTATCCACCTGCATTGTAATCAGTTAATTTAGTTACATCACAGAGCATAGTTCCACACTATCCACCTGCATTGTAATCAGTTAATTTAGTTACATCACAGAACGTAGTTCCACACTATCCACCTGCATTGTAATCAGTTAATTTAGTTACATCACAGAGCATAGTTCCACACTATCCACCTGCATTGTAATCAGTTAATTTAGTTACATCACAGAGAGTTGTTCCACACAATCCACCTGCATTGTAATCAGTTAATTTAGTTACATCACAGAGCGTAGTTCCACACTATCCACCTGCATTGTAATCAGTTAATTTAGTTACATCACAGAACGTAGTTCCACACTATCCACCTGCATTGTAATCAGTTAATTTAGTTACATCACAGAGCGTAGTTCAACACTATGCACCTGCATTGTAATCAGTTAATTAAGTTACATCACAGAGCATAGTTCCACACTATCCACCTGCATTGTAATCAGTTAATTTAGTTACATCAAAGAGAGTTGTTCCACACAATCCACCTGCATTGTAATCAGTTAATTTAGTTACATCACAGAGCATAGTTCCACACTATCCACCTGCATTGTAATCAGTTAATTTAGTTACATCAGAGAGAGTTGTTCCACACAATCCACCTGCATTGTAATCAGTTAATTTAGTTACATCACAGAGCGTAGTTCCACACTATCCACCTGCATTGTAATCAGTTAATTTAGTTACATCACAGAACGTAGTTCCACACTATCCACCTGCATTGTAATCAGTTAATTTAGTTACATCACAGAGCGTAGTTCAACACTATCCACCTGCATTGTAATCAGTTAATTTAGTTACATCACAGAGCATAGTTCCACACTTTCCACCTGCATTGTAATCAGTTAATTTAGTTACATCACAGAGCGTAGTTCAACACTATCCACCTGCATTGTAATCAGTTAATTTAGTTACATCACAGAGCATAGTTCCACACTATCCACCTGCATTGTAATCAGTTAATTTAGTTACATCACAGAGAGTAGTTCCACACTACCCACCTGCATTGTAATCAGTTAATTTAGTTACATCACAGAGCATAGTTCCACACTATCCACCTGCATTGTAATCAGTTAATTTAGTTACATCACAGAGCATAGTTCCACACTATCCACCTGCATTGTAATCAGTTAATTTAGTTACATCACAGAGAGTTGTTCCACACAATCCACCTGCATTGTAATCAGTTAATTTAGTTACATCACAGAGCATAGTTCCACACTATCCACCTGCATTGTAATCAGTTAATTTAGTTACATCACAGAGAGTTGTTCCACACAATCCACCTGCATTGTAATCAGTTAATTTAGTTACATCACAGAGCATAGTTCCACACTATCCACCTGCATTGTAATCAGTTAATTTAGTTACATCACAGAGAGTTGTTCCACACAATCCACCTGCATTGTAATCAGTTAATTCAGTTACATCACAGAGCGTAGTTCCACACTATCCACCTGCTTTGTAATCAGTTAATTTAGTTACATCACAGAACGTAGTTCCACACTATCCACCTGCATTGTAATCAGTTAATTTAGTTACATCACAGAGCGTAGTTCAACACTATCCACCTGCATTGTAATCAGTTAATTTAGTTACATCACAGAGCATAGTTCCACACTATCTACCTGCATTGTAATCAGTTAATTTAGTTACATCACAGAGAGTTGTTCCACACTATCCACCTGCATTGTAATAAGTTAATTTAGTTACATCACAGAGAGTAGTTCCACACTCCCCACCTGCATTGTAATCAGTTAATTTAGTTACATCACAGAACGTAGTTCAACACTATCCACCTGCATTGTAATCAGTTAATTTAGTTACATCACAGAGCATAGTTCCACACTATCCACCTGAATTGTAATCAGTTAATTTAGTTACATCACAGAACGTAGTTCCACACTATCCACCTGCATTGTAATCAGTTAATTTAGTTACATCACAGAGCGTAATTCCACACTATCCACCTGCATTGTAATCAGTTAATTTAGTTACATCACAGAACGTAGTTCCACACTATCCACCTGCATTGTAATCAGTTAATTTAGTTACATCACAGAGCGTTGTTCAACACTATGCACCTGCATTGTAATCAGTTAATTTAGTTACATCACAGAGCATAGTTCCACACTATCCACCTGCATTGTAATCAGTTAATTTAGTTACATCACAGAGAGTTGTTCCACACAATCCACCTGCATTGTAATCAGTTAATTTAGTTACATCACAGAGCATAGTTCCACACTATCCACCTGCATTGTAATCAGTTAATTTAGTTACATCACAGAGAGTTGTTCCACACAATCCACCTGCATTGTAATCAGTTAATTTAGTTACATCACAGAGCGTAGTTCCACACTATCCACCTGCATTGTAATCAGTTAATTTAGTTACATCACAGAACGTAGTTCCACACTATTCACCTGCATTGTAATCAGTTAATTTAGTTACATCACAGAGCGTAGTTCAACACTATCCACCTGCATTGTAATCAGTTAATTTAGTTACATCACAGAGAGTTGTTCCGTACTATCCACCTGCATTGTAATCAGTTAATTTAGTTACATCACAGAACGTAGTTCCACACTATCCACCTGCATTGTAATCAGTTAATTTAGTTACATCACAGAGCATAGTTCAACACTATCCACCTGCATTGTAATCAGTTAATTTAGTTACATCACAGAGCATAGTTCCACACTATCCACCTGCATTGTAATCAGTTAATTTAGTTACATCACAGAGAGTTGTTCCACACAATCCACCTGCATTGTAATCAGTTAATTTAGTTACATCACAGAGCGTAGTTCAACACTATCCACCTGCATTGTAATCAGTTAATTTAGTTACATCACAGAGCATAGTTCCACACTATCCACCTGCATTTTAATCAGTTAATTTAGTTACATCACAGAACGTAGTTCCACACTATCCACCTGCATTGTAATCAGTTAATTTAGTTACATCACAGAGCGTAGTTCAACACTATCCACCTGCATTGTAATCAGTTAATTTAGTTACATCACAGAGCATAGTTCCACACTATCCACCTGCATTGTAATCAGTTAATTTAGTTACATCACAGAGAGTTGTTCCACACTATCCACCTGCATTGTAATCAGTTAATTTAGTTACATCACAGAACGTAGTTCCACACTATCCACCTGCATTGTAATCAGTTAATTTAGTTACATCACAGAGCGTAGTTCAACACTATCCACCTGCATTGTAATCAGTTAATTTAGTTACATCACAGAACGTAGTTCCACACTATCCACCTGCATTGTAATCAGTTAATTTAGTTACATCACAGAGAGTTGTTCCACACAATCCACCTGCATTGTAATCAGTTAATTTAGTTACATCACAGAGCGTAGTTCCACACTATCCACCTGCATTGTAATCAGTTAATTTAGTTACATCACAGAACGTAGTTCCACACTATCCACCTGCATTGTAATCAGTTGATTTAGTTACATCACAGAGAGTAGTTCCACACAATCCACCTGCATTATAATCAGTTAATTTAGTTACATCACAGAACGTAGTTCCACTCTTTCCACCTGCATTGTAATCAGTTAATTTAGTTACATCACAGAGAGTTGTTCCACACAATCGACCTGCATTGTAATCAGTTAATTTAGTTACATCACAGAACGTAGTTCCACACTATCCACCTGCATTGTAATCAGTTAATTTAGTTACATCATAGAGAGCAGTTCCACACTATCCACCTGCATTGTAATCAGTTAATTCAGTTACATCATCGAGCGCAGTTCAACACTATCCACCTGCATTGTGATCAGTTAATTTAGTTACATCACAGAACGTAGTTCCACACTTTCCACCTGCATTGTAATCAGTTAATTTAGTTACATCACAGAGAGAAGTTCCACACTACCCACATGCATTGTAATCAGTTAATATAGTTAAATCACAGAGCGTAGTTCCACACTATCCACCTGCATTGTAATCAGTTAATTTAGTTACATCACAGAGCGTAGTTCCACACTATCCACCTGCATTGTAATCAGTTAATTTAGTTACATCATAGAGAGTAGTTCCACACTACCCACCTGCATTGTGATCAGTTAATTTAGTTACATCACAGAGAGTTGTTCAACTCTATCCACCTGCATTGTAATCAGTTAATTTAGTTACATCACAAAACGTAGTTCCACACTATCCACCTGCATTGTAATCAGTTAATTTAGTTACATCACAGAGCGTAGTTCAACACTATCCACCTGCATTGTAATCAGTTAATTTAGTTACATCACAGAGCATAGTTCCACACTATCCACCTGCATTGTAATCAGTTAATTTAGTTACATCACAGAGAGTTGTTCCACACTATCCACCTGCATTGTAATCAGTTAATTTAGTTACATCACAGAACGTAGTTCCACACTATCCACCTGCATTGTAATCAGTTAATTTAGTTACATCACAGAGCGTAGTTCAACACTATCCACCTGCATTGTAATCAGTTAATTTAGTTACATCACAGAACGTAGTTCCACACTATCCACCTGCATTGTAATCAGTTAATTTAGTTACATCACAGAGAGTTGTTCCACACAATCCACCTGCATTGTAATCAGTTAATTTAGTTACATCACAGAGCGTAGTTCCACACTATCCACCTGCATTGTAATCAGTTAATTTAGTTACATCACAGAACGTAGTTCCACACTATCCACCTGCATTGTAATCAGTTAATTTAGTTACATCACAGAACGTAGTTCCACACTATCCACCTGCATTGTAATCAGTTAATTTAGTTACATCACAGAAGAGTAGTTCCACACTATCCACCTGCATTGTAATCAGTTAATTTAGTTACATCACAGAGAGAAGTTCCACACTATCCACCTGCATTGTAATCAGTTAATTTAGTTACATCACAGAGCGAAGTTCAACACTATCTACCTGCATTGTAATCAGTTAATTTAGTTACATCATAGAGAGCAGTTCCACACTATCCACCTGCATTGTAATCAGTTAATTCAGTTACATCATCGAGCGCAGTTCAACACTATCCACCTGCATTGTGATCAGTTAATTTAGTTACATCACAGAGCGTAGTTCCACACTATCCACCTGCATTGTAATCAGTTACTTTAGTAACATCACAGAGAGTAGTTCCACACAATCCACCTGCATTGTAATCAGTTGATTTAGTTACATCACAGAGAGAAGTTCCACACTAACCACATGCATTGTAATCAGTTAATTTAGTTACATCAGAGAGAGTAGTTCCACACAATCCACCTGCATTGTAATCAGTTAATTTAGTTACATCACAGAACGTAGTTCCACACTTTCCACCTGCATTGTAATCAGTTAATTTAGTTACATCACAGAGAGAAGTTCCACACTACCCACATGCATTGTAATCAGTTAATATAGTTTAATCACAGAGCGTAGTTCCACACTATCCACCTGCATTGTAATCAGTTAATTTAGTTACATCACAGAGCGTAGTTCCACACTATCCACCTGCATTGTAATCAGTTAATTTAGTTACATCATAGAGAGTAGTTCCACACTACCCACCTGCATTGTGATCAGTTAATTTAGTTACATCACAGAGAGTTGTTCAACTCTATCCACCTGCATTGTAATCAGTTAATTTAGTTACATCACAGAACGTAGTTCCACACTATCCACCTGCATTGTAATCAGTTAATTTAGTTACATCACAGAGAGTTGTTCCACACTACCCACCTGTATTGTAATCAGTTAATTTAGTTACATCACAGAACGTAGTTCCACACTATCCACCTGCATTGTAATCAGTTAATTTAGTTACATCACAGAGAGTTGTTCCACACTACCCACCTGTATTGTAATCAGTTAATTTAGTTACATCACAGAGCATAGTTCCACACTATCCACCTGCATTGTAATCAGTTAATTTAGTTACATCACAGAGAGTAGTTCCACACTACCCACCTGTATTGTAATCAGTTAATTTAGTTACATCACAGAGCATAGTTCAACACTATCCACCTGCATTGTAATCAGTTAATTTAGTTACATCACAGAGCATAGTTCCACACTATCTACCTGCATTGTAATCAGTTAATTTAGTTACATCACAGAGAGTTGTTCCACACTATCCACCTGCATTGTAATAAGTTAATTTAGTTACATCACAGAGAGTAGTTCCACACTACCCACCTGCATTGTAATCAGTTAATTTAGTTACATCACAGAACGTAGTTCAACACTATCCACCTGCATTGTAATCAGTTAATTTAGTTACATCACAGAGCATAGTTCCACACTATCCACCTGAATTGTAATCAGTTAATTTAGTTACATCACAGAACGTAGTTCCACACTATCCACCTGCATTGTAATCAGTTAATTTAGTTACATCACAGAGCGTAATTCCACACTATCCACCTGCATTGTAATCAGTTAATTTAGTTACATCACAGAACGTAGTTCCACACTATCCACCTGCATTGTAATCAGTTAATTTAGTTACATCACAGAGCGTTGTTCAACACTATGCACCTGCATTGTAATCAGTTAATTTAGTTACATCACAGAGCATAGTTCCACACTATCCACCTGCATTGTAATCAGTTAATTTAGTTACATCACAGAGAGTTGTTCCACACAATCCACCTGCATTGTAATCAGTTAATTTAGTTACATCACAGAGCATAGTTCCACACTATCCACCTGCATTGTAATCAGTTAATTTAGTTACATCACAGAGAGTTGTTCCACACAATCCACCTGCATTGTAATCAGTTAATTTAGTTACATCACAGAGCGTAGTTCCACACTATCCACCTGCATTGTAATCAGTTAATTTAGTTACATCACAGAACGTAGTTCCACACTACCCACCTGCATTGTAATCAGTTAATTTAGTTACATCACAGAGCGTAGTTCAACACTATCCACCTGCATTGTAATCAGTTAATTTAGTTACATCACAGAGAGTTGTTCCACACTATCCACCTGCATTGTAATCAGTTAATTTAGTTACATCACAGAACGTAGTTTCACACTATCCACCTGCATTGTAATCAGTTAATTTAGTTACATCACAGAGCATAGTTCAACACTATCCACCTGCATTGTAATCAGTTAATTTAGTTACATCACAGAGCATAGTTCCACACTATCCACCTGCATTGTAATCAGTTAATTTAGTTACATCACAGAGAGTTGTTCCACACAATCCACCTGCATTGTAATCAGTTAATTTAGTTACATCACAGAGCGTAGTTCAACACTATCCACCTGCATTGTAATCAGTTAATTTAGTTACATCACAGAGCATAGTTCCACACTATCCACCTGCATTTTAATCAGTTAATTTAGTTACATCACAGAACGTAGTTCCACACTATCCACCTGCATTGTAATCAGTTAATTTAGTTACATCACAGAGCGTAGTTCAACACTATCCACCTGCATTGTAATCAGTTAATTTAGTTACATCACAGAGCATAGTTCCACACTATCCACCTGCATTGTAATCAGTTAATTTAGTTACATCACAGAGAGTTGTTCCACACTATCCACCTGCATTGTAATCAGTTAATTTAGTTACATCACAGAACGTAGTTCCACACTATCCACCTGCATTGTAATCAGTTAATTTAGTTACATCACAGAGCGTAGTTCCACACTATCCACCTGCATTGTAATCAGTTAATTTAGTTACATCACAGAACGTAGTTCCACACTATCCACCTGCATTGTAATCAGTTGATTTAGTTACATCACAGAGAGTAGTTCCACACAATCCACCTGCATTATAATCAGTTAATTTAGTTACATCACAGAACGTAGTTCCACTCTTTCCACCTGCATTGTAATCAGTTAATTTAGTTACATCACAGAGAGTTGTTCCACACAATCCACCTGCATTGTAATCAGTTAATTTAGTTACATCACAGAACGTAGTTCCACACTATCCACCTGCATTGTAATCAGTTAATTTAGTTACATCACAGAACGTAGTTCAACACTATCCACCTGCATTGTAATCAGTTAATTTAGTTACATCACAGAAGAGTAGTTCCACACTATCCACCTGCATTGTAATCAGTTAATTTAGTTACATCACAGAGAGTTGTTCCACACTATCCACCTGCATTGTAATCAGTTAATTTAGTTACATCACAGAACGTAGTTCCACACTATCCACCTGCATTGTAATCAGTTAATTTAGTTACATCACAGAGCGTAGTTCAACACTATCCACCTGCATTGTAATCAGTTAATTTAGTTACATCACAGAACGTAGTTCCACACTATCCACCTGCATTGTAATCAGTTAATTTAGTTACATCACAGAGAGTTGTTCCACACAATCCACCTGCATTGTAATCAGTTAATTTAGTTACATCACAGAGCGTAGTTCCACACTATCCACCTGCATTGTAATCAGTTAATTTAGTTACATCACAGAACGTAGTTCCACACTATCCACCTGCATTGTAATCAGTTGATTTAGTTACATCACAGAGAGTAGTTCCACACAATCCACCTGCATTATAATCAGTTAATTTAGTTACATCACAGAACGTAGTTCCACTCTTTCCACCTGCATTGTAATCAGTTAATTTAGTTACATCACAGAGAGTTGTTCCACACAATCCACCTGCATTGTAATCAGTTAATTTAGTTACATCACAGAACGTAGTTCCACACTATCCACCTGCATTGTAATCAGTTAATTTAGTTACATCACAGAACGTAGTTCAACACTATCCACCTGCATTGTAATCAGTTAATTTAGTTACATCACAGAAGAGTAGTTCCACACTATCCACCTGCATTGTAATCAGTTAATTTAGTTACATCACAGAGAGAAGTTCCACACTATCCACCTGCATTGTAATCAGTTAATTTAGTTACATCACAGAGCGAAGTTCAACACTATCTACCTGCATTGTAATCAGTTAATTTAGTTACATCATAGAGAGCAGTTCCACACTATCCACCTGCATTGTAATCAGTTAATTCAGTTACATCATCGAGCGCAGTTCAACACTATCCACCTGCATTGTGATCAGTTAATTTAGTTACATCACAGAGCGTAGTTCCACACTATCCACCTGCATTGTAATCAGTTACTTTAGTAACATCACAGAGAGTAGTTCCACACAATCCACCTGCATTGTAATCAGTTGATTTAGTTACATCACAGAGAGAAGTTCCACACTAACCACATGCATTGTAATCAGTTAATTTAGTTACATCAGAGAGAGTAGTTCCACACAATCCACCTGCATTGTAATCAGTTAATTTAGTTACATCACAGAACGTAGTTCCACACTTTCCACCTGCATTGTAATCAGTTAATTTAGTTACATCACAGAGAGAAGTTCCACACTACCCACATGCATTGTAATCAGTTAATATAGTTAAATCACAGAGCGTAGTTCCACACTATCCACCTGCATTGTAATCAGTTAATTTAGTTACATCACAGAGCGTAGTTCCACACTATCCACCTGCATTGTAATCAGTTAATTTAGTTACATCACAGAGAGTAGTTCCACACTATCCACCTGCATTGTGATCAGTTAATTTAGTTACATCACAGAGAGTTGTTCAACTCTATCCACCTGCATTGTAATCAGTTAATTTAGTTACATCACAGAACGTAGTTCCACACTATCCACCTGCATTGTAATCAGTTAATTTAGTTACATCACAGAGAGTTGTTCCACACTACCCACCTGTATTGTAATCAGTTAATTTAGTTACATCACAGAACGTAGTTCCACACTATCCACCTGCATTGTAATCAGTTAATTTAGTTACATCACAGAGAGTTGTTCCACACTACCCACCTGTATTGTAATCAGTTAATTTAGTTACATCACAGAGCATAGTTCCACACTATCCACCTGCATTGTAATCAGTTAATTTAGTTACATCACAGAGAGTAGTTCCACACTACCCACCTGTATTGTAATCAGTTAATTTAGTTACATCACAGAGCATAGTTCCACACTATCCACCTGCATTGTAATCAGTTAATTTAGTTACATCACAGAGAGTTGTTCCACACAATCCACCTGCATTGTAATCAGTTAATTTAGTTACATCACAGAGCGTAGTTCCACACTATCCACCTGCATTGTAATCAGTTAATTTAGTTACATCACAGAACGTAGTTCCACACTATCCACCTGCATTGTAATCAGTTAATTTAGTTACATCACAGAGCATAGTTCCACACTATCCACCTGCATTGTAATCAGTTAATTTAGTTACATCACAGAGAGTTGTTCCACACTATCCACCTGCATTGTAATCAGTTAATTTAGTTACATCACAGAGCATAGTTCCACACTATCCACCTGCATTGTAATCAGTTAATTTAGTTACATCACAGAGAGTAGTTCCACACAATCCACCTGCATTGTAATCAGTTAATTTAGTTACATCACAGAACGTAGTTCCACACTATCCACCTGCATTGTAATCAGTTAATTTAGTTACATCACAGAGAGTAGTTCCACACTACCCACCTGTATTGTAATCAGTTAATTTAGTTACATCACAGAGCATAGTTCCACACTATCCACCTGCATTGTAATCAGTTAATTTAGTTACATCACAGAGAGTTGTTCCACACAATCCACCTGCATTGTAATCAGTTAATTTAGTTACATCACAGAACGTAGTTCCACACTATCCACCTGCATTGTAATCAGTTAATTTAGTTACATCACAGAGCGTAGTTCCACACTATCCACCTGCATTGTAATCAGTTAATTTAGTTACATCACAGAGAGTAGTTCCACACTATCCACCAGTCACCTACATTGTAATGAATTAATTTAGTAAGTACAGAGAGCGAAATTCAGCAAAATCCACCATGTAATCAATTAATTTAGTTACAATACAGAGAGTAGTTCTACACTTTCCACCATGTTATCAATTAATTTAGTTACAACAGAGAGCGAAATTCAGCACTATCCACCATGTAATCAATTCATTTAGTTACAATACAGAGCGTAGTTCTAAACTATCTTCCTGCATTGTGGTCATTTAATATAGTTAAATTACAGAGTGTAGTTCAACACCATATTTAAACTACGAGGGGCTTTCAATAAGTGTTGCAAGCGGGTCATTGGTGTTTACATAAACAGTGTTAGCTTATAGCAGGTGTTACTATAGTCAAAACATAACATTGACACATGACAAAACAATTTCTAGACATAACAATTATTTAGATATAATAGCTGCGCTGACCTAGGGGTCTCCATAATCATGGATTCTCTCAAACATGAACAACGCGCTGTGATCAAGTTCCTTACTAAAGAGGGATGCAAAGCTACAGAAATACATAATCGTATGTGTAATGTGATGGGTAAGGATGCTCCTAACTTTTCAACAGTTTGTCGCTGGTCTCTTCAGTTCAAGCGGGGCAGGGAGTCCTTAGACGATGACCCACGGTCAGGCAGGCCATCTGAAGTCACCCGACCGGAAGTTATTGCCGCTATCGAAAGACGAATTTTAGCTGACCGCCGTGTTAAAGTTTCTGAACTGTCTTTGGAATTCCAGATATCAGTTGGAAGTGTTGAAAAAATAATTCATGACCATCTTAGTATGTCCAAGGTATCTGCAAGATGGGTACCCAGAAACCTCACAGCACAAGATCGCCAGAAA
Organism: Gibbula magus; assembly: GCA_936450465.1. Lineage (NCBI taxonomy): Eukaryota > Metazoa > Mollusca > Gastropoda > Trochida > Trochidae > Gibbula > Gibbula magus. The sequence goes on along the minus strand of OW388292.1, from coordinate 34,039,708 downwards.
AGAACCGAAAGTTGCATGGAGCTCCTGTATCGGTTTAATGCGGATGAAGCCAGGTTTTTGTCTCGTCTGGTGACAGGTGACGAAACCTGGATCCACCACTGGGACCCGGAAACTAAACTGGAATCCAAGCAATGGAAGCAACCGAGTTCACCGCCTCCCCTGAAGTTTCGCACTCAACCATCAGCTGGCAAGGTTATGGCGACAGTCTTTTGGGATGCAAAAGGCATATTATTAATTGATTACTTGCCAACCAAAACTACAATGAATGGTCAATATTATGCCAACCTAATGCAAGAATTGCGAAAGACAATTCGACCGAAACGCCGTGGAATGTTGACACGTGGTGTTCTGATTTTGCATGACAACGCTCCAGTCCACTAGTCAAGAGTTGCACAGGCCGCTATACGTGATTGTGGATTCGAACAGCTTAACCACCCACCCTTCAGCCCAGACCTAGCCCCCAGTGACTTCTTCCTGTTCAGAAACCTGAAATCCGCCCTACGTGGAAGGCACTTCCGGGATGACGAAGACGTCAAAGCTGCCACAGAGGCGTGGTTAGGGGGGGCAAACGGAAGACTTCTACAAAAGCGGCATCAAAAGTCTTAAAGAAAAATGGAATAAGTGTATTGAGGTGAAGGGTAACTATATTGAAAAATAAAAGTAAAAAATTGACTACGCGAGTTGGTTTTATATTGAAGTTGCAACACTTATTGAACGCCCCTCGTATCAACATGATATAGGTAAAACAAACATATTTACCCAGTAGCGACACAGATGAGGAGACAGAGAAGACAGAGCATACCGAGGACTGCCAACAACAAGGGTTTGATCGTAGCCTCATCAACATAAATCTTCTGGTCGCCCTCTGAAATAATCGCGATATGACAAAGATTATTTTAGTGAAAATGAGCCAACAATCACCATGTTTGAAACTATCGGTGATTTATTACCTATTGGATTGAAAATAACTCGTTCAATATTGTCGGCACAAGCACATGCACAAATATGACATTGTCGACCAGTCATTGTCTCAGCGCAAGTTCGCGTATTTCGTTACCTGTGATGTCATACAACAATTGTTCGTGATTGTGATCTTCATTGTATTTGCCGTAGTAATTGATCGTAGTTGATCGCTTGGTAGCTATTTTTACGAGAAATGAATGGGAAATAAAGGTATTACACTGGAAAGTGCGTCATATGATATCATACACATGTTATCACCCTCGCTCTCGCTTGGGCAATGCAAATACAAAGATTTACACTCGCTTCATAAAAATTCATAAGACAGTCAATCGGGTAATAAGTTCTATATATTGTATCTGTTTTCTTACCTGATTCTCGGAGCATTCCGATGTTTTCTACTAAGAGCGACGGTGTTATCACTAAACCTCCTATCTCTGAAACAAATTAGCACAATCAGAATTTGTTTAGTTATTCATCAAGCGAACATTGTTTTGTATTTGCTCTGTGAAGTGTTTTGAGGATTAACATTTATAAGAATATATATAAACATATTGACGATTAATGGAAGACTACTGTAATAACAGTGATTTTTACACAAATTCAGAGAGCTGTCAATAACCCCATACGTGTGCACTGCTTCATATATACCCCTGTACATAAATTACGAACCACCCAGTATTTTACCGGTTATTTCAAATTCAGTATACGTGCTTTTACAAAAAGAAACATAGTGATATTATTATTATTCTTAAACAGTACGACTGTATATTTTGTTCGAATGAATAAGCTACCCATTTAAACAAAATCCTGTCGATGTGGACTTATTATATGTCCAATGAACTGCACATTGTCTGAAAATTGCTTAAATTTGACATCAATGTTCTTTCTTAATTGCACAATAAAAGCTAACTTATTATGTGATGTCATCTTGGTCGTATAATCCGGCGTTATTTTGCATTCGTCAAACATTACATTTTAGTGTTGGTTTAGCTGGAGTTATTTTTGGTTCAAATTCCGTACCATCCCATTTATTATTAATATTTCCATTAATAATATATTTTAAAAGGAAAATGATATCAGACATCAGCATAGAAAGCCTCGATTGTTCTAAGTTTACTGATATACCCCAACATGTCCACAGTATAGCATGTTATTTTCAAAATAGAGTGGTGCTTAACTAAATTATAGATATATATTATATGAAAACATTTAAAATTGTTAATATTAATCGAAATATCAGTTATCAGAACTATATCAGGAATCAGTTATTAAATTTAAATTTTGTCATGTAAAATGAAATCGTATATAATCAATTACAAAACAATTGCAGAAAACGTTTTCAAGTGGTTTGTTTATCTTATTCTCTCATGCTACATTCGATTATGTGTTGAGTTTACCTCTGCCCGGTAATACGGCTGTCCTGGGTTCACTCCAGTAACCCTGGTGGTGAGGGTGACTTCTCACTGACACTAGCAAACTAGTGGAATCGGTCTCCACCAGCGCACAGAATGCCTTTAACTTGTCTTTTCGGCTTTTGAACGTTTCAACTGTCTACATGAAGTTAAATAGGTCACAGGTTATACAGTTGTGTACTTATTATACATTATTTTTTTTGATAGGTAACACTTTTCAGCGTTCGCGTTTATTGTAATACGTTACCTGCTCTTCAATGTTTTTGTATTTGATCTTACATGAATAGAATCATACAAATTTGCTGTGGTGGTTCGAAAATACTTGTTCTTGTTCACCAAGTATAAATGGAATGTAGACGAGCATGTTAGTCTCCATGTAACTACCCTACGTTCGGCTAATCTCCGACCGAGAACAAAGAATTACAGAAAACAGAATAATGACAAGATGGGGACATTGTCTCTATGAGATGGTGACCTCTCGTTTGATTATTCCTTAAAGGAAGGAGTAAAAGCATATCTTTGACATCAAAGTTTACCTTTCTTAAAATCTTCTTTTCTTAAAATCTATGAAGTATCATCATCTCACCTGGTTTGATCCACACTCGACCATGTACCTGTACATGACGTCGTCATTGCGTAAATCAGACGGCTTGGTCCAGGTCACCTTCACCTTGCCTCCGTGCAAGGTCAAGGTCAGATCATTCACTGGTCCCGGTTTTACTGAAATTGAACATTGAAAAGTAGCAACCAAATGGTGAAAATTTAATCTTGTATTATCTAATACATGAAGGCAATCCCCAACTTACACAACTTAACTACCGGGAAAATTGATACAAATGTTCAAATGGAGTCAAAACTGAACATTGCTGTCGGATATGGTGATTTAGAATGTCATCGATAGTAAAATGTTTGAATAAAACATGTTCTATTTATTCACTGTCTAAAATTATGACATTTATTTCTAATAGTGCAACTAGTAATTGCGTAAATACCTAGTTGATTAGTGGCGACGTATCTACAGAACGAAGTGGGTTCATTTGAATGATCCCCCTTGTATGTAACCATGACAGCGTGTCCTTCGTTGCAAAGGTGAAGTTTCCGACAGTTGTATTCGCAGCGACCTCGATAAACCGGACACTCGGGAGCAGGAAAACCATCTGGGCAGCTGATTACCTTCTTGGCAATCCTGGAAGAGATATATTGAATGTGTTTAAGAACACTTATAAAGATGTTGCTATAGAAGTCAATTTGATAAGGTTTGTGGACCCTATGTTTCACGATTTTGTGAATGCCTTCACATATAAACACTGTTCATGCAATGCAAGTTTGTGAGCTTTGAATTCCTTGTTTATGTATTGCCTTTACAAAACAGGAACTGTTGCATCCCGAAGATTTGTTCACCCTTATGTATATCCCTGCAGTTATCTTGTAATATTGATTTTGTTTGGCAGGCAATTGCATTGCTTCAACTGCACTGTCGAATGATCATCATGTGTCCATGTGTATAGTCAGTACTAGTATTCTACAACCATGTGTCCATGTGTATAGTCAGTACTAATATTCTACAACCATGTGTCCATGTGTATAGTCAGTACTAGTATTCTACAACCATGTGTCCATGTGTATAGTCAGTACTAGTATTCTACAACCATGTGTCCATGTGTATAGTCAGTACTAGTATTCTACAACCATGTGTCCATGTGTATAGTCAGTACTAGTATTCTACACCATGTGTCCATGTGTATAGTCAGTACTAGTATTCTACAACCATGTGTCCATGTGTATAGTCAGTACTAGTATTCTACAACCATGTGTCCATGTGTATAGTCAGTACTAGTATTCTACAACCATGTGTCCATGTGTATAGTCAGTACTAGTATTCTACAACCATGTGTCCATGTATATAGTCAGTACTAGTATTCTACAACCATGTGTCCATGTGTATAGTCAGTACTAGTATTCTACAACCATGTGTCCATGTGTATAGTCAGTACTAGTATTCTACAACCATGTGTCCATGTGTATAGTCAGTACTAGTATTCTACAACCATGTGTCCATGTGTATAGTCAGTACTAGTATTCTACAACCATGTGTCCATGTGTATAGTCAGTACTAGCATTATACAACCATGTGTCCATGTGTATAGTCAGTACTAGCATTCTACAACCATGTGTCCATGTGTATAGTCAGTACTAGCATTCTACAACCATGTGTCCATGTGTATAGTCAGTACTAGCATTCTACAACCATGTGTCCATGTGTATAGTCAGTACTAGTATTCTACAACCATGTGTCCATGTGTATAGTCAGTACTAGTATTCTACAACCATGTGTCCATGTGTATAGTCAGTACTAGTATTCTACAACTATGTGTCCATGTGTATAGTCAGTACTAGTATTCTACAACCATGTGTCCATGTGTATAGTCAGTACTAGTATTCTACAACCATGTGTCCATGTGTATAGTTAGTACTAGTATTCTACAACCATGTGGCCGCCAGGTCAGTGGAATTAAGACTTTCGAAAATCAGATTTCCTTAAATTTGTAATAAAATGTTCAATATCGACTCGAGTTCATGAGAAAGGTGTCGTAACAAGGTCATTGAATGAGTATATAATCAAAAACATGATTACTCATTTATTCGGGATTTTACAGAGAACTTTAAAAACTCGAACCAACCTGCAGAGGTTGCAGATTCTTTGAAGGGATCCTCCTTGGGGTACATATAGCATAAAAATCCTAATTTTTAACTTGATGACAGATTGTAACTTAATTTTTAAAAATAACAGTAAAAATAAGTTCAAAAAACACAAAATAAGTGTTTTCCGAACGTGTGACCACCCTGTGTAGAGCCCCATCCCAGCGCAAACCAAGGGGTGTAAGTCTAATCTCACCACTTATCAATCTAACCATGTCAGACAGAAAAAGGGGAGGTGGGTGGCCGTACCCCAAGGAGGATCCCTTCAAAGAATCTGCAACCTCTGCAGGTTGGTTCGATTCTTTTTCAGAAGGGATCCTCCTTGGGGTACATATAGCATAAGGCAGACTCCCAAAGAAGACTTAGGATGTGGATTCTGTCTGTATACTAAATACCCCTTAAAAGTGCTCTACTCAATCCAAGAAAGGTGTCACACTTACCAGATCACGTGACCTCCCGCGCCGAGGGCTGAGGATGGGTGATCCCTTGGGGACTAACCAATCGGCTAACCAGCCTGATTACCGTTATTCGAGCCAAATACCCCCCCCCCCCCCCCCCCCCCCCCTCTTTTTTTTACAAAAGACTATTGGGGAGCAATAGGAGTAAGTATTTCCCGCTAGGCAGTGCCACCGGGACACCTGCTGGGGAGGATATAAATGCCCAAAACAGTGTAACTGGTTAGGATGAACAATTAAGGTTAGTTTATTAGTCTTCTTAGAAAACTGAACTGAACCAAACTGAACAATAACTCGAAAGCTCAATCAGCTAGAGAGTGTCAACTCTGCCCACCTGAGAGAACCGACTGACCAAACCGAGCGCGCTCTCTAGAGTGCCTGTCTAGTTGGTAGTGTCGAATGAACGTGCTCGGCCGGCTCCAGATAGCGGCGGAGCAGATCTATTCGATGGGCAGAGCCGCAGCGAACGCCTTAGACGTCGCAACCGCTCTAACCGAGTGAGCTTTCAACTGACCTGGGGCCTCTAAGCCCTTGTGAACGTAGCCCATGACAATGGCAGACACTATCCACCTGGATATTGACTGCTTTGACGCCGGCAAACCAGGCTTGCTACCTCTGTAACAACAGAACAGTTGCTGATCCTTACGGATAGCCCTGGTACGTCTGATATAAGTCTTAAGAACCTTGCGCACATCCAAAATGTGTGCATGGTTTCCAGTGGACCCCGAAGAGGCCGGCTGCATAAGAGTCGGCAGTTCGATAGGAGCCGTCACATGGAACGAGTGGTCGACCTTGGGACGATAGCTGTCGGGCAGCCTGATACTGACTCTGTCCTTATGAAAGACAGTCAGTTCGGGATCAGCAGACATCGCATGGATGTCGCCTACCCGCCTGCCCGACGCCAAAGCCACCAAAAAAGCGGCCTTCCACGTCAGAAGCTGCAGTGACAGTGCGTTCAAGTCTTTGAACCCCGGACCTGAGAGCCAATCCAAAACAATTGAAAGGTCCCAAGTGGGGCTGATACGCCGGACAACCGGACGTATCCTGTCCACGCCTGCTAAGAAACGCTGTACCAGTGGATGCGATCCCAAAAGAGCACCGTCCACTGGTATGTGGAAAGCAGAAATAGCCGTAGAGTATCCCCTGACAGTCGATGCGGCTAAACCAGCATCTAACCTGGACTGGAGGAACTCCAAAACAGCGACTAGATCTGTAGAAAAGGGATCGAGAAGCCCTATATCGCCACACCAGCGCGCATAACAGGCCCATCGATCTTCATACTGAAGGTTTGTCGAATCCCTCCTCGAAGCCAGTATTGTGTCTGCAACTCGTGCAGGAATACCGCTCTCCTGGAGGCGATTCCGGACAGTGGCCAAGCCACCCACTGAATCCTGGGATTCGGGTGTGGCGCCCCTTCCTGAAATAGTATGTCTCGTCTCGAGGGTAACAGTACAGGAGGCTGTACGAGAAACCTGAGAACGGACGGGAACCAACTCTGAGCCGTCCAAAGTGGTGCGATAAGCACCAGGAGGCGAGCTGGTTGATTGGTCAACTGAGAAAGAACCCTGGGGATCAGAGGTACCGGCGGGAACGCCCATAGTACTCTGTCCGTCCAGTCGATCGCGAAGGCGTCTCTGGATAGAGCCCTTGGATCTGGAATTCTTGAGCAGAACACAGGTATCTGATTCGTCATCCCTGACGCAAACAGATCCACCTGGAACGACCCGAACAACAGGGAGATAGTTCCGAATATCACCCGGTCGAGCATCCACTCGTGAGGTGTTAGGATGCGCCGAGACAAAGCGTCCGCACGGACGTTGTCCACTCCCGGGAGATAAACAGGGACCACCTGAATGCTGAACTGGTCGCACCACAGTAGGAACTGCCACGACTCCTGAAGGAGAGATGGAGACACTGTGCCGCCCTGTTTCAGAATGTAGGATATGGCTGTTTGGTTGTCCATCTCTAGACGAACCACAAGCCCCCTGATCCGCTCTTTGAAGCACTCGAACACACGTCGAACTGCCCTGAGCTCTAGCACGTTGATGTGCAATTTCGACTCCTCCTGTGACCAAAGGCCCGAGGCTGTCAGGTCTTCCAGTACTCCCCCCCAGCCTGATAGGGAGGCGTCTGTCTGGATGGTGACCGAAGGCGTTGGAAGCTCTAGCGGTAGACCCTTGAGAAGGTTGCTCTCGGAAACCCACCACCGAAGATGCTCTAGCACCCAAACCGGTGTGGTTAGAACCTTCTCGAAGCTGTCCGAGTGTGACCACATTCGTGCCAGCGCTTGCTGAACCGGTCTCATACTCAAGCGAGCTCTCCAAACCACGTCCACTGTCGCCGCCATATGCCCCAACAACTGAAGCCAAGTCCTGGCTGTGTGGGTTGGCGATTGAAGGAACAAGTGGACTGCCCCGATCACTCTGGGCACCCGATCCGGGGCCAGGGACACGGAACCGGAGGCCGTATCGAACCTTGCGCCCAGAAAGACCAGGTCCTGTCTGGGGGCTATGTCTGACTTCTTCAGGTTGATGATCCAACCCAGCTTGAGCAAGATGTCTAACACCTGCTGGGTGGCTTCCTGATTTAGTTCTCGAGACAAGGCTCTGATCAGCCAGTCGTCCAGGTACGGATGACAACACCTGCCCTGCGACCTGGCGGCCTGCGCCGGTATCAACATCAACTTGGTGAATACCCTCGGAGCAGTTGAAATGCCGAAGGGTAACACCCGGAATTGGTAACAAGCCCCGTCGAAGGAGAACCGAAGAAACTCCTTGAAGTCGGGGTGCATTGGAACATGGAGATAAGCATCCTTGAGGTCTATTGACGACAGCCAATCTCCCCTCTCTACTGACGCTATGACCGTTCTCAAGGTTTCCATCTTGAACGTTGGAACCTGTAGACTGCGATTCAAATATTTCAGATTGAGAATCGGTCTGAACCCTCCGTCCTTCTTAGGTACCAGGAAGTAGGTCGAGTAATAACCGCTCTGTTCCTGACCCTTCGGTACTACCTCGATGGCTGCTTTGTCTAGCAAAGCCTGCACCTCGGCACGAATGACTTCCGCCTTCTCGGGCAACTCGGGCACCTTCGTGTGCCGTATCCCGGAGAAAGTCGGTGGGTCGTACTTCCAAAGTGGTAAATGGCCCTCCCTGAGTGTGGACAGGACCCAGGTATTTGAGGTGACTTTCTCCCACTCTGAGATGAAGTGAGATAGTCTGCCCCCCACTGGAAGATCTCTGGAAAGACAGTGTACCCCCGTCTCCGGCAGCATTCGAGCTGCTGGAATTTTGGGTGGTGACTCGGGCTTCGGAGGACCTAGGTCGGCTTGTTTTGCTTCCCTCGGCTCCGAAAATTCCGCTGGCCTTTATGCCCACGGAATTGCCCTTTCTTTCCCTTCCCCTTGAATCTCTTCTTGTTGCCCATAGGGCCATTCCAAGAAGCTCGACCGGAACCCCCCGGCGTGGGGTATAGGTCATCAAGGGGGGAAGACCGCACTCGCTTTTCTTGCGGAGCTGGTTCCTCGAGGAGCACTTTAGAGTCCTCGAAGGCAACCTTCTGCTCGGCGGCTTCCTTGACTACGGCCTGCGATCCAGGAAAGAGGGTTGACCCCAACCTGAAAGGCAGGGTCTGCAAGGTGAGGCGTGTGGACTGCGAGTACTTAGACGTCGCTAGCCACAGCCGGCGCATCCCCATAACTGCGCCCATTATCTGACTCGAGGCACTCCTGATTGAGTCCCGAGCCAGATAACTTGATACCTCCGCCAACTGCTTCTGGAACGTGGTCACCTTAGTGCCCAGTTCCTGCATCTCTGCCAGGTCCTTAGCCTGCATAGCAGCAAGGTAGGCCCCGTGCACTGCTACCCTCAGTTGTTGGGCTCCGTTCCTATATGTGTCCTCGTGGGCACGGAACTCGGCCTTAAACATGGCAGCCTGCGACAGAAATGGAGGCAGTCGCCGGCCCTGTTTGCCTACAGAAGGCTGCGCCTGAGCGCCGGACAGGGTGACGGAGGTCAGGACGCATTCGTCCACAACCGGAAGGTCGAAGAGACCGTCCTCTCCCAACTGGTACCTCTTGTTGAGTTCAGGCAAATCAGCCTTCGTACGGGCACCAGAAAGAAGAGGATTGATCGCCTCGACCAACAAGCTGTCGATGATGCGAAGCCTGGTCGCCGGAGGCTTGCTGGGAGCAAAAGCCTCCCCCGGAAGTCGGAACTCCTCGGTGACCTGCTCCGGAACGGGAACAAGCGTCTGCGGGATAGCGATCGCTATTCGGTCACGCGTCTCCTTTAGAAGCTCGGCGAGCGAAACAGCACGGCCGGATTCCTCATCCTCCTCTGAATACTCGGATTCCTCCTCCTCCGGGTCCCCGGCACCGGAGCCACTCTGCAGTGACCCAGTGTCCGAAGCCCGATCTCGGATTGTCCGTTTGAGAGGGATGCGGTACCCGGCGCTGCTCACCGGCGCTCGTCCCCCGACCGGAGCCGGTCCCCGGGGCTGCGACGGCACCGGCGCCGAAGCACCGGCGCTCTTGCCCTTGGGGTTAACGGCGCCCCTCGACGTGCTCGTGATTACTTGAGCACGAGGCAGAGCCGGAGCAGTCTCTCGGATGCCTACGTCGGGAGCCACTACCTTGCCGGGGCCTGCGCCCGGTTCAGTAGTGCCCCCGAGGTCGTTACCTGCACGAGTGCCGGCCGACCCTTGGGCATCAAGGTCCGGCAGGGCCACGACGGTCAACTCCTTACGGAGCTGTTCCATCATCGACCCCACCATCCCCGTCATCTGCCCTTGGATTATGGTAGCGATAGCTGCCGCGTCCAGATTAGTATTAGTCATGGGTGTGTTAGCAACAGCAACGTTTACGTTAGTCTGTGGTTGTGGAGAAAGAACTGGAGGGGGAGGCGAACCCCCCGCAGCCGGTGACCCCACCTCCATATCCGCCTCATCCGATGAGGAAGAGGGGACAGGAGTGGATTGCACCTTCTTTTTCCCCTTACCCTTTGACTTACACCTTTTCTCTTTAGAGGGTGGGATGGCCCCTTTAATTTCCTGCCCTGCCTTCTGGAGGTTACGGAAGAAGAGCATGTCAATGCCCCTCTCCTTCTTCGCCCTTGGTGTGAAGTTGAGGCACAGCTGGCAGGTAGAGTCGTCGTGCTCATCCTCTACCAGGCATGCTAAGCACCTGTCGTGCTTGTCAGCAGGGGGGATGCGGGACTTGCACCCCACTCATTCGGTGAAAGACTGCAAGTCAAACACAGAATGTTTAGGGGTGTGCATGTGTGTAAGTGCAATGTTTATGTTTCATAAAAGTGCATCATACAAACAAACGCAGAGGCGCTACTATAATAACTAAGCACTCGGCAAGTAATAAATAGTAAGCCACTGAAAGAAATAGAGCATGAATATACCTAGTATATCTTGCCGACTGAGACGATAACCCCGAGAATGAAAAATTCAAAAAGGGAGAAATCCTCATCAGTAAAGTGCTGCCCTAAAATGCGAAGCATGATAAAGAACCTCCAAAACAAACAAATCTCAATACAAGAATAGCAAAGTACTAACACATTGCATTTTGTTTGAGATCCGCCATTTTGAGCGTTTTCCATCCGCCATTATTCGAAGCATACGAAGCACGTGCGAATTGAAAAACGAAGTTACAACGCGACAAAAACCATATAAGTAACCTAAACATTCGCCTCTACGAATAAAAAGGGGTTACCACACATACAGTATTCTTAGTCTTGTCCATTTTCATCAAATTGTGAAACTCAAGTCAAAAGGTCTCTCAAACAAAAACACGTCTTGTCTGGTCAATGACAGATTGATAAGTGGTGAGATTAGAGTTACATCCCTTGGTTTGCGCTGGGATGGGGCTCTACACAGGGTGGTCACACGTTCGGAAAACACTTATTTTGTGTTTTTTGAACTTATTTTTATTAAGTTACAATCTGTCATCAAGTTAAAAATTAGGATTTTTATGCTATATGTACCCCAAGGAGGATCCCTTCTGAAAAAGAATGGAGTTTTCGAAATGTTGACCTCTGGTTGCCAAAATGTGAGGTATGAAATTAGAATATCTTATGGTACATTCACTTGTCACCTTTCAATGTAAAACACTTACTTATCGGTTTTATTTTCACCATGATACGATGCCTCACAGACATCCTAGCTTGAGTTACAGATAAACACACAATTGTCCTTATGAAAATGGTAACATGATAAAACGAAATTAATTTGCCATATTTGCATAAAAGGAGATGAATTTCTTTAAATTATATATTCATATGAAAATGAAGTTTCAATAACTATATCTGCGGTTACAAGTAGCAGTAAACCTACATGATACATATAAATATCCATATACTTATTCTGATTTCGACACCTACTTGAAATGAGGACAGATGCTACAGTTGTAGTCAACAGAGGTTGTGACGTCAGGTATTGTGACATCACAGATGAGTCTCTTTTTCGCATGAAATACACAGTTAACTTCCTGTCCTGAAATGAAGTAATACAAAAGAGATTGACAGGATATTGAAACAAAAAAGTAAACACTAAAGGGTGAAAAATTAAAATATAAATGTCTTATTTTTTAAATCCATCAAATACAAACATTTTGTTTTAAAGATACAACAGAAATGGTTTCACGACACATATGTTGAAACCTTCAAGAGAATATAATTCTATGCGATAGTACTGTCGAGTTTATTTTGTAATAAAACGATAAGTAAAATATTATATTCCATCGGTTGCTTTTATGGTGTTTCAGATAACAGCATATATGGTCCAAATACACGTTTACTTAATTATCGAATATTTACATGTATATATGACATATCGTGGCGATGAAATTACATTATTCATTTGTGTAGTAGATGAATTTATTGACGTATTGATGGTAAACAAAAGTTATAAATACACTCACCACTTTCAGAACTGACACAAACAAACATCAACAACATAAGCCAGGACCTTTTCCTAATCGACAGCAGCATATTGCGTATCAGGAAATTTGCAATGAGTCTGAAATAAGTATTTAAACTGATTGTGTCATCAACGTTACACATATAGAATATATTATAATGGTGTGTGGAAAATGTCGTCTTGTATGTGTTTCAGTGATGAAATTTACACTGACAAACTCTCATTAGCTAGTTCTTCATTTCAATTTTTGCTTTACGAAACGTTACAGATTCACGCATAATGCCCTTTTAATGAATGGCTACATACAAAATGGGTCGTGTACATGTAAAACTGTCAAAAATATTGGTATGTAAACTGGAAGGAACTTATCACTGATTTGACTAACATAACATTGTATAAATTAGTATTTAGAACATATTCAAATTGTCCAAACATTTAATTCTCCACTTTTGAAACTGAAATGAAACGAAAACACGCCACTCGAGAAATGAAAACATTTCCTTGAGTTTAGCTTTGAAAGAGCAAATCGTATATTGAAAATCAAAATATTAAATCACAAACTTGACAGAGTAGGTTGATTTACATACATACCTCGCAAGGGTCAACAGCGGGAGTAAACACTTCAGCTAAACAATATATTTTATTGAAATATAAGCGGAAATAGAAGGTCACCTTTGTAACGGCAATTCTACATTTTCGAGGAAGGTGGTCGGACTTAGAAATGAACATTTCCTAGATATTAGGGTTGGATCTTTGCCATATATTTAGCATTTTTGAAATTACATTCGATTATTTTCCTTTGAATTTGAAAAGCATTATCACCAAATTACCATATTACACGGAACAAACATGTCTATTGGAAAACAACACCTAGTTTCATAAATTATAGCATAGAAATAAGTATGTTAAAACGAATATCTTAAAGTGCGGTAGTAATTTCGATTATACTTGACCACATGTCATTAGTGTTCATTTTAAAGGAGCAGTAGCACGTTTTTTTTCAAATTTTTTTTTTTCAAATTTCCCATTCATAATGTTAGTTTATGTCATTTATATTTACTTTAGAGGGTAAACATCTTATTACACTAACCAATTATTATTAAATAATTATTATAATGGTCATAACGGTGTTGCGTATAAAGCAAAAAGTGCATGGCGGCCATTTTATTGTGAACACATTTTATTATTTTGAATGATAAAAACGATTCCCATGTCTTCACGGAACCCTGTACACTCATATTTTACTTGATTTTCTGCAGAGAGAAGGGTGTTTTGCGATGGGGGACATTATTTTTCAAATACATTTCATCGACTTATTTCAGCGAAAAAACGCGCTACTGCTCCTTTAATATCTACCATTAGAATTAGTGTGCAAATATCTACACTTATACAATGATGAGATGCCCCCATTGTCAGGTAGCCATTGACAACAGTGAGACGGACTGTACTTTGAACCCTGAATATTAAGGGTGTTGAAAGTTCCTTCGTAATACATGTATTTGTAATCAATCAGTTGCATTTTGGGTTTGCATACATGTGATTGAATAATTAATAATATGTCGTTTCATGAAAGTTAACTAATAGTTGTAGTACACTTTACTCTAACGATTAAATCTGATAGATTATATTGATAATACTTTTTGCATTTAACCAGGATATTAAAATGAGAAAAGAGTCGGTGAAACGTTACGTTTTATCAAGCTGTTCGTAATCTGTAATATGATTCAATGATTTTTTTAATACTAAAGCTATAAAATTCAATTGAATAAAATGTTGTATATATTGCGTATTCCCTCGAATGTACACACTTCAGGGTGATAAAATCACACAAAGGCGTCACTGAATGGTATTCATTTCCGGGAAGAAACAAGTAGAAGTAGAATCTATTGAATTCGCCTGCTGCAGTGAAGAAATATTTCAGTTAGGAAATAATGAAAGGGGGATAGTAGACCCCTCCTCGGAACTCAGAATTCTTCAGGAATTACGGGATTAGATGTTGGCAAATACTTCGAATTTCGAAAACTATTACCAAAATCTGACTCAAAGACACACATATACATATAGGTATTGTGAATGAATGAAGTTCTGTTCGATTTAATATAAACCTTGTGGTCCTGTTTTGTTCATTTTGTATGGACATAAATTCTTTATATTTCAGATTTCAGACTCTATATTTTACAAATAGTGTTTTCTAAAAAAAATGTGTTTGATGGTCAATCATCGGCACATATATGTATGTATTTAAATGATAATATTAATAGCAGGGATATACAAATTCCAGGCTTTCACAGTCCGTTTAGAAAAGATCGTTTAACACGAGGCGGGGGCGTGGCCATTTACGTAAAACAAAACTTATGCGTAGAGAGTATGGAAACATTAGATATTGTTGGCCTCGAGGCACTATGGATAAAAATAAAATGCAAAAATAGAAATTATCTTATCGGTACATTTTACCGCGCGGTTAAAAGTGAATTTTACTGGGACTTGATTAACCAATCAATCGAAATGGCGATAGATCTAAATATGTTTACTGTTATTGTTGGCGACTTTAACATAGATATCTTACAAGAAAGTAACATCAAAATCGAAACGCTCAAACGTTTATACGGGATAAATCAGATTATAGCTGCTCCAACGAGAATAACGCAAAGCTCTAGCACTTTAATTGATTTGATTTTTGTTTCACATGAAAACAGCGTGCTTAGCTCCGGCGTTCTCGATCCCGTATGCAGTGACCACTGTCCTGTTTTCCTGACAATCTTAGATAAAATATTTAAAACGCGATCTATAAAAAGAGTAGTATATGATTTTGATTCCATGGATAAAGATAGTGTCGAAAGACATCTAAACGATGTTGATGAAAACGAAATATTTAACTCTGGTAATATAAATACTGCAGTTGAAATTTTAACTGATAAAATAAAATATATAATGAACAACAACACACCGAATAGACTGGTCAATATAAAAGCGGATGACCCCGTATGGACGAATAGCAAAATTCGCGCTGCAATGCGTAAGCGAAATCGTTTTCATAAAATTGCCAAAAAACGAAATCGTCCCTCCGACTGGGCAAATTTCCGTTCATCCAGAAACAAAGTCGTTAGTTTAATACGTGAAGCAAAAAGAATATGTGACTCAAAAATAGATACTAAGGTAAATTCCTCCGTTGGCACAAAAACATGGTGGCGTTTGATAAAACAGTTTATTCAAAGTAAATCCGAACGTAACTTCTTTCCATCAATAGTTTCTAACAACATTGTTTATGATGACCCCGAAGAGATTGCATATATTTTCAATGATTTCTTTGTTAGTCAGTCAACAGTAAAATATCCCGATGCACAAGTACCCGATCGCGAATATCTCTCAGATCCTATTGTATCATCATTAAATACTGTCCATCTTACACCTGGGGAAGTACAAGATATTCTTCTCTCTCTTGATCCATCAAAATCAACTGGACCAGATGGAATAGGAAATAGATTTCTTAAAGCCGCGGCGAAAGGTTTAGCTCCTATATTAACAAAACTGTTTAATTGGTCTCTTCAACAATTCACGTTTCCAGCCGCCTGGAAGGAAGCTTCAGTCATACCTATGCATAAAAAGAATAGTGTTAATGAATGTTCCAATTACAGACCTGTCGCACTTACGAGTTGTCTGTCTAAAGTATTCGAAAAGTGTATCTTTAAACATGTATTTAACTACTTTCGAGACAATGACATCTTAACCAATTTACAATCCGGCTTTATGCCTGGTGATTCAACCGCTAACCAATTAACTTTTTTATACGATTTTATTGCGAAAGGGCTTGACGAAGGTAAGGAGGTTAGGGCTGTATTCTGCGATATAAGTAAGGCCTTTGACAAGGTCTGGCACAAGGGCATCATTTCTAAACTTAAGAACTATGGCATCGATGGTACTTTATTGAGCTGGTTTGAAAGTTACTTAGAAAACCGTTTACAGAAAGTTGTCATAAATGGATATTCTTCCGATTATAAACCTGTACTTGCCGGCGTTCCACAAGGTTCCGTATTGGGTCCGTTACTTTTCATTATATACATAAATGACTTGATGGTATTGAAAGTCACATACGCTTATTTGCTGACGATACTTCAATGTATGTAATTGTTGATGATCACGATACTGCCGCTTCCAGTCTGAACGACGACCTAAAGCGCATATCTAGCTGGGCAGATAAATGGCAAGTTAACTTTAATCCTGATAAAACCGAAACAATAAATTTTTCTCGTAAACATAAAACCGAAAAAATTCCAACTTTGCATATGAATCAAATTCCAATAAAAGAAGTCGAAAGCCATAAACATCTAGGCATAACGTTACAGAAAGATTGCGCATGGAAAAATCATATAGAAGATATTGTTAAAAAAGTTAGCCCCATGATTAACTGCCTCCGAAGCTTGAAATATCGACTTTCAAGAAAAACCCTAGAAACCATGTACAAATCATTTATCATGCCGATGTTTGATTATTGCTGCCATATCTGGGACAACTGTACAATCGACCAATCGCTTATTCTTGAAAGATTACACTTAGACGCCCTCCGTACGATATGTGGCGCAGTTCGTGGCACAAGTCATTATAAGCTATACACAGAAACAATGTTCAAATCCCTTAAAGAACGAAGGCGGGATATCAAACTGATTAATTTCTTCAAAATGAATAGCGGGCTCGCACCAGACTACCTCTGTGATCTGGTTCCTAAAACTGTCTCTGAAAAAAGTCATTACAATCTTCGAAATCAATCCAATTTGCAAACAATATACTGTAGAACCAAAATATACGAACAATCTTTTCTACCTGATACGATCAAAACTTGGAATTCATTACCTGATAACTTCGTACAAGCCAACACAATTGGCGAATTTAAGTCACTACTAAAACATGATGAATCAAATAACAACTACCTAGATCTGAATTATGGTAGTCGTTTCTGCCAGATTATACATTGTCGGCTTAAACTTGGATGCAGCGATTTGAACGCAGATAAAGTAAATAGACATATCTCAAATAATCCGGAATGCGCTTGTGGATACCACAACGAAGATGTTGTTCATTATCTTTTTACATGTAAGTTATATACAACTCTTAGAAATAATACATTTTTCTATGTAAATGGCCATAACCTCCAAACTGTGTTATACGGAACACCTCAAGAATCTAATAATGTCAATATTAACATAATTAAGTCCCTATATCAATATATCAATAAATCCAAACGCTTTGAAAATCATTCTAAACTATCTAAATAAATATAATGGAACGAAACTGCAACAAATTATCAATTAACATTTATGTACGTATATCTATAGTTTGATTGTCTTGATTTTTCATTTGTTGTTAACATGTTACCAGCTCTTGTGAATTTGTTTATGTTTTATGTAGTGGTGAGGCATTCACATAAGCAGAGTTTTGCTTGTTTGCCAAACCACATTCTTATTGAATAAAAAATATGTTTAAACCATGTATTCAAATATAGATAACTAAAGCCAGTACTTTAAGAAATCGAACTTGTGATTGTTTCATACAATTCTCTTATGATATTAACATATCCAGCAAAATGTTTAAATGCAAAGTAGGGAGGCACAGAAAGAATGCATCCGGGTTTTATACAACTAAAGTTAACCCATCTTGATGCCATGGACAAGCATTTAAAGGATATCAAATCGTTGACTTCTCTCTGCGCCTTTCTAAAAATACGACATCCATAATGCTTAACAGAAACTGTAATGACTAAATAGAGTCAGTACTGGTTCAGTATGTAAACATAATAGAATCTGTATTGGGCCTGATTTGAACCTTTGAAAGTGTCCAATTATGTATTTGGACAGGAAGTGTTATGACTAAACTGGACTAATACCGGGCCAGGGCAGTACATCAATACCGTATTGCCAGTACTCTGTCATCGCATTACGTTACTGGGTCCGTCTTAAAGAGAAGGTTCTATCGGATGAATCCGCCATTTTGTTTTGATTTGAGAAAAAAATGCTCTATTTTTTACAAATTGTACAATTTTTTAATAATAGGTTACGAAATCACCTATCATAGACTCATAAAAAATTAACGTGCGTCTTTTTAATAGTCAAATACGATATCATCAAACTATTACCCTCAGTAATATGCTTCAACTTGATTGTGTTGCAATCATGCATTCATTACAATTAAAAATTGACTTCAAAATTTTTGCACAGCGTTTTTTAAGTTTATACCTCCATGAACTTAATAAATTTTGAGGTCAATATTTATAAATAAATATACTCGTACCTGATGTTTTGAAAAAGTTTCATTGCTACAAATATACAAATTTGCAACAATTAGAGCTGTACTATTTACGCGTATGAAGACACTAAATATTAGCCCCACCTACGTGTTAATCAGCCAATGATAATGCACAACGCAACTAGCCATGAACCTGACGTCATGGGGGCGTGGCTAAATGTGATGTGATGTCACGAAATTAAGTTTATGCAGGTATGAACTGAATCTCTGTGACAGTGTTCAGCGAATCAAATCCACGCAAAGCAATTGCTATTTATTTATATATGTGTGAACAGGAATGTCCCCTCGGAATTCGTTTCCACAAAACAAAACCCGATAGAACCCTGTCTTTAAAAGGACCGTTTCGAGTTAATCGATACTAGGTCAATACTGGTTGTTTACAGTTAGCCTTCATGCCTTAAAGTTTATAAAATTTACCAGCCTGGGAAAACTTTATCTTAAAATCTTGAATTGCCGGCCGACGGTCGGATGTAGGAAATTGCAATTGCCATCATTGATATTCTAGTCTATGTTTTGACCACTAGTCGTGCAGTAGTTGTGTGGGTGACTACAAGTGATGATGTACTTCAGTTATTTGCAAATTTCTTGCCAGTAATTGCCACGAAGGATAACCTAAATTGATCGACGAAAGGTGGAGGACGTTGGGTAGCTATTCTAGAAACATTCGTAGCTCTTCGAACATCTCAAGCCAATCATTAAAATGTGGGTTACGACCAAAGTTAAGCATTCTTAAAGGCTAATAATTTATCGAAATAAGCACCCAGGTGTTGATATTTGAGCCCTTCATTAAAATACTCCCAACTTATCAATCATAATATACAGTCATCATTGTTTTGTTAATGTGTATGTTACACGGTTCAAAACATAAACAGCGTATAGTCTCCACAACAAAAAAAGGGAAGAACTACCCTAATCTTCAATATTGAAGTGTCCTCTAGTTCATATTACGATCCTATAATATATAACAGGTATTTGGTTGGTCTCCGAAGGTTTCTGTTCAGTTTAATCTGGCCTTGATCTTCTCTCACCGCATACTGCAGTTGAGACGATGATTATCAGTTAAAACAAACTAAAGCACTCTATAAGCAAGGTAGGGATGTGTTTTAATGCAAATAGGTACAAAGTGAAACAAAATAATTGATAGCAAAGTGTAACATATGTAATAAAAACGATTAACTAAATGCTACTGATCACAAATCGATGTGACGAATATTGCACATTTAGCATTACCACGTAAAATGCAATGCAGTCCACAGTGGTGTGTATGTACACAAGATATTGCCTCCGACGCAAGTTCCGATCTGAACATATCAAACAATATCAAAGGTCGGGTTCTTGACTATGTAATATTCCACTTACAAGTTGAGCCCAATGATCGCGAAATCTGAACTTCATGATCGCGAAAATTGAGTACTATGGTCGTGGAATCGTAGTTCTATTATGATGATATCTTAGCCCCGATATCACGGAATATTTGGCCTATGATCATGAATTCTGTTGCTATTTGAGCTCTATGGTCAATACATCGTAGCTTATAATACTAATTTCGTCTAAGATTAATAAGTGGAACGGCTTGTACTTCGCGAATCGTTTAAGCAAACTGTTATGTATTGAATGAATGGCTATATTGACACATCTTAAACATAAACGTATCTATGTTTTATTGTTTCGTATATCACGCTCAAGCTAAAACGTGCTCCGGTTGACTAAAAAATGTCATATAATGAGAAAATATAGATGACGCATGTAAAACGTATAAGGTACTTTGTGTTGTCTACCCTGGTCACCGCCATTTGTCGATATCTGCAACTTACTGGCTTTTAACAGTTATGAAGAAATCCAATGACTAGTTTTGATATAATGTAACATATAATCACCATTGTAAATGTACGGTATCACTATAAATGTAGAATCTCCATAAAATCATTAGTACTTATACCTTGCAAGGGTCAACTTGTTTGGTAGATGTCATCGAACTTATTTAAATTAGTGTGTAATCATATCTCATTTTTAATATTGCATTAACACTTACTTGAACGTCATCATAAAAAATAACGAACTTCATGCCTCGAATGAAAACTTAAAATAACTATATCATTTGTACTTTACATAATCTCATGAACAACTTCGTGACGTACAGACTTGTCAGAAAGTCATCGAAATCAGCACATGACACGCTAACATGCCTCGATAGACTATTAAAATTGTCCTGATATGTCACAATAACTATCGCCGTGATTTTGATACATTTTTAAAGAATGTATCACCTTATTTTACTCGCGTCGTGGGACAATATACAGTAATTTTTTCTTGTGGTATCACGCTAAAAAGCTTGATTTATGCAGGGCCATGATTACACTTTAGCTGTGACCTTGAAATGTATTCAAATGTCAAAAAATCCAAAATTAAACTGTTTTAAATTATTCTCAATTTATCGCGCGTATAAGCATATTAATTTGTCGATACCACATTTTACGAAAGTGTCGTGTTCACATCATTAAGTGAGAACAGACTGATGGACGGAGCCTCAAACAATACTCCCTGTTCTGCTGTTTGCGCCGGTAGGGGACAACATACATCAAATATCAGATCACTAAAAGTAGAATCATTGGCTCTGTATCTCATCAGTCATCACAATATTAATTTTCTCTAAGGTTAAGACTGACACAGTAAAATAATAAAACATTGCACATGTTATCTCTTTTATGATTTGGACAGTCACCAATTTACAAATTATAATCCAAATTGGTTAAGCTGTGACTATACCAAATTTAAATATTCTAGACATTGACGCTCTACGGAAGAAGTAACAAGTAGGTTTTAATGACAGGACCTCTATTCTTTGATTATTGTAGAAACTTGAACCACCCATCACAAAAACAAGAAGCTTTCAATATGCTGACCCAACCTTTCTGACCAGTGGTTAGGCCCTAATCGAGCCCCTCGGAGAACCTTTTACTGTACTGTCACTCTGTGCCTTAATATACACATATGTAAGGTATATGGTACTGACACCAATACACGGGGTCACGCTTACAGTGCGCATGTCCTTTAGGGAATCTATGAAGGCACCGAATTATATATATATGATTACTTTTCATAACAGGACAATGAAATAAGCAAATATCAATTTACATCCAAAACGAGACAGTTCAAATATGCTTTTTAGCATTGCTGGTTCCTGTAGGTAGGACAGTTGGAGGAGGATGGACAGCTTTCCTCGCTCATATTGGAGATAGTATTCTGAAATATCATACTTCCTATGGCAACAGGTCTCTGAGAGCAAGTCATTAAAAGGTTTTAGTGATAATGTCACATATACAAGTTTTCATCCCCTAGACACAAGGTACATACATCCCTATGTACAAGTTTAGCTTTGGAGATGAAACAGTTTTGGAAAAAAAGTCGAAAATGCGGATGACGCCCGACAACTGACGACGACCCTTATCATAAGCCCAACTGGCCTTACAGACCTGATGAACTGAAAGTAAATATTCGCACCGTACACATAGTAAATGCTCTTATACTGCATCACAGTCAAACTCGGCATAACTTCCAATACTAGCTTCAGTGTCATTTGCATCACACTGGTGACTTCTTTTATCTTTGCCCATCAGTACAGTATCCTTAATTCTAACTAAGGGCATAGTTTCATCACTGAGATCTGCTTGTCTTGTAATATCACCCTCGATCGATTTATGACTGAATATTTCTCCATGAGTATCGGATAATGAGGAACCCGATGACCCAGCATGTTGGGAGCACTGATCGAGTCCCACAGTTTCTTCAAGTTCATTATGATTGGTAATGCAGTGTTCTCGCTTCTTCTTCGCCGTTTGCCGAGCAGACGGACCTGTGTTCTTACCAGCCGACAACGTTGAGGCAGACCTATCAATGGTAGGAGCAGACGTATCAGTCGTAGAAGCAGACGTGTCCGTGGTAGTGGTAGTGGTAGGAACAGATGAGTCACAGTCCACATCAGAGCCGGAAATAACTGATGTTACATCGGAGTACATGACGGGAAGTACTTCCGGTTCTTGTTGCGCGCCTGCAACCTGTCTGTAGTCTGACATTGCGCTGGTGTCAGTAGACGACCACATTCCATCCTCCCCATTGCTCGTCGTCCATACATAAGCTTGACAAGAGCCTTCTTCAAGTTGTTCATCTTTGTCTTCTTCCGTCATTGATGTCAGTCGTTTGGTTTCCTCGCTATCAAGTCTTAGTGTCGTCATAGACGAATTGCCGCTGTCTCGATGGCAGCGAATAGGAAGCTTTTCCTTGTCGTTTGGTTTAGAACTCTGTGAACCGGAAATAATATTAAGAACATGACAGAAGCATTTATTTATTTATTTATTTATTATTAGCTTATTAAGAAATGAAATTTATAAGTTATCCTGTCATGCTAATGAATCGGACACTTACATCATCACTTGTAAGTCGGGAAACGGAGGTGATTTCATCAGCAAACATGAACGATGGCGTTTTAGGTAACACGATGGTAACTTTCCTGCATAAAGTCTTGTACCTTACAAGCCACCTGGAACAACATGAGAGAGTAAGACACGAACACGAACATAATTAAGAATGTGAAGAAAGGTACAGCAAGTAGAAATTGAACATTCAAAATCAGCCATGAACCATCATATGATTGTTTATATAAGCTGTTGTATTGTAATTACACGTAAAGTAAAGTTGTTATGTTC
Source organism: Gibbula magus (assembly GCA_936450465.1). Lineage (NCBI taxonomy): Eukaryota > Metazoa > Mollusca > Gastropoda > Trochida > Trochidae > Gibbula > Gibbula magus. The sequence continues at coordinate 34,016,254 of OW388292.1, read as the reverse complement.
GTAAAGATAAATGTCCAATAGGGGAAAACACTTACCAAATGAGTATTACAACGACAACAGCGACACAAAGTGACATCAACGTTGCAACGACGGTGAAAATTGTTTTAAGTCCGGACTCAGATAACAGCTCTGAAACAGGTCATTGTTATTTCTTGAAAACATATGGTTCAGTAGTCTCCTTCTGGTTTATACTGCAAGAAGTGCGAATGATTTTTAACACTATAGTAATTTCTTAACAATGTGATACATTTTTAACGAAAATTTGAAACAAAACTGATTTTTACTTGGCTGATTAACCTGTTATAAAAGTGATAAGGATTTTGAGTGAAATATAAATTGTAAATGAAACCCTCAGAATATAAAAAAAACCTAATACTCATTTACTAACCTTTTCCAACAGGCGCATTCCATGTGATGCCAGCCCCCGAGCCGGCCAAAATGACAGAGACACCATAGTGCCACTCACAGAGACTGCAGATCATCTCAGGCGTGTCTCTGTCTACAAGGGGCATGGACCTGTCCTTGGCACTAACAGTCACGTTTTCAATAGGTACCTTACAATATAAGTAGAGGAAGGGTCAGTAAGGTACTGTAAGTATCTCACGGTAGGCTTGTAGTTGTTAAGCTTTTAGTTAGGTATGCATTTATTAAGATGGTTCATTTGATATAGTGGTAGAGATAAGATATGTCGTTAACCAGAATGGCGCCTTGGTATACATTTAGTAAACAAACTGCTTTTGACAGTTAATGAATTGATATTAAAGCTCATTAAAATACTAAATCGTCGTTGTAAATTGTTTATTGTTATGTCATTTGATGTACTTGTTAAGGAAGTGAAAATCATGATACATGGGGCTCCATGAATCTGATGTTTAAGATTTGCCATCTCAGAATGTCTGTTATGAAATACACAGTAACGATGGATCATTTCCTATACGAAGAGTCGCCTAATGAATGGTTGTTGAAAACAGCAAGGTGGAGAAGAGATATATTCACCTTGCACTTCATGAGTTGTGGTGCCAGTGGATCTTGTTTACCATAGCAACTGAAGATGCTGAATGAATCTAGCGGTTTAGTTCGTGGAAAACTCCAAACCAGCTCGTTTTCCTTCTTATAAACATACTCCACGTGGTTTGCTTCTGAAATCAAGAAGATGTCACACTGTTAGAAAGCTATAGTACATAAGTAGGTGCGCTTCGAGCACGCTAATTGCGGCATGGAGTTCAGCGCGGTATAAGTATCCTCATTATTACTCTTATTATTATTTGTTACCTCCACAGATTTGACCAGGTATCCACTTACCGCTGGATGAACGTTGAATAAAGTCAATTACCCAGAGTGACATCATACGTCTCTCCACGAACATGTATGTCCTACTTACACAAGATTCCTAAGCAGATATATGTATTCTATGTAATTTAAGTACCATACAGCAGCAGTTTGTTGGATACATATATGCCAACCGTTATCAGTGGTGTTATTTTATCGACAAGTACTTACTGTTGCTGAAATGCACCATTTGTATACTAATAGCTATACTGACAGTATAAGGGTGAAGAGTCGTGATGTTTTTATCTAGAGCCATGTCAATGAAACGCGACGAGCTCCATTTTGTCAAACGTAACGTACCTATAGCAGACAAAAATATGTCATATACGTGGAAATGTGAAGAGCAATTTCGGTTTCTAAGCATATTATGATGCCGCTGCTCGATTCCCATTGAAAACAATTAATTGCTATAAATGTAGCATGTGGTGTTGAATATGCCAGTCAATCGAGATGATTTGAACTTAAATTAGCATCTATAGCATGTTGGCGCGTATCAAAAGTACACTATGTCAATTCAATGAAACGATTATGAAACATAAATTTACGAACTGTATAGCTGTGGGTTGACGAGAAAGAGGGACGGGTTCTTGGACCATCCTGCTGAGGTACTTGCACTGGTTTGTACTTCAAATGATTCATTGGAACAGGAAGTCGTATTGATCACTGACCAGTACTGGTCACGTGAGGTGATATTCTGATGATCACACTGGTCGATGGAAACCTTATAGTGTTGAATACGACCTCGTCGTTCTTTTAAGGGAATTTTCTGTGATAAACAGAACGATTTGATTTGAATAAAGATAAAATAATAATTACTTTCATGATCAATAACGTTTTAATCTAACGCTATGTACATTTGAATTCTGCATTTTTACACTGATTCGTGGTATTGTTCAATAAAATATTTTTACCATATACATCTTCATTGTCACATATTATCTAGTTACAGGTTTCCCTACTTTTGGCTTTTTGTGTAGGCAGACTTTATTTGCAACATCTTACCTTCAAATATAGAACTAGATGATGTTTGTACACTGTGAAAGCGCCCTCAGGAACCGTGGGGCCAGAAAGTGGAACTGAAAATGTAGTTGTCATGAGTGATACATTCATTTATTTAAGATTGCAGTGGATTTAACACGGAATACAGGGAAAGGGTGTACGCCTCTTGATTTCAGCGAAGTTGAACAAAGGAAAGGAAGGAAACCTTTCGGAAACTGTCATCGGAGGACTTAGAACATTGTTTCCTATTCACAGTGAAAAAATGGAAAGCAGCAGTGTTTCATTGTTATGTACAGTAAGTAAATGTAAACTGTTTGAGAGACATTCTAGAAGTTGATGAAGACAATGATATATATGGATGATGAACTTATTTATATATGTGAGACTCCTCTACTCCTTGTAAACACGTAAAATTAAAGCACGCTAGTGTCCACCAACGACGACTAGAATTCCAATAGATCTAGATAATGATCATCATACCATCTTCAGGGGTTTGCACCCATTTAGTCCGCGCTTCACTCCTGTAACCTTTGGACTTGGGGCGAGCAAACACAGAGATGCTGTAGTTCTCCCCGGGTTGCAGGTTACCAAGAGTTACTGTAACTTGAAGATCGCTGCGTTTCCGTAAGCTCTGCTGTCCAGAAAACTGCAAAGTATATGCGGAACATAATGTAAGCAAAATAACAATACCTGCAGAAGTAATCAAAGTGTCCTGGGACAAGTGAAGAAGCGAGCACAGTTCCAAACACAGTTAAAACCTGAACAAATGAATACATAATATAAATCAAAAATAGAGCCATGGGCTCTGTAGCTCATCAGGGTTTAAACTAGAAAGTGTTTTTACCCGTAAAAACAGATGTCTCCCCCTTCCTCAAATGCTCCAAACCTCTAAACAATACTATCATAAAGCACCATTAATGTTCTCTGTATAATTCAACTTGAATAAATAACCTATCAACTCCACAATTATAGCAAACAAAATATTCAAAATTCTAAGTCCAAATCCTTGCCATGGAAATAAAAAAAAATTAAAATTAAAAAAATCTCTAACCCCAAAAGGCACATCTACACGATATGGAGAGACAGTATACCAAGTTTGGTGATGATTGGTCACATAGTTTTAGAGATCTGCTCCGGAAACGAACACTACCCTTGAAATAGACTAAGTCCAAATCGTTGCCATGGAAATAAAAAAAAATGAAAATTTTAAAAAATCTCTTACCCCCAAAAGGCACATCTACACGATATGGAGAGACAGTATACCAAGTTTGGTGATGATTGGTCACATAGTTTTAGAGATCTGCTCCGGAAACGAAATGGGAACGCCGACGCCGACGCCGACGGGAACTCAGCTAAAACCAATATGTCTCCCGACCCTTCGGGGGGAGACATAATTGTTTGATGATGAAGACAGAAATATATTGTCTCAATAAAATGCACAATCTCTAGCCCGACAAATCTTAATCTTGAAATTGAGAGAGAGCACTCAGCAAGGTCAACACACAGGAGATTATGCAATATGGTGACCCCTTGGCTCTGGTTACAAGCCAGCTGTGCTTTTACAGCCAAATAATGTAATAGCCTCTGACTTGGACTAAACACTGGCAGCACTGATCTAACTGTATAAGGCTTAGAGAGAACAGGCAATGTGATGATGTGATGTGTACATAGTACAATTTAAAATCACCTTGGCTAAATATCTTTGCACACTTTTGACGGTTCTAAGCCTTTTCATCCAAACATCTAAACATTCTGAACGCAATATTTCTTCTAGTTTGTTCTGGGGAAGAAATAGATGTTTATGTCTTTTGACCTGTGAGGGCCTTTTTTATAATATCCACAATATTCAGTTCAAAAGCTATTCAATAGTTCTCACTTCACATTGATTACATGTCCATAATGGAGACTTGATGTTCGACATATTTCACATTCCTACTGAATAAGATAAACTGCAAAGTTACTTTTTTTCTCAATTCTGCATTTCTCAAACCGAAGCTAGGACTCACATATCTAAAAGATGAGATGACTCTCCATCAGGTATTTTATTAGGGATAAAGTAAATAGTGATTGAAGTGCCATAAAATATAAGTTCAAAATTCAATTTCAAAGGGTTTTTTTTAGGCTGTGGCCCATATTTGGGGTCACAGGGTCACCATATTTACAAGTTAGAATCCACATTGGCTAAAGAGTTTGCACACAATATTACAGCCTTCTAGGTCTTTTTTGTTCCGGAGAAAAAGATGAAAACATGATTTTAGGTAATGGCCTGTGAGGCCCTTATTTCGGGCCACAGGGTCACCAAATCTACAATTTAGAATCTCCATTGGCTAAAGACTATATACACAATATTACAGCCTTCTAGGTCTTTTCGTTCTGGAGAAGAGGATGAAAATAATCTTATCTTATCATTTCATCGCCAGTCATATACAGTTCACATATTTCATGTAAAACAAAAGAATTCTTAACTCATCTTCAATTTATTCCTTTGTGGCTTGTCACAATATTCAGTTCATAGGCTATTCAATAGTTCTCATTTCACATTGATTACATCAATTTGACAAACATGTCCACAATGTAGATTGAAATCTCAAGTCGACATATATTTCACATTCCTACTGAATAAGATTAACTGCAAAGTTACTTTTCTCTCAATTCTGCATTTCTCAAACCCAAGTAAGGACTCACATATCTATGATTGAAGTGCCATAAAATATCAGTTCAAAATTCAATTTCAAAGGTTTTTTAGGCTAAGGCCCTTATTTGGGGCTACAGGGTCACCAAATCTACAATTTAGAATCTCCATTGACTAAAGACTATTTACACAACATGACAGCCTTCTAGGTCTTTTCGTTCTGGAGAAGAAGATGAAAATAGGTTTTTAGGTTATGGTCTGTGAGGCCCTTATTTGGGGTCACTGGATCACCAAACCTACAATTTAGAATCCCCATTGAAAAAGGAGTCTGTATACAAAATTTCAACTCCCTAGACCCAGTAGTTCTGGAGAAGAAGTCGAAAAAGTAAAAAGTTTACGGACGGACGGACGGACGGACGGACGCCATGCTATGCCATAAGCCCTTTCAGGCCTGAAGAGCTAAAAATATACACAGAGGAATTAAAGAAGATGAAAGATAAATGTCATTTATACTAAGGAAAAGCAGATTTAAACAGATATGTTTCGAGATATGATTTAAAAAAGCCAAGTGAGCAGATGTTGGGACTGTGATGAAAGACCAAGGGGAGGAATGTAGACAGACAGAAGGGTGGATAGATGATCCAGCTGATCCATTCAGACACTTGGAAACTATACATAAGATCTTGAAATCAATGCGATACTTTACAGGAAGCCAAAGTAATGATTTGAGAGTTGATTGTGAAATGTGGTCAAATTTGGACTTATTTAAGGGCAAATGATATGTTTATGAATAGTGAGGATAGTTTGAAAGATGCACTATGGACATAAGGTCAGTTAAAAAGTTATGACAAGATCACTGTTGCGAAATGACAGAAGAACTGAAGGCCCGGATTGAGATAATAAGAGTACTTGTGTTATGAAATGTGTGAATGAAGCAAGTAGGGTGGGAGTACATGTGATCACTTAACGAAGAGTAACGTCAAAGACATACTTCCGGGTTCCTTGATTTGTATTTCACTTTGTACTTGAACAGTACAAAATTTTTTTTGTACACTGCATCCGGCTTCTTGAACGTGATCTCCACAGTGGTGCTGTTTACATAGGTCACAGTCAAGTCTTGAACCGGCTCGGCCTTTACTGGAGGAGACAAAAAGAACATGTATGTTTTTCATGAACAACGTTATCCACATTCTGTTATTTTCATATCAGACATTTTATTGGGTAAAATGCACATGCTTACAGGGAACTCAAGATGAAACGATTAAGGTGAGTTGAGATGAGATGAGATGAGATGAGATGAGATGAGATGAGATGAGATGAGATGAGATGAGATGAGATGAGATGAGATGAGATGAGATGAGATGAGATGAGATTAGGTGAGGTGAGGTGAGGTGAGGTGAGGTGAGGTGATATGAGGTGAGGTGAGGTGATATGAGGTGATGTGAGGTGAGGTGAGGTGCGGTGAGGTGAGGTGAGGTGAGGTGAGGTGAGGTGAGGTTAATGCCGCTATCAAGAGGATTTCACTTATATCAAGAGTGCTAATAGGGGAAAAGTCCACAATGCCATGGTGGCCATGCGAGCATCGCCTGGAGCCAACGCATCATGGGTGATATTACACTGGAATTCAGTGTAGCATTGCACACAAACCTGACTGCATATTGAAGAAAGTTGCCAAACCTTCTTGCCGGGATTAAAACCCCGGATCCCTTGATCCGAAGCCGAACGCGCTAACCACTGCGCTACCCCGTCCCCCTAAAATTGGACCCAAAATTCCTTTTCTTCTGCTACAGTAGGACAAGGCGGTGGTCACAAGCAATCAAAAATATATAAATTATTGTTAAAATAATATTATAACAACTAACATACCGATGTGAGTCACCGGCTAGAAGTGTGAGAAACTGAGAAACTACGAGTATGTTTCTTTTGATAAATTAAAGTGGAAACTAACTAAGGAAGTAAGGGTACTAAGGTTGTAATGGGGTGACAATGTAATTTAATAAGCATGAATCAAATTCATCCATATCATTAAGGTGTTAACAAGCTATTGTATAAGACTGGCTTTTAAAACCTTACCAAAACGTTGTGTCTGTACGACTTTGCACGACGTTTCTGTTTGGCCAGAGAATGGTGACAACTTGTCGAATATAAGCCAATGATTTATCAGACAGTCAGGTGTACTATCGCAGTGGAAGTGACACATCCCTCTGTTGACAATGCTTGTCCGGTGGCGATCGGTCTTGTTCGGACATAAGGGATTGTCAGAGCTGATGGACAGAAAGTAAAATGTGGGTCAGTGCAAGTGGAAGTGACCATAATAATAACATTATCTATTTGATAAAATGTTCCTTTATGTGTGTACACAGCGTCTTGGAACTGTCCCTTCACCAGGTGTAACGAACATGAATATAGTAATTGATTGTTCAACATCACGAACTTTCCGAATTCATCTGACATAAAAGGTCAGGCGATGATCAAGCGAGTAACAAACTACATATAAAATATAAACAACATATGTAAACGAATGGGTGTTAACATTATAACGTCATTTAGAAATTATAGATTTTTTTATTTTGGGGAACTGGATAACGAATTTTACACATCGTAAACTATTATTCTCCAGATGTTATCCCCAGAAGTTTAACTGTATTCTGAAAAGAAGCGTATCGTTGTAATAATATTCTATTTTGTACATTTTGAAATACAAGTTTACAGCAACATACCCCGCATGTGAAAACACTGTACAGTTGAACAAGCCCGCGTCGGCCGTCAGAATCTTACATTCCAATGTTTTAAACCGAAGAACACATCTTGTTTCAGGCGCGGTACCTACAGATAAAGACACAAATATATCCATATTGTAAATGTACATTATTCCAAAAATTACAACAAACCAAATAGAATGTATATGTATAACATTCTTTAAGATATATGTAACCACGATTACAATTAAATATGGCATTATCAGCCATTCCTCTGAATAAGCTCCTGAACATTCCTGAAGAACGTCCCTATAACGGATTTAAGATAATGAAAGCATCATCATGATAAATTAATACATTTGTAATATTGCCTGGATTCCCGTTATCCTCTTGCGTTATATTTGCTATATTTATCCCCGATAAGTGGAAGTGAATATATTATATGGTGCCACGTCGCCAGAATTTCAAGAAGCTGTTCAATCACGCAGCTGAGAATTTGTTAGTTAGTTAGTTTCGCATTGGTAACTACTAACGCTCACCCTGTAACCTCCCCTCACACACAGCAGCGAGTAGAAGAAGAAGGGGGATCATTCCCACAGCACGGTGTCCCTGGCGCTCTGCAAGGGAGGGTGTCGTTCATCCTGCAATAGAATCAACCGCTCTAGATTTCGGCTTCTATCCGGATCGTATTGATATATTGCTATAAATTATTTATTTCAATATTGGCCCAGTTACAGGTTCGAGGTCCGTTGTATTGGTACGAGACGAAGACGGGGTCAAAACAACGGACCGAGGACCTGTGACTCGACCAATATGGAGATACTTAATTAATGGACAAAGAAGCAGTCCAATAATATGGTCTAGGCCGTAAATGTTGTTTAAGCACCATAATATTGATAGTTAATAAATAATATAATATAATTAAATTCTTCAAGTTTTTAAGGATAATAAGTATATAGGTAGCAACACAACGCGTAAACCTATTCCATGTATGGCGTGTATTCGATTCTGTGTATGGATAAGGAGAAAAGTAACTCTTATATGTGTGTAATAAATACGTCTGAAACAAAATGACATCGTGTATTCAGAAGTCAAATAAACTTAATGTGGTTTTCAGAAACATTATCTCTTAATCTTTTTGAAAAACACCCAATTTTGAATCCCAAATCCCAAAAAGGGGAGTTTTGCCTTATTTTAAGATGTCCTGCAGTAACGATGCATCAACAAATTTAAGTTCAAATAAGTTATATCAGGGACCTTATATAGAGTTATATATGGTCCCTGGTTATATACGCGACACAATCTTTAATTAATTAAATTCCTACATTTTAGAACTATAGCTTAAATGCAAAACATTATGGCCAAAAAGCTTAAGAAATTTTGAATAAAGCGATTGTGAGTATGACATTACAAAATGTACTGGATGTACCCGCACTCTCTGAGGTGTAGCACTCAGTATTCCTCTGGTTTTAATGAATAGTGGGGCCAAGGAGGTTTCGCTATTTAAACAGGATGAATACGATACACCGAGGAAGTGTGGGTACATCTCATACATACATACATACATACATACATACATACATACATACATACATGCATGCATGCGCATACATACATACATACATACATACAATGTACATACATACATACATACATACATACACACACTTATATTAATTATCACAAAGGAACCATAGCAATGAGACCGGAAGTAGGGTATACGACATACCTAAATATGCACCCTGGTAGTTTTGGGAATTATAGTTCCAATAGTTCAATGTTCAATATTCAGTAAAATATTCTCGACCGTTATATAACTACGGAAAAGACTGAAAGCTTTGTTTGAAACAACGTCGCTGATTGGACAACTAGATTTGAATGCAACAATCAGGATTCAACTTGTTTTCCTCGCAATGTTTGTGTGTAGGAGCAGAGTTTAGAGGGAAATAAATGACTTGAGTAACCACAGTGGAAAGAGAACGACGTTTCAGGCAATTAAATGTTGCAAGATGTCTTTAATTCCTATATAACTAGAGTTGGCTCCTTGAAAACGGCAGCTGTGACCGGACATAAGAATGCCCGGGTCAGATTGTAGAGATCTGCTCTGTCATCGTGGTCAGGATTGTCAGCATTATTGAATCACTTACAACAACGAGCAACGTACTAGTTCCTTATCTAGATTACACGCTCCTTGAGTGTCATGAATAAGTAAATGTTTCTACTGCATTTTATAAGTAAAATAGATCCTTCAGAATGCATCTGGGGACACCCTACGTTCACTGAGCAAATTGAAGAAGTCAATATTTTCACGTAATGAACAATCGAAGTCACGAATAAATTTAAATGAAAGTATAACTTTTGATAAGTATTAGAGGAAAGTATCGTGCTTCACATAAATGAAAGGTAGCATTGGGTATAATTCTCACTTTATTTTCAACTTCAATCAGAGAAAAGTTATCTATAGATATTTCAAAATCACCGTGAAAAGTAACATAAAGATACTGCGCCTGGCCAACTATGATTTTGAGCCCTTACATTTTAACGTATCAAGGTCAAAATTACAGGAGGTTGTTATGCGAAATTAAAACGCGCTTGCTCGTTATGAACTATGAACAATTCGACCATTATTGATTAAAACAGGAACTATGTTGGTAAATAAGTGCACTCGACAGAAAGTTCAGCTATCTATTCACTATCTTCCGTACACGGATGTGTGCCCTTGTATGTATATTATCTCACATGATCTAGTGTATATTTGAACATATGTAATACATTGAAATACACAAACTGGTTTGGCCTATAGAAGCAAATCTTATGATAACATGTTAAGCTCCAATGAAAGTGAAAGTTATTTTGCTTCTGACTCGTTTGCTTCTGAGTTTTCACTTTACAACGACGATGCTGATTAATTTAGTTAACATTTAAATTAAATGGGTCAGCAGTATAAAGCTTTCTATTAGAGACATATTGAAGGCTGACATATAGGCATTAGTAGACGAAGGTGACCGTCGATTTATGGAAACGAAAGCGTTGTGACTTCGTTATTTTAGTGTATTCATATATACATGTGTGTTCACAGTTATGCCAATAATGCCAGTCTACCTTCCTCACACTTGTCAGCTTTAGTTTCTGGGACTGGCAATATTTGTTTAGGACTAACAAGCTTATGGATCGACTAGTCCTGGACTGGGAACATTTTGAAACTATTTTACACACTGCATAAAATGCACTTTGTTCTTTGGTATAGGGGAGTGTTTAAAGAGTATGACGTGAATAATGGCATGAATCTGAAACACAAATATATATTTTTTCGAAGTTTAACATTACAGCCAGAAATAGTTTATTTAGACAGCAAACCGCAAGTCTTTTACAAACAAATTAACCGGGCATTGAATTATCACATCAGTCACGTACATAATTTTGTTTAATACAATATTATATAGTATATACACGGTAATATGTGGTCATATACTCGGTAAAATCTCGTTTTTTGTGCTATTGTGTAAACATTTAAGTACTAGATCTAAATTGTGGTAACTTTCCAGTCCTAGGACTGTAGATCAGATGGAACTGTTGATAAGTGCGTCTTGTAAACTCATAATGATATAATATTTCTTATTTCCTTATTTGGACTATTGGAATGACCAGCAACGTTGACTAAAATGAAGTATTGCCTCGATTATTATTTCTTTAGAGAAACTAGTGCATTTTTATTCATGCCAAATCCAAAATTACGTGTTTCTTTTCAATAATTATTCATGTATTCTGGTTTTATTCAAGATTTATTAACCAAGGATATTTCTTTCATTATCTCTCAATCAATAAATTACTAAACTAAGTAATTTATTCTTGAAATAAATGTCTTGCAATATATTGCAATATGCCTACATATCGAAATACATGAGTTAAAATCGCAATATATGGCAATAAGAAAAATCTTAGCCACCTCTAGTTGTCACGATCGATGTAAGGCCAGACGGGGAAAACCAAATCTTCAGACATGATATTTGGTTCTCATGCAAAAACTATATAGGGCATATCCTTATATTTATCCTCATTTGTATTAATACATTTAAACAACTTGGTTAACAGAGGCATACTCTATTCGGGTATTACCTAATTGGAAATGCATATAATATATATAGGCCTATTAATAATATAAACTGGAAGTGAAGTTGTATACATCTAGAACAACACTGGCTATTTTAAGGCCTCAATTGTTGACAATCCTCGCCTGTTTTACTATAACTATTCGGTGTACGATCTCTTGAATCGTGGAAACACCATCCAGTGAGTAGACAGTCGATGAGAGAGAGGGACTCCAACAGCCATTCTCATTCCACAACACTTGTAAGCGTGGGACGTATGTATATACGTGACTCAGTCAGTGACACGAAATGTGCGACCTGCGGTATGGCCTACATCAGATAGCATCCCGTAGGCCTTATACTTGCTATAAAGTATCTCAACTCACCTTGTGACACACGGCTACGACCAAGTACAGTTGTAGACAAGGCCTACTACATTACTACTAACATTAGTCTATGTACAGTGGTACACAACACTGACTGCATCTGCCTCCTGTTGCTCGCTCTTATTGTTCTCATTTCGTGGAAAATCATTCGCGATTCGTGGAACTATAATTAATAACCTGTTTACATGAGTGTTGACTTGACTACTAATGTTCAGACATAAACGTTTTTCTTAAATATATTTTTAATTGCATATAAGTCGACATCTTTATCATTTCAATGGCTTGTTTAAAAGAAATGTGTATCGATAACAAACCCGCGATGATTATCGGACACATTAGAAACCATACGGCAGTTATCTCCCTTTCGGATAACTAACTGTGTTTAGAGTGTGAACAAATTGCTGTTTTAAGATTGTTAGTTGACAGTTACAGTCTATAAGATTTAAATATACTTCCTACCTGTTCAGCCTAATGAACGTATATTACATAGTGTCCCAACACAGCCAGAACTGTTGTCAGATAGACGGCCTCGGTGTGGCGTGTTCCCACGATTGCTTTCATTGGGATCTACCTCGTTCTATTTATACACCACAGCGCAATAGGAATTCCCTTACGTTTGCGATTGAGTGTGGGCATAATTATATAAACTGAAGTACAAAAGAAAGTACACACCTCAGTTGGTTTCGATTAATTCAATATGTTTTAAAAAATGAGATTCATTTGGCTATTGCATGATACAATAACACATATCTGCAGTAGTTTGAGTAAATTACATTGGTAACTGGTAAATCTTTAGTAAGAATATCGTTGATTACTGTAAACAGGGGCAATAAATTAAATTTACACCAACATGACCCCTACCTTGTTTAAAATGGTGTAAATGTGTGTAAAATGAGGCACATTTATTGATTTTCACATAGCAGATGTGACGATGAACAGTTGTGTTTTATCAAAACTTTGGAAGAATATATAAGATTAAAATATATCCAAATTTTACAAATTATTATATAAAATTTTCTGAATTTATTTTAAAAAAACACGTACAAATATTCCTTGGCTGATGACTAAACACCTACGCTTTTTAAAACGAACTGAGCTGTGTACTTTCTTTTGTACTTAGACCTATATATAAGCAAAATGCAAAAACCAATACATGTTCCATTACCACATTGGGCAATTAATAAACACGTTGGTGTATAATCTAATTTATATACACACAATATAGCAAATTACAAAAACCAAACTGGTTTTGTGTATTTTGGCCTTGTTAGAGAACGGCAGAGTGCTCATCATTTGGAAATATATATATATATATATATATATATATATATATATATATATATATATATATATATATATATATATATATATATATATATATATATATATATATATATATATATAATCTAATTCAAATGACGATCCACTTGACAAATATGTTACATCTAATCCAGCGGCGTACATGAACCTAACTAGGAACTAGGCTTTTTATTATTCTTTCAAAATATTAATGTTCATTCTTGAATTATTCAAAACTATAATGCAAAGCAAATATACGATATCCGGTATCATTTGAATCGGTAAAAGTTAGGGTATGTTCAATATAAGATAATGAAGATATAGTTATTTACTCAAATGTTTATCGTATATAATATCATGCTACTTTCCTAACTTAGCACATATCATTCCATTCATTTGTAAGATTATTACTTTGTACTGTACGACCATTGCACAGTCATTTCTTATTCTCAACACTTAATGAAGGCCGATTTGTTGACTCGCCTCCATTGTTTCTGTTGCTGTCTCTCACGACTCCCGAGCATTACCAAGCTTTTGAAACCGTGTGTAGCACTGTAAGTGCTGTATCCTGTGTATGGCTATTTATCCGGTCTTGGTTTTAACTTCCCTTGATGGTGAATATATATAGTAAAGTTGTCATGTTCAAGCGTAACGTCAGATGTGTCAGAGAATAGATCAAATTACCATTTGAGGAAGCAATTGGTTGTGAATGTTTACATAGATAACTGACAATACGTTAAATGGTAAATTATTTTCAAATGATTTTATGATATAGATAGTCGTATGCAAATACTGATACGCTGAACAAAATGCATCTCTAGATACGGTTGAGTAATGGTATTCATACAGTTGATATCTAGAACCTTTAAACAAAATTAACAGTTAGCTTTGCTTAGTAATGCGCGGTTTTATATATATATGCACATGATGTAACCGACGTTCCGTGTGTTCACATTTAATTTCAACGAGCTTATGTTATTTTCAAAGATGGGCAAGAAAATGAAATAAAAATAAATACAATATGATTTATCTAAATGTTTTCAAATTGAAAGATGATGGAACAGTTATATATTTCCATAATAAAAACACCAAACAGATATGCCGATAGAACTTTTTGAAATCCCAAAGCAAATTTTGAATTATCATGAACATGGTTATCCAATATCTACATGGTTTATGTGTGTACCAAACAATCATACTTGGGTATGCAAAAATCTAAAAGATGAAATAGATGTCATACCTCTGAAATCCCTTGCTTCTTTGTCTGCTGTATTGGTGTTATTTGGGTTTAATACTAATTGTCGAGGAAGAAGAAACCATCCTTGTGGTACGCCCAGTAAACTTTCCATCACGTGATGAAAAACCAATAATCATATTGGGATGACCAAAAAAAAAAAACAATTCTGAGAACGAATATAATCTTCTTTCCTAAAAATATAATTATTTACTTTGACGGTTTATCATAGCAAAACAGTTCCTTATCACGTGCATTTGAAAACGTATTTAACAGATATTCGATTTAAGCAAGTTTTTGGAGTTATCAATTATTTGTAAAAAAAAACCACTGATGATGATCCAATGTGATCTTATTATATACAGTCTACGCAGTTTTTGTTACATACAGAGTAAAGGTTCATTATTAATTTAATCAATTATATGCCATTTACGTTGAACTTGAAGAATCGCTAAGATCACAAATGTGAGTTTACTGAAAAAGTTATCACTTGATTACAATATGTTGATATACAACAAATATCACCTGTTATTGCTAAACTTATTACAGAGGAATACCTTCACTTACAATGGGATTAATAAATTATGAATTTTTTTGAAAAGTTACTTTGATGACCCATTCAATATAACGTTCTTCTTATCCTCTGGAAATATAAATCTAAGGATATATTTGATTCATTGTATATTACAGAGGCAGGTTCGTCTCCAAAAGAAGGTCACAAAATGAAACCACGTTTTATTACAAAATTATTTCAGGCAAACTTTCCCAATTTGTTGAATGATACTAATGAGCTTACAACGCATGCATGCCATTTGACTTAGAATACGATTATTCACTTTCTATCCAATCTCGTCAACACAAAAGAGGGAAAAACAACAGAATGGATATACTTCATGATTGGAATGAGAACTGATAGTCATGATCCTTTATACATAGACTAGATCAAACGGAGTCTTGGATTCAAATTTGACGATTATTTCCCGCTTTTATAGCCAAAGTTTATTGTTCAAGTCATCCATGTGCCTATATTGATCAACCAGACGAGGACTCCCAACATTGCTGTGGTTTAGTTGTCCTCATGGTTTTCATCTCAACATGTCTGCCTTTGAAACCGCCGAAATCACAACATATTTCATACAACCACATCCAGATGATTCATCTGAAACAATAAATCTGTAAGATTCAATACTCTTAAGAGAAAACATTGTCACTCATAATGTTTTTATTCAAATATTATCAAATTCTCCTTTGTCTTTTAGGTATATTTAATTCTTGTCAAACTTTCCATAGTTTTTCGCTGTTTTCAACATTGTTATAACTTTCAATTGTCTTTTCGCTGTCATTACCTGTAAATGTCATCAACGTTTAATTGTCGTTTAGCTATTTACAACATTGATACGACTTCCCATTGTCTTTTCCTTGCGTTCAACTTTTATAAATTCACCATTGAGATGACTTTGGTCCTGTGGTACACTCCAGATTGACGAAATGAACGTTTGTTTTGCTGTTCTCTCCAGCCAGCACAGACCTGACCGTGATATTCTTGGTGCCCTACTTGTACAGAATCATCTGCTTCATTGATGGCGCCGACATTGCATTAAGACTCCTCGTCGTTCTAGGAACATTGATATTGATATTGATGTACACAATAGTTCGGTTCTCTAGAGTCAGTGGTTCGTTAAAAGAAGTTGATAACCTGAAAGCCTTACGGACGGACGGACGGACGCCCTGCTATGTCATAAATCCATCGGACTTTTCAGGCATGATGGGATAAATGCAAATTAAATTTTGTTATGAGAAATGCAACATATTGTACAACACATTCACTACTACATGAAGTAGAGATTGACATGGACAGCTGTACATTCATCATGTTTCTTTCAGGTATAGGAAATGGTTATGTATAATTTTCCAGAAAATGTCTGTTACCCGTTTATTCAATGCATTTATATATACTTTTCGGCAAAATACTCCTACTTTCTAAATATCAAAACGACACATTTATGTGAATGTGTAGTTTGCTTCGTATCAGCCCTAGGGACGTGACTTGTCAGTAGAGGTCACTAGCTCTGTCCCTTCCGGTAATCCTCGGCTTCTGGTCAGTGCTTCTTTGTTTGATGAATTTTGCTTACAGGGCCTGAAACAAGATCTGTTGTGTATTTCTTGTTCAACTTATGGATGAGGAAAGTCCCAGCTAGAAGACATATGACTGTTTTGTAAGTAGGGGAATTTCATCCATCACAACAGTGCATTTGTTTTAGTTACTATCCATGCTCAAGCCACTTCCGGTGATGCGCAATAGCGTCAACCTCGTTTATCCGCTCAATAACTTACTGCGATTGGGCATTGTGAAATCAAAATTTACGCATATTAAACAGTAATATATGTAAACAATTCGAAACACTGATATTTTTATTATCAGCTGAAAGTAATATCTGTATAACCCAAAACGAAAATCAAAATATTTTGGTAACTTTATGAAGATTTATTTAATGTTAATTTATCCTGAATCTTACGGCAGTAACACTAACCCACTAAGTGGACCACCTCTAATCAAACCTTTTTGGATAAAAGGTTAAAAGGGATTTTCTAAAATGAAAAAGACACAATCGGAACCAAATCAATATATCGGTTTAGAGTGAGTGTTTGATTATCGGGATGGCCATTTAGATGGAATTTTGAGTTATAGAGATTTTGGATTAGATTCGCTCATGCGAATGTGTCTATTTATAAAGAATGTCCGTTTAGGTTGGATGTTTGGTAATAGGGACTTCGGATTAGATGGATATCAGATCGCATCTACCTTTAATTTAGAATGAAACTATGAGACAGTTAACCTGTACATCTTGTCCGTTCTTCCATTCTTGCCATGCGTCCTTACATATACCACACTCCTGTAAAACAGCATCAATTAGTCACATCAGAACACTTATATGAACGTTTTCTTTTTAGTAGAAGTGTTTAGATTAACGAAATTTAGAAACCGCTAGGATAACGAAATGATCGCATCTCTGTACAATTGAATTCGTATGAACTTCACCTTTAATTATGTGCCATGAAAGTAGCCTTTATGTAAACGAAATTATTACAAAAATAGTAAAATTGTTGTTGTTTTTGTTTTACAGTGGGCTTAAAGTCGGTCAATGTATTGTATAAAACTTACATGATGACAAGGACAATAGCAGCAACCGATCCTCCAATTACACCGCCAATAAGAGACCAGGCATGTTCTGAAGACATCATTCACTGAATTAGGTTCAATGGAGATCCACATTTATTATTATAAGTCAACTGAACAAAGTTATGCAGGTAAGCTACGAGGGCATGCATCAATTTACAAAGCCATGATAGCAATATATTCTGAAGGCTAATATCTATTCTTTGCAAAGAAGAGAACTCTTATTGTTAAAACATAAACAAAGTGTGCTCTCTTCAAACCGTCCATGTAGATACTGTTTAACTCTTCCGTTATCGAGTATTTTATGATACTAGAGGTTTTATTATTCTTAGAAAAATACAGTTTTTTTTTCTCATTTCACGTAATGCACAAAACCAACATGGCGACGACTCTGCTAGAACCCGAGAGACTGCATGGCGTAACGATAACTAGGTCCTCAGAAGTCCTCTCTAGAATGCCATTGTCCGTCTATACTTCCTCAGCTTCGTTGAACAATTTTAAGAGTTTATATTTTAATTCGTCTAACATTTAAAATTGAAGGGACTAATTATTAGTCTCGTTATTAAAAGCAATACAAGTACTCACTGAGAGTTGAGTTGAGTTTCACTTCAAGCGGTGAGCTGACGGGTCCTTGACCCCATGTGTATATTACTCGCATACAGACACAGTATGTGGACGATTGATCCAGGCTGGTGATTGTCATGTTGGTCACATTGTAATATGCCGGCACGGTAACAATATTACCTTCAAAAACATACAATTTATTTGTTTGATTATTGATGCAATGTTTTCATGAAGGTTAATGTTCAGAGGTATAATGTAAACTTGTTATTGGGTAAAAGTGTGTTATATTTATCTGAACTCCAACAGTGGACGATCAAAAGGATATATTATCTCCACGGTTATATACAAATCGAAAATGAAAGTTATTCTTAAAATGTGTCCCTATAAGCACTGACAGATACAAATACTATATACATGTATAGAGGAAACGGGAAAATCGATTTAAAAGGCAAACGTAAAGATACTCTCCGATAAGAAAATCACATGATTTATTTCCGAATATGAGATTAACAAAAGCCACTAGAATACAATTGATACAATTGGTGTAAATTGATAGTACAAAATATGTCTCACTCTCTTCACATGTACACCTATGCGTACTCCGCTGTTTGCTGTATAGAAGCATGTATGTAAGAGGTTTAGACTTCATGACGTCACCTTCACAGTAGGTGAAGTTCCACTGCACTGTGATCTCCGTGTCTGTAGCTGTCGTCAACAACCCAGGAGCCTTGTCAACTGCAAATACATCTTCTTCGTATACATGTCAGTATGGCAACATATATGTACAGAGTAGTTGTTTACATATACGTATAGTTGTGCCTAATGTGTAAATTGTTCATATAAACAGGCGTGAAATGGTGCACAATGATTAAATTTGCACAACTTCAGCAGGTATTGCAATCTATCTCTACTAATAGGTCGCGTTACAAACGTACACGGAGGACAACACACATAAGGACATTATTTTTTTATACCAATATTTGAATTATTCATTGTAAGATTTTGATTTTTGCAGATGACACCATTCTATTCAAGTAATGTCCTTATCATTGAGATAGTCTGAGACGTCATGATGACAGTGGCGATATGAAATGAAGAAGAAATAAACAGCGGAAATAATCTACTGTTCATTCAGTTTGAATAAAAAGGTACATCAATATCACTATATTATTAAAGAATTCTACGCTTCACCAAATGCCATTTGTCACACGAATTGATGAAATCTGGTAAATATAGAATTGTATATATCCATGAATTATTCAAAATACTTTCGTGATTTAAATGGATCTGCTCAAAAAAATATTAATAGAATATGGCAAATTATGTGTAATTTAATGCTGATTTTTAAAAAATTGTAGTGTCAAGTCACAGGCTAAAGTTGTATCATGAAACTTATAGCAAATATACTTCATGAATTGTATCTAATGTCCATTATACTCCCGGGTAACAGAACGGTCGCCTTTATTTTCAACAGAGTGAAACGTGCAACATTGCTTCCAGAGAAAGTGTATATGTTTTGTTAGGAGTACTGACATTTCAACATCAGGGTCGTCGCTTAAACATCATTATTGTATACAAAACACAACAAGCTAAACTTCCTTTTTGATTATCCTATTTGATTTTGAATTAAACATATTTATTCAAGAGAAAGGATTGGGTACAAGTTATCCAACTTAATGAAACCCTCCATCTTGCCTAGTAAGCCGATTTCAAACAGCGTTTTTATAAAAGGCGTGTTGAACAGTTAATGTCCAAAAAATACTTTTGCTTCCAGAGACTTGATGTAACTTTGTTTCAGTCTTCTGTATCACTTGTGGATTGAAAAAGCTCATACAATGTATTTGCGTTGGTGACGTTTCTTTGCCCCTGAGCATGTACTCAATATGCAAACAACACATGTACACGTGTCTATATGGTATTGTATCATGATCATGTATGTGCCTGCAGTTACTCCTTATTAATATTCTATATTAAATGTGAACCATTTTGATCAACAAATGAACACTTACATGTAAAATGTGTCATTTACTAAAAACAAACTGATTTTTTTGTTAAAGACGGAAGCATCAGAGAAGCATTAAATCGCACGAAAACAGTAACATGAAACAATTCAATAGCACGAAAACAGTAACATGAA
The DNA here is from genome assembly GCA_936450465.1 of Gibbula magus. Lineage (NCBI taxonomy): Eukaryota > Metazoa > Mollusca > Gastropoda > Trochida > Trochidae > Gibbula > Gibbula magus. Next base: position 33,995,709 of record OW388292.1, on the reverse strand, counting down.
ACAATTCAATAGCACGAAAACAGTAACATGAAACAATTCAATAGCATGAAAACAGTAACATGAAACAATTCAATAGCACGAAAACAGTAACATGAAACAATTCAATAGCACGAAAACAGTAACATGAAACAATTCAATAGCATGAAAACAGTAACATGAAACAATTCAATAGCAGGAAAACAGTAACATGAAACAATTCAATAGCAGGAAAACAGTGACATGAAACAATTCAATAGCAGGAAAACAGTAACATGAAACAATTCAATGGCAGGAAAACAGTGACATGAAACAATTCAATGGCAGGAAAACAGTGACATGAAACAATTCAATAGCAGGAAAACAGTAACATGAAACAATTCAATAGCAGGAAAACAGTAACATGAAACAATTCAATAGCACGAAAACAGTAACATGAAACAATTCAATAGCACGAAAACAGTAACATGAAACAATTCAATAGCACGAAAACAGTAACATGAAACAATTCAATAGCACGAAAACAGTAACATGAAAAAAATCAATAGCAGGAAAACAGTAACATGAAACATTTCAATAGCACGAAAACAGTAACATGAAACAATTCAATAGCACGAAAACAGTAACATGAAACAATTCAATAGCACGAAAACAGTAACATGAAACATTTCAATAGCAGGAAAACAGTAACATGAAACAATTCAATAGCACGAAAACAGTAACATGAAACAATTCAATAGCATGAAAACAGTAACATGAAACAATTCAATAGCACGAAAACAGTAACATGAAACAATTCAATAGCACGAAAACAGTAACATGAAACAATTCAATAGCAGGAAAACAGCAACATGAAACAATTCAATAGCACGAAAACAGAAACATGAAACAATTCAATAGCACGAAAGCAGTAACATGAAACAATTCAATAGCACGAAAACAGTAACATGAAACAATTCAATAGCAGGAAAACAGTAACATGAAACAATTCAATATCACAAAAACTGTAACATGAAACAATTCAATAGCACGAAAACAGTAACATGAAACAATTCAATAGCACGAAAACAGTAACATGAAACAATTCAATAGCAGGAAAACAGTAACATGAAACAATTCAATAGCAGGAAAACAGTAACATGAAACAATTCAATAGCAGGAAAACAGTAACATGAAACAATTCAATAGCACGAAAACAGTAACATGAAACAATTCAATAGCAGGAAAACAGTAACATGAAACAATTCAATAGCAGGAAAACAGTAACATGAAACAATTCAATAGCACGAAAACAGAAACATGAAACAATTCAATAGCACGAAAGCAGTAACATGAAACAATTCAATATCACAAAAACTGTAACATGAAACAATTCAATAGCACGAAAACAGTAACATGAAACAATTCAATCGCACGAAAACAGTAACATGAAACAATTCAATAGCAGGAAAACAGTAACATGAAACAATTCAATAGCAGGAAAACAGTAACATGAAACAATTCAATAGCAGGAAAACAGTAACATGAAACATTTCAATAGCACAATAAAATCTAAACATACGAAACAAACAGCTGAATAAGAGCTGAACCATGTTGCGTACATTTTGCTCACAATTTTGTGTTAGCGTAAGTGATGGCCTAACATAGCAAGATATTGTAGATGTATTATTACAACTATGTTAAGCCTACTTACCCCTTGTGTCAGTAAATATACAATGGCTCCACGTTATTCCACCACTTTGATTCCCACTCATCAAGGCGATCCCAAAGTAGAGGGAGATGTTACGTGAGCTGGGAGGTTCAAGTGTTGTGTTCATGATAACATAGGACGCGTTGTGTGGGTACACTTCCCATCCAAACAGTGACTGTAAAAAGTAATATAGGATCAATCCTTGACAATATGGGTTCCAAGTCTACAATATCTACAACCCTTCCTATCTCACACATCAGGTCTACTTGGTTGTCTATATAAGAATTCACAAATTGTCCTAGACTATAATCAAATTTGAAATGGTATTTTAGAGGTACCGATAATCTAAACGGTCTCAATTAGTTTAATAATCAATAACCACTGTTAAAAGATTGGCTTACGGCTGATCTCAGGGCTAAGATTGGATAGAATGGTAGCTTGGTCCAAACTTTTATCCATTTTACCATTACTACGGAATTATGAAACCGTGTGAACTGAAAATTATTTGTTTGTTTAATGAGTATTTTATATTGTTGGAAAGGCAGATAATAAGCCATCGACTGACTCAATTTTGTTCATCAGGCCTATACGTCATTTCGTAATGCCCAAGTCTGACGTTGAACGAACTTACACGATTTCCCGCGTAATTTGAAAAGGAGTTATCTGCAAAGAGTTGCAGATTTAGAATATTGAAGATATTAATGAGTTGAGATTACTGAATGTGTAGGATCCAGACCCAGAGACCACGTGACCGTTATGTTCTTTACGTTAGGATGTGACGTCAACCAAGATATGTTGTAGCTTGATGGTGATATATGTTCCACGGTCACAAAGCCAACATGGAGACGTTCTGAAAGAAATTGAATACATTTATAAAGAACAAGAATGCTTTTACATCACTCTGTTCTTATACAAATTACGTTCATGCTCATCCAAAAAGCAAAATGTGTTCGCAAATGTATATACTTATTTCATTCTACATGAATTACAGATGTTTGAGAAAATTGATCAGGCTCATCTTAAAACATCTAAGTTTACACCTTTCTCCGCACTTTCAACTAATTGTTAAGATCTTCGAAATGATTTCCCTTCATAAGTCTTCTTATACAGTACTATACATTAAAGTTTCACTTACGAACAGATTCATATGATGGAGTAAAGAGAGTGCTAGGGTCCGAATACCCAGCGCTATTCCTGGCTCTGATATCAACTCTGTGAGTGGAGCTCTTGGTCCGTATTCTCCACGTGTACGAGTTTCCTGTTGTCTTTACATGAGCTATATTGCTTGTGTTCAGAGTGTCTTGTAATGGTACGAGTTCATCGCTGTCACAGTCCAGACAGAGGCTGTATCCCATTAGAGGACCATTACTAAGAGTTGACGGCATAGACTGAAATTGCAGAAACATGCAAAATAAAACGTTATATTTTGATTGTTGTTCATACATTCACGAATTTATTTTTTTTAAATGTAAACACATATTTTATGTATATAGTATATAATAGTGTAAATATTATATTTAAAATATATGTATTGACATACACACCTTCCAGTACACTGTGAGATAGGTAAAAGTGCCACGTGACCACCACGTAAATCCTGATTGGCTGAGAAGTGGTGATGCTCCTGGTCCTAACAAATAAATTGCATTACTGGTTTTATATATTTTTTAAAATTGGAAACTACTAAACCATTTAAATACAAACTCTGCTTGTCACAATCTTTGTTGTATTTCGATTTGTTTTTCAAAATTTCAAAACTGATATTCATTATTTACTGATTGATGTAAATGTTCAACAAAATACTCACTATCTTCAAGCGTACGATGAGTAAGGTATGTTGATTCGCTCCAGATCGAGCTTTTGTCTGGTTTTACTGTGACTCCGAACGTATAGTTACAGAAAGGCTTTAACATCGTCACGTTGTGGGAACGCTGTGTCGTAATAATCTGAAATATAGAAATATCGTTTTTTGTTGATGATACGTTAACAAGTATATGTTTGGTATATGTTTTCGACATGTGGAAAAAATAGAACAATCGGTGTGTGCAAATGCAATTAATTACAAACAGAATGCTCTGTATGATGACACATAGACTCTAGTTTATAAAACATTAACTCAGTATGACAACTCCTTGAAAACGACGTCTAGATTTGGCTCGAAATGACCTAATGATATTACCGTTCTCTCTTCCAATCAATAATAAAACAGCCATTTATATGTCAGAGACAAAGCATCAGTACAATGAAATAATAAAAGTCATTTATTTCATACCAATTAGTATTACCTATGACATATATTGATCATCACTGATAATCAAACTGAAGTTTACCCAATTGTTTTTGCCGTTTCCGGAGATCGATATGTTATAGATGGGCGTACTTCCAAATAGCAGACCAATATCAACTGGTTCGTGCCATGATAGCAGTAGCCAGGACGGACCTTCTTCAACAACCATCGCACTGCGTGGTCGGGAATATGTGGCTGTGTATAGGAATGCTACATTAGTGAACGTATAATTTACCGTACCTCATGGAAAGTATCTTATAATCAGTCAGAATATTTTCATTGCTGTTCAATTTCCAGTGTATTTCATTTCTACCGTCAGAGTTGATGCAGAAACAAATGATTTGATTCAGGTTTGGTTTCCTGAAACAAACTCTTTTAACTTCAGAAAGTATATGAAAAACGATGACTGTACATGATTGGCGACAAACTTATACCTACGTGAAGAGGACCTACGTACTAGGACTCATGTCGTCCTTTACAATGTCGTCTTCATTGTTAATCCTAACAGAACAAATTTGGTCGCTATATGAGTAGTATCTTTTGAAAATATAACAATACTTCTTATTTGTGGATTGTTTTCAATCGCAGATATAAAATTTTAAAAATAGCAGTACCAAATATGTATTTTGTACGTACCAATTGACTCGTTGGCAAACACGGAACCGGAGTATGCCGTCGTACCAAAGTTGTTGTTTCCAAGGATACTGATAGTGTAGGTAAAGTATACAAGGAAATCAACACCCTTCACTTCACATCTAAAGTGATTGTTCTCCTGTTGGATCTCACAAGGACAGTACCAGTTGATACAGTGGAAGGTTTTGACGTCACACTGTCCAGATGTGGACACTGCCCTCCCAGTGTCCCCTCTGTGAGGACAGAAGAGATGGGGAATGAAACGCTTTGAACAGCAGACTTTGTATCCTACATACTCTGAGCATTATACATACTCTTCTATCATACAAAATATTTATATCATATACAATTTTATTATCATACATCATCTTTGTATCACACATGATCTTGGTGACATACATAGTCTTTGTGACATACGTGATCTTTGTGACATACATAGTCTTTGTGACATACATGATCTTTGTGACATACATAATCTTTGTGACATACATAATCTTTGTGACATACATAATCTTTGTATCATATATCATATTTGTGACATACATAGTCTTTGTGACATACATAGTCTTTGTCATTGATTTAACGTGTCTATCAGCCTTGTGTTAATTGACACAACACAACATTTAAGCAAACTAAAATGTTAAAAATAAACTGTTTATTGCTCTCTTTGGATAATACAAAAACTGTCAGTATTGATAAATACGAAACGTTGAGCTCTGTAGACTTAAATAAGTAACTATCCACCTGTGAATCGTGTATTCAGCTGACCAATCAACATCAGTCGTTTGTTGAGACTCAACACTCCAGGTGCAGACCAGATTTGTCAAGACAACAGAATAACAGGAGAAACCCTCAACCTCTCCAGGTGGGTCTACAACAGAGACATATACTCAATACAACAATACATTTAACATTTAGTCTTTAGAATACACAATACAGTGAACAAACTCACTTCATTCTATCTATAGTGTTATGATGGATATAGAAAATGTCAAAGTCAGGTTAAATTTCTCGATTTTGTTCTGCTATCAGTTGTTATACAGTATCATAATTATAAGATTTTTCATACAGTAGAAAGGTTGTGACCAACCACCTGCAGTTCAGCCAAGGTTCATAAATTGTGTTATTGTTGTTTTATTTTGATAGTTATTGCCCTTAGGAAGGAAGCAACAACTCTCATAGTTTAGTGCCTGTCTGTCTGAAAAAAACTGATTTTGGTACAACGATTTCGGCATCGAACATCGGCCATTCGAGGGATAAGGTGAAGCACTACCAACCAAGCTATATCATCCGGCTTAAGAATATGGTCAGATATCATTTATGAAATACAGTGAAGGATTAGGCTCTATTGTGAAACTGATAAGACAATGTCGAAGTCAATTGAACTTACACCCAACATTAAATACGGCTGAATCTGTGTTCTGTTGGTGACCAGTCACGTCATCACACTCATCTAAACAGCAAGCAATATAAGGATGTCTTGGTGTTTTCATAACGAACGTTCTCCATATACTGCGCCTCTCCACAATGGTATTCCCCTTTGGTTTAAAGATAAGGTCTTTGACGTCATAAGCAGATGACGTCAGGGAACATGTGACATTAATAGTCAATCCCACTGGTATGAAGTATTTATTAGGATCGCCTTTCCTGTAGAAACGGCTCACTTCTAGTTCCACTGCTGTAATAGATCAAAGTCAGTAAAGGAGATTAATCATTGTATATCAATAATTATGACTTTTGATCGTGTCAGATCCAGCCAAGATATCTTGCCTTCTTCTATAATTAAAATTTCCAATTTTCAATTCTAATTATCAGATGTTATGTCATGAGGGTAAAAGAGCTGGAATTTATAATATGTTACCTCTCTTCTAAAACAGCTTTAATCTCTAAAAGGACAGTCACCCTCCTATTTATCAGATCTGCTTCAGTCGTATTCTCCTTCACTCACCCTCAGATAACAGAGCCAACATCAACAAACTGACAATATTTGGGAAACGGACATTCGCCTCGTTTGCCCCTGTTCTTGGGAACAGCCTTCCCATCCAACTAAAACTTGCTGAGAGTATAGATAATTTCAAGACGATTCTCAAAACACTTCTTCTTACAAAATACTTTGACTAGACTCCTGTGAACGCCATGAGCATACTTGTGCGAGTGGATATGTGCGCTATACAAATATGCATTATTATTATTATTTTAAGAAATTTAGCATGATCTCAATTAAATTTTACCATGGGATTTCCACTACTTTGACATTATATATGAATGTTAACGTTCTATAATATAACACATTGATATGTCTTGTTCATGGTGACAAAGATTGTTATTTTCATAGTTAACGATAACGAATCCTACATGAATGAAAGTTTCAATAATGCACTAATCTAGTTTCATGTGACATTTTTCAATATGTTAAATTTTGAATAACAACAATTTACTTTCTTTACCCTATCTAGCTATCATTGGGAAAGACAACCATATAGGCGTTATGATTGTTTTAAGCCATATGTGTCTATGTACCTTTCTGACTCTGGGTTGTAATCACTGCTGCCCCGAGTGTCGAGACTGTGGAGACTGTGGAGACTGTATCAGTGAGGTTACAAGACCGGGGGGAGGCTCGAACCGTGAGGTTGTACGTTCCACCTTCTGTCAAGTCAGTCACATTAAAGTGGATTTCTGTCGTTGAGTGATTCTGAAAGCCAAAAGGCAATTCGTGTAGCTTTTATGCTCGTATTTTTAAATGTATCAGACTTATAGTCACAGTCCTATGAGGGATGCATGGTATTGAAAATGTCTTCTGATAGAGGTGTAATGAGGTAAGTATTTTATCGTTTAGTACATAAAATGTTAGAAATACATGCAATTTAGGTAGTGAACAAAAGTAACATATATCTGAGGGTAAGGGTTCGAATCCCGCAAGGGACTCGTAAAGAAAAAAAGACATTGTGAAGTACATGTAATACTTCAGATAGTGTCATCCCAAATATAAAAACGTCACCTATGAACTGTTGTTAAAACAATACTCCATTTTTAATGTATGAAAAGTATAACAGACCTTATATTATCAAATCAATATCTAAAAACGTAACACTTTTTTGTAACATTTTCAACTTGTGGAGTTTTCTCTTTACCAGTATGTTCCCATGTGTCCCAATCACTTCGATACCATACAGTGGAAGAAATGAGGGGGGCTGTTTCCACTCCACATAGACCCATGTTGGTCCCCATTCTCGTATTTTCACTGTGTCGGATTTGGGATAAATATCTGAAATGTTAACACGATAAATGAATAAATAGAATTTATGGATATGCGATATGGTTTTTATGTGGAAAATACACGTTTGAATAGATTAACAAAAGACTTTTCACACTGGTTTTTCTACAGCGTAAATTTCATGAACAATCTGACTGCATATATATAAAACACCAAGCTTTTAAGTATGACATATTTACTGTAGTGTAAGAGTTTCTGTGATGACACATATCTTCACTCCGGAAATTGCTATCGAGTCAAAGAGATACCACTGATATGATTTGTATAATATCTTAGCGGGGTTGCCATCTCCTTATTGATTATGTTTATCGATAACTTCAATCGTTATATAAGAAAAAACAAGCCAAACCTGCATTTAGTTTATTTAGAATACAGCAGTAGAGGAATGTGATTACACCAAATGTGAACTGCAACATCATGCTCTGAAAATATGAAGAAAAGGTAACAGTCTTGAGGTACATGAAGATCATTACTACAGTAATCAGTTCACAGCAATTCAAACTATGCATATGCGTAAGACTACAATTTTCTCTGAAATCAGATTTCTTTTAAAATATAGAAATCCTGATATATTAGAAAGGAGGTATCTCGACTTGCAACATTCAACATATTGCATCATAAAAGTAGAAGTACAAACATGCATTTTGGCATTTTCCACATGGCAACTTATCCAAGCTCGTGCGTAAAACTTTGGAACAATTGGTTGTATTCTCTTCAAAAGATGTCAAAATGGATGGTGAACAATATACACCATTGTGAAAATTAATGCACGAACACGAGGTCAACACATTTGTTGATAAAATACCAGATAGTTGGTACATTAGTCGTACAGAAATTATCATCGTTAGCGAAACAATTACCAACGGGGATTTTTTATGCAAAGGGTATGCCACGTGGTATTTAAAAAATCGGGGGAAACCTATTTACCGATGACTACATAGGCATATTCTTATGTACTTTCGTCAACTCCCTTTTCGTACATTAGCATAATGCAAAATTTTCGTGTAAATAACTAGCATTAACGATACATTAAGGACGGCGCATATTTTCGAACTTAGAAGGATGTCTCAATAGATCAGATGTCAAGGCTAATTCGTTATCAAACCGGAAGTTTAAGATTTGACTTATGAAATATTCCATTTCAACTACAACTACAGTAACAAGGACATACATACCCTTCTAATGTTTAATCATGTTGTCGAGATGCAAGTTAAGCATGGTTTCGGTCTCCTTCCCTCCCAGTGTATCTGTACCCTTCTCCATAGTGTCAAGGTTATACACTGATAGTATTGGTGTGTGTTATCATTTTGTGATAACATGGGTGTTTTTTTCAACTTGTGATAACAAAGAGAACAAAGTAACGAGCATAGTGCATAAAGCCGGTGATATGTTAATGATGCATCGATTGCATTCCTGAATAAGAAATAGTCACCGTCTGATGAAATATTTCTATTATGGTATTGTGGTTTCGAAGTAATATCAATCGTTATGTCTCTATTGCTATGTATTAAGTATCATACACATAGATGATGCATCTTTGGTTACGGTATGCAATAAGTATATAATTATTCAAATAATCGCTGCTTAATGTTATATATTAAATATCATTGTAGGACACGAGGTATCTGTTGTTATACATTTAGTATTTTTGAAGAATATCATACAGCTATATTGGTATGTATTAAGTATCATGTTAATACATGTACATGATGTATCTATAGTTTTATGCATTATTGAATTTAACTATAACAAAGGTCATGCATTTTAAACAACATGATACAAGTATTGTAAACCACACTGAAACAGACATTCGCCATTAAATTAACGTTTAAATATAAGCATTATTGACACTTGCTGCTCAACTTTACTGATACTCGTGGTAGTCAACTGAGCTGTGTACAGAGGACTGTTAGTACACACTACGATTCTATTATTCCCGTATACCTAGAGCCATTACAAAGGGAAACTTGAGTACCTATTCTCGTTGTGAAATTATAATGCTGATTTATTAAAATACGATACCAATGTAAACATTCGTGAGATAAATAATGTCCAATTTTATTGAAGGGGAAAACTGTGCACATAAATTAAACATAATTTTGACCCACATACATAAGTACTTCATTACTACCATGCATTTAACAAATGTTAAATTTTCCTCTTTTCGGGCCGTTATAAAACAATGCTTTTCTCGGAGAATGAACAGTAAAGGTAACAGGTCTCAGGCTGCTTCCCTACAGTGTTTATCAAATATTCCGATATTTGATCTGTTTTGTGGTTTACTATTGATCCATTGTTATCATCCAAAATGAAGAAAACTATTATGACTTTCTATATTCATAAATTAAGTTTGATATTCAAATTCAGGATTTCAAACATATTTTTATTTTAATAAAGACCTGTTTCGACAATTTCTCAATATTTCACTGTAGGTAGTAAACATTTTAATTTTCTTTATTCTTTGTCCATGACATTGTTCATTCTGTATCCATTGACAGGCTTTAATACTTTAAATGCGTCATATCCGATCCCCTTCCACCCTGAATAAAGAGTCAAACGAACACGGATCTCTGTGTATGCCTCTTCTCGCGGATTATGGTTATATTTTCAATTGTTCACTACTGTTTCTCCTGATAATCATTTAAATGCGTTATATTTGATCCCCCTTTCCACCCTGAATAAGATTACCGGTAAGTCAAACCAACAAACTGTGGCTGTACTAGAGTGACACTTAACCTTAATGAGGAAATGGTCCAGCTACTCGCCCTGCCTTCGTTTTCCTCGTGGTGACCTACTGATCTAACACTTCTTGTTTCGTCGAAACTTGACCAATATAATTTAAAAAATACTAATCAATTACGCCTCGATAAGAAATAACAGTGACTCTGCAAAAAAATAAAATATTTTTTCCTAAAATTGCCAATTTCACTTTTAACTATTTTTTTTGGTAAAAATTGTCTTCGTTTTCGAAGAATTACCTTTTACTCACCATAAATGAATTTTAACAAACATATTTTTGACGCACTTTCCATGCAACAATCATCTGTAATTGTCTCTTTATTGCGTATTTACATATGTATATTTATTCTTCAGACGAAAATATTTTAGTATTGGTAGTATATATTCAATAGTTTCCTTTTACAAAAAAAGCTATTGATATAATAGAAACGATATTAAACTTGAAAACATACTGGCTTAATAGAAGAAACGTTCTACTACGTTGCTTTGTGACGTACTAGTCAGTTTAATTTAAAACCGTTTTATCAAAAAATATTTAGTTTACAAATAATGACCAGATATAAAAATGCCACTGCATGACCAGCGTTTTAATATGTTAAAAACATTTCAAATAGTTCTTCATTATGATATAATATTTCTTTATTTTGCAGATTGGAGAGAGTTTCCTTAAATCGAACTTTGCTGCGTAGATGCAATTGAATGTAAATGCGCAAAACATTCTCAGTGCGTGATAAATTCAAAATAAAGCTTTGTGTGCGTTAACAAACTGCGTCTTTGTTGGAGGACCGCCTCTTTTCTTTAGGAATTTTGAAAGTTATAAAGTGTCATTCGAAGTTCGTTTTATCGAGGAGTTTCTTTATAGCAAGTTCAAAACCATCAGCGTTTATTTTCTAAAGACGAGTTCCTGAGGAGACAGTATACGCATACTTTATAACTAACCTTCGTTTTATTAAAGGTCTTTGCTGAAAAAACATATAAATTACTTTAACAAAATAACCTCCAAGACCTAGCAAATCCGAAATCTGCAAAAAACACATCTAATTAAACAGTGAATTTTAAAAGCCATTGTCTTGATATTTCTTTTATTTCTAAATAAAATCAATTTCATATAAACAAATTATTTACATTTATATTATCCTTATTAACGATATAGTTCCTCGGAGGAAAATGATAATAATTCGAACCAATTTAATAGATTAACTAAAAGTGACTAAATCAAAATATATCGTCGAACTGACCCAAAGCCAATCAAATTGTCTTAGGCGAAATGTACTATTTGATGGCTATTTACGGTACTTAAAATGTTACGTGCACAAACATAACAAATCTAAATATATTTGATATTAGATAACGTAATCACTGTATTATTGTGTTCCATTCGGTATTGTGCAATTAAAACGGTTTTAAGAAAATAAATAGAGAATCTTATGATTCAATGTGTAGACACGCGTACCGAGTGTGTAGGGAGTATATTTAAATGTACATAGGTTTAGATATAGTTGCAACTTTGCATGATATCTGCAATTATTAAATGTGGTCAGGATTTTTTGTAAAGAAATATTTCTAAGCCTTGAATACCATAATTGGTTCTTTGAATACATCCTAGATCAATATGTATATAACTTTGTGTAACTTTCGTATTTTTGTTTTGTTGATCAATGCAAGTTGATATAATTGATGTCGACTGATCCTGTTGCTTGCTAATTCTGTACAGTTCACGTTGCCAAGACTGTAGTAATAAATGGACCACATGTGACGTTTAGCGCAAATATGTTGCGCTAAACTTCACCTGTGAGTGGACGCCCACACCCTGTTTAGCAATTCTTTTAAAATTCATAATTATGCAAAATATGTTTTCCCTTCCTTAAATCTCTACAGTATAAGTGTTTTTGTGGGATTTTACAAATCGATTTCAATGAAAAACATGTTTTCGCTACCTATTTGCTTGCTTAATACCGTCCGGCTATGAACGTAATATTTCCGGATTATAATCTAAAGCGAATTTCCGGTCAGTTGTCTCCCTTGGAAAACAAGGTCTTGGAAGGTGAAAGATATCTTGCAGGTAGTTTATTTCAATATTTGCAAACTTGGTCAATATAATTCTTGATTTACTATTTTGTTTTCAGTCTATTTTTATTAAATAGCTATTGATCGTTATACTGTAGCTGGCCCACACTGTTTATTTTATGCAATAAATGAAATATTTCAAAAGTCGAGCTTGAATCTGAATTTCAAGTTTTTGGATCTAACAGAATTTGTTTATGTGTGATGAGAATTCTCTCCATTCAGTCCTGCAAATACGTTTAAAATTTACTGAATGAATTTTACCGGTAGTGATATTTGGATCATGGATGATGGAAATAGCTAGTCTACTCAAGACTCCTAGTCACTCAAGGAATATATAATAGTACCGGTATTAAATGAATCTGGAATGTAAACTCTTCATACATCACTCAAATGAGTATACATGCATTCCTCATAACATATAAAACCGAGGAAACTCCATTGATAAGTAAATATGGCAAGACACTGTTGTAGACGCAAGACTTGTCTACAATGACACAATAAGAGCACATGCCATTTTGAACTACATGCAGATTTGCAAAAACATCAAATGTCTTATTGACCACAATACACAGCAAAATGTGCAACGTTTACTCTAGACAATCTGCCTTATCTCGTTTTAGTCAATCTCATCAGGCTATAAAGTTTGAACTTGAGATAGATTCGTTCAGATAAACTAAACGTTGGTTTATGTTCAATGAGTGTGTTGATGTAGGAAGACGTATAGTATGCTGGACTAGAGATACATACGACGATCAGCAATTGTTAGATCATCTACAAACTTAGTCAAACTATATTAATTTTATTTTCCAGGTTCATCATGGCATTACCAGTATGGTATACCCCCATCACCAAAGTGCAGCTTGCTCTCTTCAGTAACCAGAGGGGCCCATGTGCCGAGACGGAGATGGATTTCTTCAGATGTGCCAGTCGTGTTGGACAAAAGCGGTCACTAATTGAATGCGCCAAGGAGTTAGATGATTTTGGGGAATGTTCATCCAGAGTGAAGGAGGTTAGTGTTGCCATTTGGTTATGAAGAGTTATTCCACCTGATGAAGGAGTAAGCATATACTCCAAAACGTCATGTATTTTCACATTAAAGAAGTTGTCATCCAGAACATCTTAAGAGTATAGTATTTCATGAAAAGGATGGCAAAATTGCTATTATATATCATTGTTTTAAAATGAGATAGTTTGATTTTAACAATGAAGCTTTTGAGTCACAACAAACAACATGTATCGCTTGCTTGATAACAGTGCTAGTGTCTGCACCAAAATTTTGCATCTATAAGAAGTTGATCATCCATAATACTTGCTCTCTTTCAATATTTTGTCTTAATGTTAAAATAAAATTGAAATTTCCTTTCATTTACAAAAATAAAACTTGACTAATTAACAATTTATTTACAGCTAATATTATAAAAGCACCATAAATAAAAATTTAATAAATATTCCCTTGCACCTTACCTTCCTGAATGATTAGTCCTAATTTGTACTCATCCGAATCAACAAGTATGGTCAACCTGCATTACAGGTTAAAACTTCCTCTTATCCAGTCACTCAGTAATGTATTCAACAACTTCTTCAGTGTTTTTTGCTGCATTATTAACACTTTATCTGCTGGAATACACAGTGTTCAACCATTCCTCAGTGGTTGAACTTCAGGTATGATAAGTAATCTTTATTCAGCCTGAGACTTATGATTGGTACCTGGAAAAGGTTAAGCTGATGACCATTGCTAAAGATTTGTATTTATGTCTTATCCATTGTTTCAGTTTGAGAGATACGTGATCATGCAGCGAGAACGCAAGAAGCAAGGTCGACCGTTTGCGCCAGCACCAGCTCCTGACAGTGCTCCTATTGTGAATTGAACTGTGCAAGACTTGACTTATGTGTGTTTAGAGTATGTGTACATAAGGAATAAATATTGTGTTAAATATTGATCTTGTCTTTGTAACTATTTTGTAATGGTGCTTGTCACAGAGATCACCATGGAGAAACCTGACAATAAGAGCAAGTCCCTGATTTGCCTCTCACAATCATGACTTGTTGCATCAATGCCACATACACATGTGCAGGATAATGCTGAACAATACTGTGAAGGTCGTTCTAGTTTTGGAGCATTCCTCACACTAAAGACCTGACACCATGTAACGAACCACAATCTTCTGTCAAAAAGTCATTCTCTTATTTGACTTGTCATATGTAACTTGAGGCAGGTGAAAACACTTCTTATAAACTTGCAGGATTCTGATCAGATTTTCTGTTGAGACACATTATTAAAAGGGACATTCAGTTTGTGTGGCTAATGCTTATCCTAAGCAAACTTCCCGATGCAAGGCATATCTCTTGCCAGTCTCCATCACTGGCAGTATTTCCCAAACTTTTTCATGCTGAGATAGTAGATCGCTACACCTGAAATGCTTAATTAGCGCTCATTTCCTGACACTGAAACCTTAAGGAAATACTGCAAGTCTTAAATCAACCAGTGAATGAGACTGGCAAGAATTATGCCTTGCATTGGGAAGTTGATCCTAAGCAATATGTTTCAAACAGACTAACTTTTAATCCTCTACTTCTGTCGTACTGTCCCTTTTAATTTACATACAGACATACCGGGGGAGCTCAGTTGTCCTGGAGAAGTTGGTTCACGAGCCTTGGACTCGTGTCACATCATTTATCACAGGCTGCTTTCAATTGAAGGATATGTAGATGATGCTAAAAAGTCCAATAGCGCCATAAATGTTGTAAATATTTACATTTAATTTTAAATATTAACCTAAAAAATGTAAGAAACATAATTCACACAAGTCTCCAGTAATATTGATAAAACAAATTAAAAAACCAAACGACCCAGCTCTCAAGCAATACATATACCTTCTTTAAGAGGCATTTTAGAAGCTGGTATGATGAATAAGAAGTTCTATGGATAGTCAACTTCGTTATTGATATGAGTGTGACGTTTCGATGCGAACGGTGCTAGTATCTGCATCGAAACGTCGCACTCATATCAATAAAGAAGTTGACTATCCATAGAACTTGTTCTTATTAATACATATACTGTAGTATATTTTGAACTCACAAATGTTTTTAGAGGGGAGGGGGCAGCTCAACAAAACTTGGTGTCCATCATCATGTGTAGATGTGCATTCTGGGGTATTTGTTTCATGGTTTTTCTATTTGGCTGTTTCCATGGAATCAATAACCCACATGATGGAGGATATAGCTGACAGTCTAATTGTTTGTCCTTCATATCATGGCTGTAATGTATTGTTTTAAAACATAAACCTACCATTTCTGCCTGTGAAGAGTAAATGTTATTCACAACCACGACATTAAACTGACTATATCTTTCTGACACTTCCTTGGACACAACAATCGGCTTATTGTTGATGGCCAAATGAACATCTAACATAGGCCTAAGGTGAATTTGTTTGTTCCTAGATGTCATTCAGGGTTGAAAATAACAAATTATGAAATACTTTTTGAAAATAAAACATCTTTTTCATGTTAACTTCTTGGATCTTGAGCAGGACTGGTGTGAAATATACAGACCTATCTTATATATTATGAATATTTATAAAGAGTATTATTTTAGTTGGTGGGTAACTTATATCTGACATCTTTTGATCATTTGTATTTCATTTATGAACCTAAACTCGTGAAGGCCAAAATAGTGCCCTGGTAGTATTGATACATGAATGATGAAATGTGCCCTGTTTAGGATTGAATAAATTATATTCCACAACAATCATGCTTATTTACACCATTTACTAGTAGTCTCTTAATTCTGGATTTTAAAATGTTTCTCAGTTACCAGTCATAAAAACACATACACTCAAATGTTATAGGCCTATACTTGATATTGAATGTTATTTAGAGAAAATCTAAATGTTCTCTGTATTGTCGAAGGGAAATAACTCTTCGATTCAGCTCTTTCCTTCCAAGGGAAGTAACTCCGAATTAAAAAAATGAACATGGCGGTAAACGACAGACAGGAAGACGAAGACTCCCAGAGATTGTTGACGTTTCTCGATGAAGCAGAGAAGAGAGTGGAAAGTTTTCGTAGTCAGGCCACTTACATTTCACAGGAAAAAGCCAGCCTACTTATGATTCTTCAACAACTTAAAGAAGAGAGTTTGAAATGCACAATGTCGGATGGTAAATTTATATGCACTGGATTCCTACTGTATGTCTTTAAAATATGTAGATATCAAAATGAGTTTATGAATCATGCAGGTGATATAATGATAATAACATAGGTAAAAGTTGTTGCTGAAACACTTTTCCCAGAAGTGAATTTCATAAAAAGTAAGCTTGTTTTTGTTTATGTTTAAACTTTCAGTTTCAATCATCAATGTCAATATTCTAAGAATAATTAAAAATGAAAGTAGAAGATGAATGTCAGACCTATTTTGAGTTAATTATTTTAGATCGGTCGCACCCCATGATATATACCGGTACTATATTCTCACCTTAATGTTTAGCTAACTGAGTGAAGAATGAGATTCTAATGGTAATAATTTTACTAATAAACCTTTTTGAACCAAAAAACTGATGACAAGTGACATTCAGACAATAATATTTTATTATCTTCGATACTTGCCAAAAAATCGTATGTACTGATTTCAGATCAAATAATTTCACTCAAATTGTATTTTCATCTTTAGGCCTAATCATCAAATAAAAGATAATTAGGCCTACTTGTTTCAAATGAAAATCGACCAACATTCTTAAAGGGAATGTTCTATCACCGATTTGTTGGCAGCACCCGCCATCTTGGTCTCTATTCTATTCACGCCACATTGTGGAAGTAACAATTAATCTGGAGCTCTATTCTTGATACATTGATATAATTATGCAATCACAAATTATCATTTTGTTACAAAAATCTTGTTTCGTGAACATCTAGTGTGTATATAATACTATAGTGTGTGTATCTCTCTTTACTCCTAATTTCTATCTATTCTTTGATCCTAACAGTTGACCGTCAACAATTCCTTGTGAACACAGAGCGCCTCGGTAAACGATGTCGGTCGGTTAGTATTGAAGTGAGCACAGTCCGGAACGATTCCCAACAAGAAGCTCTGGACAGAGTTAATGACATTCTGGAGGAGTTGAAGACGAAACTTGACCTTCACCCTCAGAAATACCTCCAACAGTTGGAGTTATATCACAACACATGTCAGTCGGAGGCCTGTGGTGCTGTCGACTTGCGCTTCCAGAATATTGTGCTTGACTGTACTGTGGATGATCAGAAGGAACTGAGAAGGAGAATTGGCAATTGGTTGAGGACTGTGAAAGATATTGCCAACGGAAGATGATACATGGATTTTGCTTTTGAACAAGGCATTTTTATAGCATGAATGATTATGTCTTCTAAAACAGACAATGAAGAGACTGTATCCCGCCTTGTGTCTTTCCTTAGGCATCTTTTCAAAAGAAAGACATTGTTTTTTTGTCTGTGAAAATGAATAGTGATGTAACATGTTGCAGGGATAAAAGTTAACTGTAAACATGTGGTGGCCTGCAGGGTGTATTATTAATGTTACTGGCCTGATATTAAGATACATCAGCTTAACATCTACTTCTTTGTATGAACAAATCAAAACTTTAAGTGTGATCTTCACACTAAATATTGTCTCCTAGTCCTATAACCATTTTACGTTTTAATAATATATGGAATTTTCTCACAAAACGTATTCATTATAGCTACTACCCTTTTCTCCCATGTGATTGATGTCAGAACAAGCTTTGATCAATAGTGTCAGTCAGCCTATTCAGTATTTGACTTCATATTGAATAATAGATATTGATTGCACTTCCAACATTCATTATTTGCACATTTTGTTTTTTAAAACTTTGTCCATTTTCATAGAATGTTTGTCTTTACACAGTCAAATGATTTACTTTGTGTTCTGATCATAATATGTTTTTCACTGTACACCGCCTTTTATAAACTTATTTTAATTGTTGCTTATGAACAATATATTTGTTAAAAAATTAAGCACCAAGTTATAAAAAAATCAAGACAATAAATTGTCCAATCTTTACGTCATTTAGTTTGTTTAATCTGTTGATGATGCATTTGTAAATCTTCTGACAACTCTCTTATCAGATGTTCTGTGATTGGTTGATTCAGTTTAACAATCATTCTTTATTATAACAAATTCAAAACCAGACGTTACAAAAATCAGGATAACAGGGTCAGCTGGATGATTTATGACATATTGCCACTCTTCATTGGGATCTACTGCCACAGGAACTTGAAAATCTGCAATATACAAGTTGGATAACTGTAGATCCAACCTTCTACACCAACAAGTAGATATTGGGGATTCTCAGGGCGCGATTCTTACGAAGCGCACGTAAAATGTTTCTGTTAAGGTTGTGTTCTATGCCAATGGGGGACCCTCGCTATCGGGGCACATGAAAGGTACATTTTGAAATAAAGTTTGCATAACATGAACATGTACGATTTCACTATTTCCAAAAATTACACACGCAAAATATACTCCAAGTCATATTTGGTTGTTTGTGGACAGAATAGGCAACTACGTTTGAATACAGCTTTGAGGAGTAGATACAAGAAAATGAAGTTAAAAACTACACTATTGGTGTTCTATATGACAGTTGGGTTACTACCGGTATTTAAAATTTATCTGAACATTCAAATGTTTTTTCTTGAAAGGGATTGAGACTTAACTTAAGTAGCGAAATATACTTATTCAAAAGTAAACCTGAGAATTTGTCTCTGTTTGACAACAAAGCTTTGAAAACAGGTGTATTATTCATATTCCAACAATTGATTACATTATCCATAATTTCAAATGTATTTTACGTTTATATAAACGTTTTCGAAATGTGTGACTCCGATAGATTCTTCCGTTCATGTCAATGGTTTAGGGTGGGAGCACACTACGTCCGAATTTCCTTGCGATGCGTTATGCGATGCGTTGCGTTGCGATTTTTCCGCGCACACTACATGCGTTAAGCTAGTGCGATAAAAATTGCATATTAGGAAAGCTTTGTCATTTTGTCTGTATTTGAGTAGTGTACCTTCTGCGAAGACTATTGCTATCTGACGAATGTCACCAATAAATTACAGAAAAAATGACAAAAACCTAAAATTACATTTTTACATGTTTTTTTGGGAATTTCAAAGTGTAGGCACTTGCTTTTTGTGCTACATGGTAGTTACGCCTCTGGGTGACATGCAACGTGACACATACCTTACGTATCTTCCACTTGAGTTGTTTCTTCCAAGTGAGTTGAGAGGAAAACCCCCTGTCACACGTGCGAAATATGACGTCAAAAGGGAATCCCTCATGCGATTTCGTTTGTGATGCGTCAAAAATAGGTGCAGCACCTATTTTCATCGCATCGCATCGCATCGCATTGACGCATCGGACGTAGTGTGCGCGGTCAATGAAAAATACACTGTCTGCGTTTTTTTAACGCATCGCATAACGCATCGCAAGTAAAATCGGACGTAGTGTGCTCCCCATCAATAGTTGAAATACTCTCGTATCTTGCACTTCTTCTTTCATTCCTGCAGCCTTTCTGATGTTTTCACCAACCACATCAATATGTTGACAAATATATGCTATCGGTATCAGTAAATAAGACTAACGTTGTAAGTGAAAACAAGATCGAAGTAGATCTATTTGGAGAAACAAGTTCAATCTTTGTAAAGAACACACTTGGCTAGTAAAATATTACCCAAACTAAGCATACGTGTGTTTATACCTAGCAATATATAAACTCCCTGGCATTAGCAAACGTCCCGAACAAAAGTGCAAGACATTTTAATCCACGAAGAATATTACGACTGAAACAAAGTTATATCATTTACAGCTGCGTACCGAACGTTTGTTCACCTACTAGTGTAATTTAGTGCAAATATCGTGATTTGGCATGTCTTTGGAGTATCATATTAACGTGAAAACTAGACCGATCTGTTTGCAGTTTTGCATAATAAGAACACAGTTGAGAGTTCAATAACATAATCTGATTTGACATCTCATAGTAAACACTTGCAGTTTTGGCAGCTCTTTGAAGTGACCAGGGGTCAATCTCTTAAAAACTACAGTTTTCGAATATCCTCAGTAAACCGATAGGAGAATCAAATAAAAAAAATATTTCTTGGTCTATGACGTGCTGCAATATATATGCTCATAAAAGACATTGAAAATCGATTTTCTTTGGCAGCAATACAGACTTATTTGAGAGGCATTTTAGAAGCTGGTTTGACGAATGAGAACAAGTTCTATGGATAGTCAATTTCTTTAGTGATATGAGTGCGACGTATCGATGCAGATACTAGCACCGTTATCAAGCAAATGATGTGATACTAGCACCGTTATCAAGCATCATTTGCTTGATAACGGTGCTAGTGTGTGAATCGACACGTCGCACTCATATCAATAAAGAAGTTGACTATCCATAGAACTTGTTCTCATTCAGCAATACAGTCCTCTCTTGTGCCAACTCACACTTTGCGATGATATCCAGAGTATGTTTTGCTAACTACTAATCAATCATAACTCAGTATTACACATTCTCTTAACGAGGCAGCGGAACAGTCAATTCTTTATACCGAATGCTGGTTTTTATTCGAGTAGGTGGTTGGGTCATGCTCTATGAGCGCATAAGAAAGATATGAACTATAAATCCCAGATCGGTTGAAAGTCGATATACTGAGATGGTTACAGTATACGAGATAACCGTAAAACATAAATCTTAAGCCGTCCTCTTTGAGAAGAGTTTTTTCTTCAATCTCCTGATCACTACGTTCTTTGTAGAAAGGTCTGCTTTTCACTCGTGAATTGAAACTAACATTCAGAGAATCTACTGCTAAAAGCAGTACTTCCAGAGATAGACAACGAGTCCGAGGTAATGTACGTATAGGTACATTGTATTTGATCATATAATCTAACAGAAATGAATTTATAAATAATTATCTAATAACAACGATCGATAAAGAGTTTTTCCCCAGTCGAATCATTGACAGTGTAATTACAGTGGAAATGTAATCTGTTGTTTTCTTAAAGTCTTTAGTGCTAGTTCGGTGACGTGTAGGTAGGAGGTTGAGCTAGACGCCAAGGCGGTGATAGATGACAAAACGTTGCTACATCATTACATTGCAGTAGCAGTAGCACGTTTTATTCACTCAAATAAGTTGATGAAATGTATTTGCAAAATAATGTCACTAATATATAGTAAACGCCCTTCTCCTCTTCGGAAAATCAAGGCATAAAATGAATGTACATGGTTCGGTAAAGCCATATGGGAACCGTTTTTGTAATTCGAAATAAGAAAATGTGTTGGCATTAAAATGGTCGCCATGCAATGTTTGCTTTATAATATGCAACACCGTTATTTCTACTACTACTACTACTACTACTACTACTACTACTACTACTACTACTACTACTACTACTACTACTACTACTACTACTACTACTACTACTACGGATAATTGGTTTGTGTAATAAAATGTTTTACCCTCTAAAGTGAATTAAATGACATAAACTATCATTATAAATTAATATTTGCGAAAAACAGTTCCTTCAAAAACAAGGCGGTTGTGTTTGATAGCAAAGAAAATGAAAAAGTCAGTTTTCTTTTGGGCAAAACAGATACGTGATAGACACAAGTTGGTGGTTATATAAAATATGAACTAGCTATTACATCCTGGCGAGTGATAGCTCGCTGACATTTTGTACACACCTCTCGTGTCATCATGTATCCATACTGCATCAAAGTTTCTTTAAATGCACATGTCTCCTGATTATTGCAATGGAAAAAAAATACAGCACCAAATCTTGTATTACTGCAATGACATTTCAGTTAAACTTAAATATTATCAACAACAAAACCAAAATGTTCATTATCTAAGTAATTTATTCATCATTATAAATTTTGAATATATATAGCGCGTTACTCCTTAACGATCTGGATATGGATATAATATTGGTTCGTTATACCCATGTTGCTAGTTTGTAGTTTCCCGTTCACAGCTGCAGAAATCCCAGTGTTGCAGTAATGGTTGTAAAGGTTACCACATGCATTAGTTTTGTAGATAAATGTCAATTACAGAATATGTTAACGACAAACTAGTATAAAAAAAGCATGAACAAGGATCTTAAGATAGTTTGAATACCAAGTATCATTTCTCATTCTTCGATCACACATTTTTCAAACGGAATCCAGGATTTCATCAACTTGTGTGAGTGACTTTCTTTACCAGTTGTGATCTCATGCAGTGTTCTCGTTGTAGTGGAGACCGTCTATCATATCTGCGGTAGGCAGTCTGGTAGCTACATACATTACAGATTACCCAGGGCTCAGCTTAAACACAGGTCATGCAGTCTGTTTCTATACATAACAAAATCGACTATTTGTGAAATTGTCGAGGAACGGTCAAATGGTTTTGTATACAATCACACAACTCTATCAAAGTTCTTGGGATATTAAGTTCGCCCCAGGGACCAACAGCTAAGGTTGGCGATTTTCAACAATGGGCCGTTATTGTTGACAACTGAACGTGTTCCTTCACATTTAACCTCTATACGGTCAGTTTGCCAGTAGACGGTCGAGGTGAGACTGGGGTGGGTATGGAGGGATGAAACTATTAACCATGTCCGTCTTTAACGCGCCAAGTCGAGTGTGGTGATTTGACATACGGGAGAAGCTTTGTAACAACAGTGTTCTATTCAACGTGGAATTCCACACTACAATCAAGCTGCGGTGATGTCGACTCTTCGCTTTCGATTTACAAAACTGCTTCTCTGAATAAGCCAGAAATGCATGAGAACTTGCCCCTTTGTTGTTTCCTAGACATAAACAGGTTTTAAGGGTCGTTCATAGTGTATATCTTAATAACACAGTTTGAAGTACTTTGAAACTTTGTTCCGCCGGTTGAACCTGTTCAAGGAATACACACAAGGAAGCGGCTATTGATCTGTTCTATCAGAGAGCTGAATTGGGACTAGAATAGAGCCAGTTTTACTTAGTGTAAACGAAGTTTTCTCATTTTATGGGGTAAACTGATTAAACCTGTCGGATGTTAGTTCATGTTCTGTAGCGACTGGTGAAACGTATTTTAGAACCAGATTGAAATACTATTTTTGCCTTTCAAACACCAACGCTACTTGTCGCTATGTGGCACATGGACAGGTTCTGCTTTAGTTACTTCTTTAAAGTACATGACTGTTCATGTTAAATGAAGACAAACTCAGACCTCTATTACATATTGACACCTTCTCTTTATCTTTTATCGCCGATGTAGACTGATAATAACATAACCAAGTGTGGTACTTTTCATGTGATTATAGAAGAGGTTTGTTTTGTCACTAATGTTTTGTTCCATTCCAAATTACAAAATAAATTATGGCAACCAAAAATTGAAATATTGTCAACTATTATTGAAGATGCGATAATAAGGGAATCCTGCTGTAGGTTCATTATATCATAGATGATACGTATCTTGTCATAATGGAGGACCACTGCAGTGGGTTGTAATGGAGAGTCAATAAGGGTAACTTTGGGTACAGAACGTAAAAGATAATTGAAGAAATTACGTAAAGAGTAACTAAAACTGGTATTACGAAATCTTGCGATATATAAATTGGACAAATCAAGGAAGGCAGATTTAACTGCATAATTATTGACATTTTATTAGTGTCAATGAATAAATATATCAACATTTATGATTTCTAAACTATTTCGAATTATTGAAGGTGTAATATGCATCAACTTAGTAATAAGAAGAATTCTTATTTACTATTATTGAAGAAGCTGCAGTGGGTCAGATTATCACTCTTGGAAGTTACACATTTAGGGCTTTGTGGAAAATATGGGACATTTAACGTAACGTTCTGAGAACAAGTCATTAACTGTCTCAATAGATAGATGATGGTACTATTATTGTGTAAGAAAACAATTTATCGGAGACTGCCGCTGGCACAATGTCCCTGTCCAATGTCCATCTCATTGTTTCACATGTCATTATCAGTGAAGACTGGTATGATGCATGTGGACACTAACCCGATTCACATGTTAATGTCACATATGTGATGACATGTTAATCCGGTCTGATATACAAGAAGCCATCAACATGTTTGCATGTAAGACCTCAGGTGTGCCCTCAGGCTCTGGCGGATTTGATCATGCTGTATTCTTCTTGACTGTTGCGTTAGCTCATTGATCAGGGTCACTAGGATCCCACGTTTCATTGACAAATAGTTACTGTCAATGCTACGTAGTGTCTCAATTTGTTTATTGAAATTGAAGCATTTGTCATATTTTATGGCTTTTGAACGAGTTGACCACAATAGTCGAAAAAAATCCTCCACGATTACACCATTAAGATCCGTTCTACTTTCTCGGACACACTTCTTGGTTGGTTGTTAACTTATTGTTTACATTCAATGAATATTACTCTTTAATTTATACAAGGAAATATTTTACGACATTCGGAGTCTCAAAACCTTCTGGTTTCGACTGTGTGTTTAACATGAGATCACCGGCGGATCGTGCAATAGTTCATATAGCTACTCCGGTTACGCAAAACCTCACTCAAAACATCGACTTAAATGTTTCTAATACATGTATTTTCAAAAGAACTTGATACGAACCTCTTGGATCCACCAATTGATCTAACTGATTAGTATTGTTTAGAAGAATAAGCATGAACATCAGAAACCACTGGATGGTCAACTCACCAGAACTGCTCCAACAACTGCACCATATCATCACAGGGTTGGTCCCACTCACACAGAAAACAAAGCTCATAGCCAGTATCTTATACCTTTATTACCACATTTCAGTTTGGATTTGTATATTGTTCTGTACATATATTATAATGATAACACAAATATATTTCAAAGCACACAACACATGATGTATTCATCAATACACCGGATATGTAAGACACGTGGTCAGGTACTATGCAATTGGAAGTGGTTGACTTCATCTCTGTTTGGGTAAGGCTCTTTGATCAAGTATAACTTAGCATTAAAGAAAATATGACTCTGGACTGACCTTAGGATTGACTTTATATTCAGAAATCTTCCTGAAATTAACAACCTACAGTTGAAAGTGAAATTGGAGTTTTGCACAAAGCTTTTCATCATCATATATATAGGTAGTGTAAAGAAATATGTCTCTGACTGTATTGTCTCAATTTGATGACAAATATGTTTGCATACCATGACACATAAAACTCTCCATATAAGGATCTAAGGGAAGGGAATGTAGGGAGGAATATGAGGTAAACTGGGCAAGAAAGAAAAATAATCGTCTAAATTTTAATTTAAAGTTAAACATAGCAACTTGTCAGTAACTTGTAATTTGAGTCCAGTTTGCTTCAGTAATCAAAAACTGTGTTATAATCGTTGATACAACCACAACATAATTCAAAATACCATAATTCTTCACAGACACAAAAGGAAAGTATTTATTCCAGATATCTATTAGTATTATCCTGATTTGATAAATTCTTATTAAACTGAATACAAAGCTGAATCCTAAAATAAATTCTGTGTATGCATTAGTTAGACTTAATTGTCTTGTCCTTCTACTTCAGAAAATCAATTGCATCTAAAATAAATCCTAAACTGACTCCCATTTTGTCTCAAGAGACGGTAGGTACATAAGGTTCTGAATATTCTGACATTCCAAGGAAAGAAAGATAACATACATCAAAAAAACAAATTTACACTTCTTCTCCAATAAAGCAAAAGTTAATGGACAGCATGAACTATCTTCTCTGGATGTTGACAAATAAATACATGACAATGCAGGCACACTCTGGGACTAACATCAGATCATTGGCTGTCAATGAACAAAAGTAGCATCAAGCAGCCTGGATGGATGGATGGATGGATGGATGGAAGGACTACCCTCAGGGTAGGGAGATCTTTACATATGGACACTGTATAACTTGGTGGGGGACTTCTTGCATAGGGATAAAGTATCAGCAGCTTAGTACCATTCTGTACAATCACATGTATCATGCACTTCCTCTTAACCAACACTGCTTGGAACCGACCAAAATGTTCAGGTTGGAGGTATGTTAAATGAGAGGAAAGTATTCATATGCTCTGGACATATTCATGACCATGTAAATATCTTAGGTTACAAAAGTGTTATTAAATTTAAAATGATGTTGGTTGAGAGGGAATGCATTGTATTACCATTTAATAATCAACAAGCAGCTCCAATATGGTCATACCATCAATAAAGACTTTGTCATACTAAACTTGTTGCCAGCAAATGTAATTGTTATAAAATTTAATGAATAATTTAATAAATTTGTTACTAAAGTTACTCATGAACACATGAGACACAACTCATACTTATCTGCTCACACACAAACTACTGACTCGTTTGCAGGGATAAATATCTAAAATTGAAATTTGTGAAGAAGACATTTTCTTTCTCCCTTTATAAGATATAAGAGGTACATGGTTGGGTTCCATGTGGATCATGGAATCACTGGTTGTGGGTGGACACGGTGTTGGAAGTGTGGCTGTCAGTGGGCAAATGGTATGAAAAGAAAGTGAATGTTATAAGAGTATCAGACATGTAAGTTCCCAACCAGATACTACATCCGATCTTGTGATGACTTGAGCACTATGGAATTCAGAATAAGTTAATGAAATATGATCAAGTGAAAATTGCACTGGGTTTATCAATGTATAATTTTTTGTGCTGTGCTTATTTTGATCATTCTAAATTTGACATGATTAAAAATCGCCATCTTTTTAGTTGTTACGTCTACTGGCATAATGTAAACCTACAGAGATGTTCTTAATTATGCTCTTATTCATTTGCTTCACAATAATAAGATAACAAAGCAAGTCGATTCTTGAATCCAGAGGAGCAATAAGTCTGTAAGCTAACCCATCTCCTGAAAAACACTTCCCAAAAATGACTCGACTATGAGCAACATACATACATTAGACGCTAACGGTACTGTATATCAGGTAAACTATTACAGGAGAGCATATCAGGATACCTATCAGACACTCATAATCCTACACCAGAAGCTATTCAATCTGCTTCTTTACAGCTCCCTGTGTGGACTACTAACAATAGAGGCAGCTTATAGTCTTGATATTTGATAACTAGCTTTTGTTTTGTTTTTATTCCAGGGGAATGTATCAAATTAAGGTTATATTACATGTATATCAAATACACTTTGCTAATTAAGACACTATAACCTTCAGACTGATCTTAGATATTGATGAAATGTGTCATTAATGTTGACACGTGAAGATAAAAACAAAAGAAAAATTGACACATTGAGGAGATCCCTCCAGATGATAGCAAAGGTTTGATAACATTCCTGCATAAACAAGAAAGCTATAAAAACTTATTATCTGCATCATTGCAAAAACTGCAATATTTTGAATGTGTTTTTGTTTATAAGAAATGTTGCAGCATGTCAATCAATGTGACGACATAAGGTATTCAAAAATAGTTTCATATAAGAAGTACTTGATAATAGAATATCACACTTAAAATTCAATGCCCTGTAACTTCATACACTAAAGGCATTGTTTACATGAGAAGGTGTTTAGAACATGTACATGCAATGCAATGAATATGGTATTTACAATTCAATGGTAAAATCGTAAACAGTAGATATATAACAATAACATTGATCAACATTTAAAATCATCAGCAGTATCTAACAATGCAGCATATTCTATGAAAGATAAAACTCACTTTAATATCTTCAACATCTTTCTTTAGATATCATGTAAACTCTCTCCTAAAGCAGTTCAGGAAGTGAGTAATTAATAAGTGTTTAAAACATAACATTAGACCGATGAGATTCAACAGGACCCACAAAGAATTACTGAAAGATAATACCTGAGGGATTCAATTGAGTAAAAAACGTGGACTTTTTCATATCTAATTGATAAATAATATATGGTAGACTTGGTAAAATTGGAATGTACATTCTTTAGTGAGAAGTATTTTCAAAGTCAATAAATTAATATTACAATCTACTTTAACCAATATAGTATAATGTATAATTGAGGAAAGTAAATCATCTTCATACACAAAATGTAAAAAAAATTCAATTTATGAACAAAACTAGGATCTAAATTTTGTCTAAAAGACAGAATGTCACAAACGGTAGACTTATAAAATATATTGCACAAATTTAAAATATAAGCCTTCTGATTTTGAATTTGTAGTCTAGAATGATTATATCAGAAGAGTTGAATAATATATGATTAATAATGCAAGTATATTTTTGTCTACCTTTCATGATTTGTTGTATGTTTATTCATTATTGGATTGGAATGGTCTGTTATGAATTTAAATAAAATGATTTTTGTATATTAAGATATATATGAAACATGAATTTAGTTGTATAAAATGAGAATATGAAAATGCAAATAAATAGTTTTTCAGAAATGAGATTTACAAGTAAATTGCTGTATGATAGCCAAATTGCAAGTTACAAAGTTTTTCATGTATGAATCATTGTTCTTCAAGAGTTTCACATCACCAGGTACTAGTTACAAGGTATATGTTACCTACATGGATTCATGGAAAAAAATATGAGATAATATGAATATATTAGCTTAAGAGATCTAACATCTTTGTAATAAATTAAGCATACAATTACAATACAAGGATTGGGTAGAGCAACTTCATCATTGTTGTCTTGTAGTTATCATTACCGCTGGAGTCTGAAGGAGTTCATAGTTTGCACAAACCTGCAAATATCTGCATTGACTTGAAAAGTGACAAACAGAATGGAGGAAATATGTTATTCAATCCTATGTTGAAATTGTGGTTTGATTCACATATTTTGGACAGTGAGAAAAGAGTCTCTGATGCTCCACACACTCTGTTGAAACATCTCCACAAACAAAGCTTGGCTGCAGGAGGGACACAACACACTCATTCCTTGAAAGCGAGCTAGATGAAGAGAGTCTTCCAAATATCTCAAATATCTCTGTGTTTGCCTGTGAATCAAGTAGCAGACAATTCCAAAACATGCTTCTAACAGTTGGTAACTTCTCAGTTGTATCCACGATAAGCATTATGAACATCATGGGTAAAATTATTGATTTGCAAAGACATAAAGAGCATAAGCATTATGGCAAGGACAGTTAACATTTCCTTGGAGTTGGACAACACTAGAATCAGGATCAACATCATGTTAACCCATCGACTCCCTGAAGCATAAGAACATAATAAACATGACCTACAGTTTCTCTCCTTGGGCATATCTCACTGTTATCAGTTCCATCATACTACCAGCAACTGGGCGAACATTCCTGGAGTTTTCAGCCGTCTTCAGTATCACAAGTGTTAAAGCAAACTAACTCCTTGAAGCATCTGAACCACACTGAACTTTCTTGAATCCTTCTCTATTCAATGTTATAGTCTCTCATTTCATAAAACCTTCATTATTCCAGCAGATGACTCACATTTGCTAAAGTCATTTATTTATTATTCTAGCAAGTCCTGCACTTGATTCACATATCCTAGTGCCGCTTCGTTTTGCAGCTGGTCTCACGTTTGATTCACATTGTCAAAACTTGGCTTTATTCTAGGAGGTCGAACTACAAGAGGACACATTTATTTGCGACTAGCGACTTCTTGCCGTGAGTCCGTCTCTTACTAGGCTGTAAACTGATTGTGTCGTTATGCTTCTTGCTTCCTCTCTCCTTGTGGTTGTTCTTCACGTCACTCTGTATCAAACCTGAAGGAGATAAACATCACTTTCATTGAAAACTAGCTTCAAGAACCTACTGCTGATTGTAATTTTCTTGAAAACATCATCCTAGTCTAGTACGTCTCTGTATTTGAACAATTCTGGTACTTTAAATCAACTCTCAAATCCGAGCAAATCAAGCAATACACAACTTGACAAGAACATAACATTTATAATATTCATTTCATTAATATGCATTTCTTATACTGTCAGGAAATACAACTGTAAATTATTTGGATCCATAAAATGTTTCTACTACTAAGAAATTCTTTTTAGAGAACAAGCTGTAATTGATAATAAAAGGCAATCAAACTAAGTGTTTTGCAAGAAATATGACAGGTCATTAACAGAGAGAATGCGCCTGACAACAAGGAAGCGGAGTGTATCAAGACGGTGCACTGACCCTGTCCTATCTTCTGTGGTATAACCGTCTCCTCCTCTATAACCATGTTCAGCTGGTCTAGATACTTCTGGGAGAGGTACCGGAACACTGCAACACACACACGGGACTATAGGTCACTTGTATAAATGATTAACAGTTCTATTGAAGTCACTTTCTTTGTGTGCATCATGAGAAATGAGAAATGCTGCTGTTGTTTTATTTACTTTACAACATATCAATGATAAAATATATTGAAATATATTATCCGAAAAGTAACATATAACTTATCATTAGACCAATCAAGAATGGCGAAGTAAAGCTTTCCACACTCGAGGAGAATGGCTTCACTTCTAAATGATTTCCTTTTTGAATGAATGTGCGCTATCAAATTGCCAAATCTAAAGTCTCCAAAATAATACCCTCATTAATGTTTCAACTGGATTGTATAAATGTGAATCTCCCCTCAAATTTCGTTTCCACAAAAAATACCCAAATAGAACTGTCCCTTTAAAGTAACATGACAACAATATTTGGAAATGGACATTGTAAAATTGTATTATTCAAATAGATTCAAAAGTATCATTCAAATTATTCTTCTTGATGCAAAATGAAACATACAAAACTCTTGGAGGTAAGTTTATTGATTTAAGTTGATTATAAAGAAAGCTAACAAAGGAGTAATTAAAACTACATTGTATATGGTTACAGTACCTTCATCAACATTAAGGTTTTCCTTCACGGAGGTTCTATAAAAACGTAGCTTCAACTTCTTGGCCAAAGCCTCAGCCTCTTCACTGAAATGAAACATAATTTACATTGCACACATTCTAGTTAAAGGAAGGAATGGTAGAAAGCATTGAATCTCATATCTTAACTTGTGACATATCTTCAACATTTTAACAAAATGCTTCAAATCTCCAGATATAGATGTCGGATGTACCTTGGATATAACTAAGTTAGTGATAATAAACTTTCTCATCAACTGGAAGAGCAGACTTATATCTCGACTTTACAAAAGCATCAATATCACTAACAGAACATTTTAGAAAATATTTACTAAGGATTTTAGTTAGCAGACACAAGTGAGTACTTACTCTCTGACCAGTGCGTCGTCTATGAGATCTATCTTGTTCTGGACTATCACCATCGCTATCTCTCCCACCTCGTCCTCCACCTGACACAAACAAAACACATATAGAAGATTAGGCAAGCCACGTGATATAACCAAGAGTTAACCCACTTTTTTGTATCTTCAAACAGCGTCCAATCACAAATACTCCCTTCATTATTGACTAATGAGTTGAGATTCCTGTAAATTCATCACTTGGAATGGTTTGCACAAATTAATTCAGATTTAGCAGATTTAGGTTCTGACATTTTGCATTCAACAGTCCAATCAAGTTAAAACTTACCCGGGTAACTGATTAGGACATTAAACTAGGATCTCCTTATGATAAAGGAAGCTTTTTATTCATTTATTTCTTGACTTGATGACCTTTCATGCTAAAAAGACAACTATTTTTGTTGAAATGTTTTAATGAAGAATAATAATCAGTGTTAAGACATCTATCAAAGTAATTCATTCAACAATTATTCCAAACTATGTATTTCAAAACTTGTCCAGATTAAAGTAGTACAACCATACCATAAATGAAAGTACTGACAAGGTCAAAGTATTCACAAATTAAGGTTAGACATGAACCCACCTTTCTCTTCCAAGATTCCACGGCTTCAAACGAGTCTCTATCCACGGTAGAAAATGCAAGTACACAGGCCTGAGCTCCTGGGAAGCAAGGGAACAATAGAGTACATGTGATCAGACTGTAAATAGGGGGCTCCTGCCTTAGCAAGTCAACAATCTTCACTAATGAATTTGATTTTAACTTGTAACAAAGCAAATGTTTGGTAAATAGAATAAATAACATTCACACATGGTCACACATACATTATACATGTATATATGTGATTGATAGCTTTATTGGTTTTCATTTTCATTACAACCTTTTAATTTTACAGTTACAGTGTTGTGAGACTTGTCAAAATTATGTTCTACCAAGAGATAATACCGGTTATCTAATAAAGCTTTGTCAACATGTTGGTCGTAGTATTCGACTTGATGAGAGGAAAATGTAATTTGATTGAAAAAAATAATAACAGATACCGTGAGTCACAAGTTTTTATTTACTTTTTTATTGGTTGTTTACAATGTCTGAAAAATAAATTATCATTTAATAATATTTAGGTCAAGCAATTGATAAATCGATCGATATCACTGCTTACCAATCGCCTCGGTGTCATTCAGAAAGTGGTAAAGGGGGGGGGCCACTTATACATGAGATATAGGGTTTTGACAAGTCTTTGGGTAGTTGAGAAAGGGGGGTCGACTTATACCCGGTAATATAAGGTAATTGAAGTGAGGTGAGTTGGGGTTTAATGCAGGTGGATCATTATTCTACAGGTGAAATTTTAGACCCCAACGCTTTACTTCTATCATAAAGGGTCTGTGAGGACAGCCAAAGGTTTAACTGGACAAAATATCTAAACATAAAGTCAGAACATATAAGGGTCAATGGGCCACATTTGAAATCAAATCATGAAAATCTTGACAAGAGGACAATGATCACCTTAATTTCACACACACAGATAAAAAAAAAAGTGAGTTAATGAAACCCTTGATTTTGCCAAAATATATTAATCTTAGGGCGGGCAAGATTTAGAATTAGAAACTTCCAGGCGTAATATATAAGGGACAAATATAACCTTTTAGCATTGAATATTACTATAGTTTGGCATATGATTTAGAACAAGGACATATGTTTGGTCTTTGACAATGCCATTTTAGTCCAAAAGGCCCGAAATGCCAGATGGACTTATAGCATAGGATGTCGTCCGTTCACATATGACATAAAGCTGGCATTTTTGGGAAGGTACCTTGCACCTTGGGGATCAAATTTTGTCTCTATATATACCCTGCCCCGGTTCCTAAGCATATGTTAATAAAGAAACTGACCTATAGATCTCAACATAACTTATCAAAGAATTCAATGAATAACTGAATACAATGTTTTCCACATTAATACAATCACTACAAATGTAATGTCAATAAGATCTGCTTCTCAGAAAGTTTTGCTGTTAGAATAAAACGATTGGTCTTATAAAGTTTTAACCTTCAACATGTTTATCAATCATTGCATCTAAGTGTTAAATGTTGTCTATCTATAGATATGCATCAGAAATTATTTAAGTAAATGTAAGCAGCAAAACTTATAACTACTTAGCATGCAAGGGAAATCGAAAGAAAAAGTGATTTCATTGAACCCAAAACTATACATTGTTATTGATACATATTGATATATATATACAATTACTTATATGAAACAGCTGATGACTGGTAAGATTGACAAGGCATCTGATTACAGGGAAATTAGTATGACAATGTCCTCATATCTGGGCGTACAAAGCTGGGCAGCTTTGCAGGAACAAAACCAGGGGCAGGTATATTGTGTGATCTGTATCTACCGGCTCTGTGTTTATACCCAGTCTCTACCTGTTTGTCTGGGAACCTGATAGCAGAGATTGGACCTATTGTAATGACAAGCTGAATTAATGAAAAGCTCCTGTGAAGTATGGCAACAGTTTTGATTGAAGAGTATCCCTTGAAACATGTTTATGAGACTGGTGTGAGTACTACCGGGTTAACTTGTCTACAGTAACAAGTCCTCCCTGTTTAGATACTCCTAGTAACTACTGGTCAACTTCCCTCTACTATTTCTAGCTTTTCGATCTTTTATGGTTTAGTGATGAGTCCTGTGAACTAGTTAACTTGTCATTACAACTTCAAGTCAAGTGATATGAAGATTTGTTGAAATTCTAGTTAACTTGTCTTTCGGTAGTTTTTGACGAATTGAAGACATATTTCACTTGTTATACTGTCTATCAGCTTCTCACATTCTGTTATTGCTGAGAGAGTGGAGCATGACCTCCAAGCACAGACCAAACAGCTTTCATTTCAATATACAGAATCCAATGCTATTCCTGGAATGCTGTTTTCAATAAATTTTGAGAAGGCATTTGATTTATCATCATGTTTGTTTATAAATAAAACACTTTAATTTTTTGTCAGACGATATCTGCAGGTGGTTCAATATTCCTTATTGTGATGCAAGAGTGAGTGAGTTATTGTTTAACGCCGCTTCGGCAGTATTTATTGTGATGCAAGATCTTGTTTGACTATGAATGAATGGTACATTGTCACCTGATTTACTGTTGAAAGGGGTTGCAGACAAGGCTGTACTCTTTCACTGTATATCTTCACTCTGTGTTCATGATTTTATTCCTTCATTATCAGATAATTGATTTCAGGAGGTTGATATAGCTCAGTGCTTCATGTTTCAACACGACAAAGTGAATAGTTCCCTATATTCTAATTGTGAAGTAAAGCTCACTACAATCACATAATCTAAGCCCACTTCACAAAAACGCCCACAAAACGCTGCTAACTTGTCTGCATCACCTCCCGATTTAACGGACTATGTTGTAACGAGGACAGTCGTTTGTGTGCCACTGCTGCAATCCATGTACAAACCAAATACAAACGTACAAACAGCTGGACGTGACATGTTTGTTTTGTCCCTTCACAAATGACCAGTCACAAACCAAGCAGCCGGCCACAAAACCTCCAAAGCCCAGAGTCAATATTTTCTCTGAATCCCTGATGTGACAGTTAAACTATGAAGACCGAACGTAAACAGTCTCTCTGTAAGCGGGGGCTCTGTGGTCACGGCTGTGGCACTGTCTACATCCCAAACACTGGACCTTCATCTCTCAGTACAACAGGTTCAGATGATATTTTATTGCCAAGGAAAAAATAACCTTTTTATAAATGCATGTACATATGAGTGCAATATTGAAATGAATGAATATGAAAACTTATTTTTAGAACTTGACGGCAATGTTTTGTCAAATTTGTCAAATTAACTCTCAATTGCCTTCATTGTTGAACTAGTTTGATATAGTTTGAGTACTTCAAATGAAAATGAAGTGCTTTGAATACAACAATCAACTAAAATAGGACCACAAAGCATCTGTATGTTTATGTAATTATCAGTTATCATGTGTATCGAAAATTAAACACCGATTTACTGTTTGTTCAAAAAGGAAACAGAGAAACAACTTTTTCTTATCCTAATACAAATCCTAGTCTCCAGATGTAACAATATAAACACATCATACTCGATGAATTACACAGCAGCTTAGTGTCAGCAGTAATCATATTGGACATGGCTGACACTTCTAATACTATACTTTACTGCTAGGGTAACAAATACTGTATTGTAATTTCTATTCCCTTCTAATAAATGACATGTAACATTAGAACTTCAAGCATAAAGATTGTCTCCCTGTCCCAGATTCAATACCTTAATTTTAAGCAACATTTACTAACATCAGCCCTCCTTTACCCTCCTACTGTGTATTTTGTTTTGATTCACTTTCTAAAAGATCAAATGTTTTCATGAAAACATATCATAATCATATTTTATAATTGATTTGTTGCAAAGAAACAAAGGTAAATATAATGATGAGGTGTGAAAGGTATCCAGTCTAAAAGAGGCTTCAACAACATCAAACAGTGATCTAAGGACTCTTAGACTAACATCTTAGTTGCTCAAGGTAAATGAAACAAATTCCTTTGATTGAATCCACTGTCAAAGCTCTGGGTCAAAGAAGATCTCCTGCAGACACTGACCGATATGCTGTCTGAATGTTTCAGGGAAGATAACTCTGA
This sequence comes from Gibbula magus, assembly GCA_936450465.1. Taxonomy (NCBI): domain Eukaryota; kingdom Metazoa; phylum Mollusca; class Gastropoda; order Trochida; family Trochidae; genus Gibbula; species Gibbula magus. The sequence continues at coordinate 33,959,127 of OW388292.1, read as the reverse complement.
CATTTAGCATTTCATGAACTTTTAATCACATATACTTATATTTAATTAATTTTGCAAAATGAAATCTGGCAACATTCTTCAAATTACATTTTGGTGACATCTGTGAAATTTCTATGACTGGAACTGGGAATTTAGGAAACAAATGAATGGATATTTAAAAACACAATGTACCACTGCACCTAAGCCTCTTCACCCAAACTGACCTTCATCTAGAGTTAACTACTAAAGACAAACTTGCCGACACCAGAATGACCACTCTCTGTAATGCAGAGTTAACCAAAGGAAGTTTGACCAGTAGCCATTGACTCTTTTCAGGTGACACACTTGACCAGAGACTTTCTGTTCAGGTCTTGTTAACACTGGCTATACAATCACTGACAACCATGTAGCTGTCACTCACAATCCTGGATATCAACTAATCTGGCTCTGAAGCATTCTGACAGGTGATTCTTTGTGATTGTCTCACAATAGGTGTGTAGTTGTAGTGGAGTGGTACAAATTGTACACATCACCTAGCTGTCACCACACTATGTACATAAAATATATCATAATGTAGACCATTTATATATTTTTACACAACATGTAAACTAGGAGTTTGTAAAATTGACAATGGCAACTTTTATTTAGAAATTAACGGTATGACCATAAATCAAAAGAGCACAATGATGAAACTAATATCACAACACTAAGAAACAAAGAGAAATGCATGTTCCACAACAAGAGATAAACCCTGAAAACCCTCTGGAGGTAAACGTGTCATGAACTTTGATATCTGATCAATATAAACAGTGCATATATATCGATCATTGAAAAACAAGTAAGCAATAAAGCATGACATAAAGGCACTCAAGTTAAAGTGAGGAATAATAGCGCGCTGCCATGAACTTCGATCTCCCAACATGCTGATATAAAGCATCAAGACACAGATCAGCATCAGGTAGCCACAGAATCAATACAACCACATTATATCATGTCGTTAGGAGATCAATACCTGGGGTGGGGCAACTTGCATACCTGCCTTCTGGTATAGGGTCAGGTGTTTGGGATCATTTCACATTAAAATATCAATTTGAAATAGAAATTATGTGAATACAGAAATTGGTATCATAAGGTATATGTCGCCGCTAATGGCTGCAATACTGCTGAAGCGGCGTTAAGCAATAACTCACTCACTCACTCATAAGGTATAAGCTGTTTTTTTAAGTAAATGGTGATGTAATTTTGTATCTCTTAAAGTGCCTTAACTACAATCATTAAATAATTTTGTGATCATTAATTAGATATTTTCTTTTTCTTATTAATTGTGAATTTATTTTTATTTTACCATTTCATTCTTATATTTTTTTTTATTTCAGTTGATAATGTTTATATCTTTATGAACAATTCACATAAATTAATTTCACATCATCAGCATATAACACATCTACAAGTTCACGGCTATTGACCAATCACATGTTACATTTTACTCAGCTCAGATTGATAGCTGCAGCAGGGGCAGAATGCATACCATCACTCTAGTAAACAATCATCAAGTGCCTGAGTTCATTCCATAACAAAAGTGTCAATTTAGAAAAGAAATAATTTAATAACCCTTTCACTTCATCACTCAAGACACATGTAAGAGGTTGAAGTAATATGACTATGATGCCTACAGAGACCACAAGGACACAACGCATCTTAGTCTCTCCTAGTCTGTGGACGAGGGCCAAGATAAACCAGTCCGTGACAGCCAGGAGATAGTAGTTGTCAGACTCCTCGGTTTACTGGGTTTAACATGAGAGGGCGACAGCCCCGTGCTAAGAGCGCTGGTATGGATGATGTAATCTGCTGGGACTAGGATGTTGGATAAGAACTTCTCATGGTCAAGTCATCAGCAGAGAAGATCCTCTCCAAGTTCAATGTTACTAAGAGCTGAGCCAAGGATAGTAAAAGGACATCAGACTAAGTGGTGCTTGGCACGTATCTCGTAAGAACATTCTTACCAGAACTTGATGCTGATTTAGTCAAGACGCTATGGTACACAGCAACCAACTTACAATATAGACTTCATTTCAATGTTAAATTAAGATTTGTTCATGATCTTAAAATCCTAGTTTCGAGTGTGTGGAGATTTTAATGGTACATAAATGCTATAACTTAAAACAACAGCAATTTAACTTGACTGATGATTTGCACAGAAAAAGATATCCCGAAAAATGACTGTAAAACAATCTTGAGGTGGTGATGTAGGGAGTAAAATTTTATTCAATATGGTGTAAATATTTTATGCAAATGTTTTTTGTTTTTGTATTTTACCTGAATATATAGATTCAGCTCTGATAAGAGACCACAGTAAGTGTCACTCCTAGTTACCTCTATAGTAAGCCTTGGTGATGGCATCAAACTCCTCCTGTCCGGCCGTGTCCCACAGCATCAGGCGGATATCCTCTTGGTTCACTCTGCAAGATACAAGAACATTGATTCAAATATGAATACATCTTTACAATGTACAACTGAATTGTCATCATGATATTACGTCATCCGGTAATGACCTCAGAAAGCTCTGACATCAATGACATCACAAAATGATGTAACAGTGTATCTAGTGCAAGTTATCGAAGCACAGAACCAAAATGTTGCAGCTCTCTATCATCTATTACTATGTGAAACCATAGACTGCCTTAGATTTCATTCCCATAGTTAAGAGGGAACTCCCATTCATCTTGCTACAGAAAAATACGATACATTTGTTCACCTAAACTGCAATTTCACATGGGCATCTTCAAAGATAGCATGTAATTTTCTGACAATAACTATTATTTAACACACACAAAAACATCAATAATAGTATTGGTAATCTTACTTAACAAGTCATTAATTTGTCATTTACAATTATATGGCAAGAAGTAATTGATATGTCACAAGAAACTGTGCAACACCCCCTAAAGTATTGACAGTTCATTTGACATTTAAAATACACTTTAGTTTTTAAGATCTGAAAAGAATGACAGTTAATAACTTAATAGCATAAGAATATAAATGATAGTATTTATAGAAACTAAGCTCCTGTATAGAAGTCAGTATTATTATTTGTGATATTCACATACCACTAATATATTTCACATCAACAATTACAATGGCAAGGACTAAAATACCGGTAAGAAAACACTGTTATTCCAATTAAACATAAACTTTATTTGATTTAATTCCTAGAAACAGAGAAGTTCCTAGAGACTATATGTATGTTATTTATTGTATGGCTGGATCCCCTGTGATTCACACAGTGACATTTGACACGGACAGTCGTCCCGATGACTAACAGACTACCCACATGCACCAGGGCCTACACACTTAGAGACAGACCTGACAGGTTCTATTAAGATTTCATGGGTGGACGGTTACATGCACAGTCTATCATCAACCTCTCATAATTTGGCACAATTCATTCTATAATCATATGTTGTGAAGTGAACCAATTATAATCCTCTTTCACAGTCATTCAACCCTCTAACTCTCATTGCCTCTGCTTCAACACATGGATAAGGCATGTTATTGAGGGAGGGATCGTTGTTTACCAACCAGAGATTTTACTGATAAACTCTACTATAATTCACAATTATAGTCTTCAAAGGTCCTACATCTATTATATCTTTTTATCTAGAATACAGGTCTTATATACTTACTTATTAATATATTCACTTAAAAGCATATATATCAAAATATCTTTTTAACATATATATATGGAATTGTGGAATTTGGCTTTCTTGCTCTAACACAGGTAAAATGACTGAAAATTTTGAACTTGTATGACTGAAAATTAATCTCTTAGCACAGTCCCATTTTTAACACACAGATTACTCCCATATTTTATTGAAAAGTCTGTGTTCATTTTTATAGGAGAACCATTAATAATGCGATCACAAGCAATAAAAAGAAGGAAAAGATACCTTGATAGTGTATCTTTATTGTGTCAATGAAAACGTTCTTATTATTTTATTATTGTTAGAAGTTTCAGGTAATTGTAAGTTCTTATCATTTTATTATTGTTAGGAGTTCCAGGTAATTGTTATTTCATGTAGGTATAAAAGCAATTAAGAGACAGGTGTCTCTGCTTATCAAGCAGGCTGATATAGAGAGAGATTCATCAATCACACGGCCCACTCTGACAGGCAATACTGCTGGATAATTATCTCCCTCTTCTCATAATGGCAAAATCAATCTGCCCCACTCAAAACAAACACAAGTGCCTCTTTCCGTGTTGCTTTCAGACAGAGGTTTCATGATCGTAGACTTTCTTATGATCTCCTAGATACTTTTCTTGAAGATTTAAAAAAAAACTTTTCAAGACAAGGCTCTAAAATCTTTCCCTAGTTTAATCTCACTAGCAAAGGTTTTGTTATAATTCATTTCCCGCCCATAACATCATCAGTTCTTTAGGATAAATTTCTTTATGATTTGCCTGTGTTTATATAGAACTCTGCAGTGCATGTATTGTTTGTTTTACCAATGTAATTACTTGTATTAATTTGTAATAATCAGTTCTTGATATGGTCCACGTAAAACACATTTACATACAGCTACTCATTAAGAGAAACATCTGCAGCTAAGTATGTCTTGTTTCAGCGAGACTTGTGTTGTGCTAGTTGAGATCTTTAGAGAGCTTACTCTGTCTTACATTCTATTCAGATATATACACCTGCAAAAATATATATACTGGGAAGTGTTTTGGTTTTGAAGGATATTTGTTAACATTAGATTCTTCCTGCAGGATCAGTGGACTTGTTTGAGAATATTTTGGTTCATGAGACTAGAGGCAAGTCTAATACAAGGGCAGTGTGATCTTGAAGCATGTGGGGTGCTACAACCTTTATGTACACTTTACTTATGTCGGGTAGACACTTAGTCTTGTCATTACTGCAGCCTTGTAAGAATTTGCAACATGTAAATAGCGAGCAACATGACTGGCGGTAAAAACATGAAAACGTGATTTCCTTCTTGGCTGCAATCATGTTAGAGTTAGGTACAGCACTTGAAGGTGTGTACGTTATTGCTGACATCTTGTATCTCATCACAACCCAGGAGAAAATCTTTATCATTGGCAGTGTGTCATGGCCAATTCTGTTACAGACTTTTGAGTAGGATCTTTAACAAATATTCTTTCAAAGAATAATTTACCACAGTAACAGGAATTGATTAATGGTTATCATGTTCACCTAAGAAATACAGAAAGATGGACGGCATTTACAGAGGCTTTATACTATGATATTACATATCAGTAGGATAACAAATTAACAAGACAATTGCACAGAATTTTTAACTCAAAATGTCAGCAATGCTGTGTCACTTCTAACAGTACTTTTTAAAGAAATTCAAACTTTTAAACTCTTACTGTTGGAAACACCTACATTCTTTGTTTTTAAATGTGAAAGTTAGAATGTTTCCAAAAGTCAAAAGTAAAAATATTTGACACAATGTAAAACACTTGTGTTTCTCAAAATTTAGGAAAATGAGCAATGAAAATGAATTTGAGAGATTTTTAAAATAATTTCAAAACACAGCTTATCATATTGCCATTTTTTTATTATTTGGCGCATATGTGGTTTTCAATCGGTATCGTATAAAGTAATTAAAGAGTTTAGCCTAGTTTATGAATTAAATAACATTTACTAAATTACAAAACAACAATAATCATAAGGTCACATTCTAAGTGATTGTATTATATCCACAGAGATAATGAAAGCATGCCCACAGGCTGAATAATCCCATTAGCTTATATCAATGAATCTAAATCCACTGGAAAGATATCTGCAACAAATATATCATATAAGAATGGAGTTGTTCAATTTCCCACAAGCTGATTTCAACTGATATGATGTATTCATGCCCAGCACCTCAGGCTATATATAGTTTTAAACATATTCATGCCTAGCGCCTCAGGCTATATATAGTTTTAAACATATTCATACCCAGCGCCTCAGGCTATTTATAGTTTTAAACATATTCATGCCCAGCGCATTAGGCTCTATATAGTTTTAAACATATTCATGCCCAGCGCATTAGGCTATATATAGTTTAAAACATATACAGCTACCAACTGTATAACCAACTATATATAACTGTTCAAGCATGTTGATGAGAATGGAGCTGCTCTACTGGTGGCCCCCCAGGGCTCTATACAGTTACACCATCCTCCTGCTTACTGCACTACACGCGCTCCTACTGAAATATTTATGAGAGGAAAAAATATTAATAATAGGTGTCAACGGACTACACGAGGGTCTCTGTCCTCAATGATCTCTATATCATATTCATAAACACATGTACTGGATACTTCAAAAGTAACAAAATAACTGCTTAGCAATAAATATGTTAAGCCCGAACATCAATATAGTAACACTTCATTGATATATGTATGTTAAATAAAGGTGTACTGACGGACAGGGTGCCGGGACATGCTCTGGAGCAGTGAGGATTGACATTAGATTGTAATGAAAGCTTATCTGTGATTCAAGTGTCACTTACGAAGGGTTTATGGTTTTACTAACAAGATCATAAATTTATGAGTAATGAGGGGCTTGATTGAGATAAGATTTTTATTACTCTCAGTAAAATAGGACCCAATTCATACCTAGAGTTGTGCACTCAGTTGTAAGAATGTTTCTAAATGACATGTAATATACTAAACATGATTTATTTCTTCAAAGCAAAATACACACATATTTACAAGAAAATGTCATCAGTTATCTTAAACACTTGTACCGTAATTCTGGTCTCATTAAAAACATTCATGTCCACAGAGATCAAAGATTTGATGGTAATCAAATTATAATCAAAGAACTCTTCATCTAAACATCATTTGGTCATAAATATAAACTCCCCATGATCACCTCTCCCTCGCCATACACCAATATGTGATGCCAGTATATACATGATATAATGTTTACATATATACATACACTACATACAAATACCACAACTGTGTCGGTTATATAAGTCATCAGAAAGGCATCATTCAATTCAATGTTTATTGTTTATTCAGTATTAAGGCCATAGGCCCAAGTACAAAAATAATAATTATTGTGGCATTATTTCAACATTTACAACAGGTACTACAACCTTTAGATATCAATGATTCTGATACAAAAAAGTGTCTGCCCTTATGCTTTGTCAAAATTTCCCCATAGCCTTTCCTCATGCTCTCCCCTCCATCACCAGGAGAGCCCCTCCAACACATGCTGGAACCAGTCCTGTACCCAGACTCTGCAGGGGAGGCTGATGCCTATTAGCACTTCAAATGCTCTCCTGTACTTCACACACACTTGAAAGCTCTCATACTAAGAGGCTTTTAGTAATTGGGGATATTGGAGGAAAGAAACTCAGTGTGGCACTTGCTGCAAGTCTTTACTTTACATCTTCTCACATACAAAGGAGAATCTAATATTAATATGAAAGATGGTTACGTTTTTTTTAGAAGGCTATCAATAGCAGAAAATAACAAAATTTATTTATAAATCTGTTTATTGCAAAGATAAAACACTTAACAGTACAGTACAGGATACCAAACTCAGTAACGGAACGAGATACTTCCACACTGAACTGAAAACACTTATTTATTAGGATATTGGAGACCAATCCCACAATATGCAGTGTGCTACTTGCAATAAGTTCTCATCCAGCAGGATGCGCGGTTCAGCGGTACTGATGGCTGTCACTGACAGTGTCGTCTCTTTGACATGCTATCGAGATTTACCTGCTGAGACACACCTGTCCAGATGAATGAGGTCGGGACCCCCAGCAAGGGATTGAATAAATCACTGGCTGAATATTCAGTAACAATAACAGAAAATTTATTCCTTCTCATCTGAAAAGCCTGTTCATTTGATATAAGCAGTTTCTGTCTTGATCTTACAGCAGAATATTCAGATCTGAGTGTTGCTGGCTATTCCTTCTGATAGAACAATACAGTTCTAATGGACAAGTTCATTTCAAATCCAAATTGAAGCACAGAACAACAAACCAACAACTAAATACTGAAGTTCTACAGTGCTTATCTTGTTTTGAACTTTTCTGGTACTGTAACGGCAGTGTATTTATTCCCTTATGACTTACTAAGATTTGTGTTCGGAAGTATGTACACAAACACACTTTGATCTGAGGAAGAATGACAATCCAACCACATGAACATAATCCAGATATGATATGCTTGTGAATAATTAAAGAATTATGATCATATAAGAGAAGTAATATAAACATTTGCTTAGCTCATATCTGACTGACTGAATTCAATAAAAATGGTAATTTCACTGTTTCTACATTAAGTCTACATTAGTTTTATACTTTTGTAATAACTTATTCAAATATACAATTTGAATTCAAAACTTAATTTTTTATTAATAATGTGTCATGATAATCCAGACATTAACTGATGAAATTTGAAAATTTTATTTCAAATTTAAACAACACTTGTAAATTCTCTTTTAGCACATATAAAGAGTGTTATTATCGACAGAAAAAAAGAGATTATTATAAACCATAAGAAATACAGATATGCAGCGTAAATCCAAGGAGCTATATGGATTATTCAAGGCAGATAATCTGATTATTCCTAGGTGTCAGAAATACCAAGAACCCCTCCTGTTTCACGACATTCATATGCTCTCCTTATGAGCAGCTTATTTCAGGGAGCTCAATCAAACAGCCATCGCATACCGTTACCCAATACTCCAATAGTTGTTAATCATCCACTAATTATAGATTAATGAAGCGTGCACAGCGGAGACTTCATGCTTCAATGATCTTGACACAATTCATGTTCATTGTTTACCGTTTGACAGGGCACACACCCCGCCACTTGTGTACTGCAGGTTCAATATGCATTAAATATACAGTTACAAAAAACAATAGGATCAGGTTTTAATGGTTGAGTGAGCACTGAATGCAGTCTATGAAAGCTTTTGACTTCCAGATTTGATCATTTGAATATATATAGGTATCTCTTAAGAGATAGATCTTAACATAGAGAAATACATGCATATCAATCTGAATCCGCAATCTAACAATATTGTTCAGACAATAAAATTGTGATTATAAGCTTGTATTACGGTAGAGAACTGAAAATATATATAACATCAACACATGTATGCTCATATGATAAACTAAAACTTTAAAAAATCAAATCAACTGCTCTATTTTGGATGAAACAGTTTAAAACCCAACAAAATCTACTAGACTGAAAAAGAGAAAAAAAATAACTAGTTAACTACAATATTGGAAAAAGTTCATATTTCCTTTCTCAAAACAAATAACATCCTTCTACTTAGCATAACAAAACCAACATATCTCAGTAATATAGGTGCGTCATTCAAACAATTTAAATAAAGCTAGTCTGATAATCGCAGGTCTAGAGAATGGTGTTGGAGAGGCTGAGACCGTGTTGAACACTTAGTCATATTTGTATGTCAACAAACTGATTCAGAGGAGGAATGAAGGAGCTTGTTTAGTGGGGGGAACAAACACACCCATACCATGTTGGAGTTGACCAGATAATGTGCCTGCTATCTCAGCCATTCACAGCTAAATTCACCTAGATATAGTGTTAACCGTTTACATCTTAACAGTCTGATATCAAGTTTAAACAAAACATCATTCATATTAAACATTATATTTTAAAAGATTTTTCTTTATTCAGATTAAGTTTCGAAAATTAATGTTCACTGAATATTATCTGATTAAAAAAAACTATATTTTTCTTCATTACATTAATCACATAAATCCTCAAATATTAAAAGAATGAGTGAGTGAGTCATTGTTAACACTGTCAGGGCAACATTGCAACCATTAACAGTGATATTATAAAGACTAGATTAGAAAATCTCATCGGAATATTCTCTAAAACATTTCCTGTTTATATATATATCCTATGGTCTAATAGTAAAATATATCACGCTGAAACAACAATGTTAATTTATATAACTCCCACACATTTCTCAGATTTTCTTTTGATCAGTAAAAATATAAATCATACTCACTCAATCTGCCGCTCAAGGAAGTCCACTCCTATTGTTTTCTTATAGTCCTTGGTAAATATTCCTTTACAATATCTCTGAATCATACTGGACTTGCCCACAGCACCATTGCCGACAACAACCACTTTGATAGCGATTTCAACCTCCTCTTCTCTCATTGTGCTGATTGTGATTAAAACACACAGGTGACTTGATTGTTTTACAGGTAAAAGTTTACCACTGCACTGGACGGGATTATGTAAATGTCAATGGTGTAAGAGGTTTTCATCTTATGAAACCATTCCCGAGACTTGAAAAGATGTGAGTAATTTCACATCAGGAATCTTCACAGGTTCTCTAACATCATTTTGATGGTCCTAGAACATAGAAATAAAAAATAAATTAATAATCCATAATTACAAGTTTAGGAATTGATTTCATAATGACAGGTTAAGGTTTTGATTCTTGAGAGAAGTACTGTGTTAAGATGCACATTTTCATATGAAATAACTAGCGAAATAATTAATTAATGAGATGATGGATCATAATTAGATCTATTAATTCATATATATTTTAATAATGACTTCATTAAGATATGGAAATTGAAGAAAAATAAATTGACAATAAAACTATCATTGTCATGCAATAAATATGATAAAGCTTGTCAGAGGGTCCAGATTGGCCCTCAGATTTAGTTTTATATTACAATATATATTTATCACAAAAGAAAAATACTTGGATTGATAATATTGAATAAATAACGAGTGAGTAGAAAAAATCTAATAACCGGTCTGACTAAAACAAAGAATTCCGAATCTAATTTGATTTACCTGTCTTAATGAGTTTCTGTTTACAAATCGAGGGCAGGTGCACGAAACTGTCAAAATGAGATCTTAGCATCGGCTTGGGTAATCTAACACATAAATACTTACGTATCTATCCATACATGTCGGAAACTTGATCTACACCATCAAAACATCGATGTCGCTTGCTTAGACATCTTTCGGTGAATGAAACATTCCTCTCTCCTACAAAACTTCGTCGCTTGTCGACTGCGAGAGGTGAATGCCAGGACCGCAGTAAATATCAATGTCGTACAATACAAACTAAACTATATAGGCCCTATCTGATATAGAGAAATATCATTTTCTTCATATTTCATATGACATATGTATTGACAACAGAAGCAGTATTTATTCAACAGCGGAATGTATTTTGTGCGATCCTATCGTACCATGCACGCATGCGCATTACATTGCTTCCTTTCGAATTAGTACTTCCTGTGACATGCATGATTGACAAAACAACTGAAAATGCCTTGTTTTAAAGGTAGAACTCTTCTTTTGCATTGTATTTAACCAATATGTGATGTTAGATTTACTTCTCTGCCCACACCCAAACATTCATTTGAATACTCAGATCTATATTTAATTTGTTCCTATACATTTTGTGAAGACGCCGATTTTCGCCGGTAAACAAATCTCTTGAGATGTTGAAACTCAACTGACCATGAGGTCATGATTTGAGAAAATGTGAAAGCAGTTTTATATGTTATTGTTGAAAAAAACTATTCATGTAATGAAATTAAATATATTATATATATTTTATATCATTTAAATAAATAAATAAGTCGATCGGCGTATAACAGTCCCATCTACGAACCATGTACGTTGATCGAAGTATACTGAAATCGTAGTCATAGTTCATTGCCTTCAAAGTCAATAATTCTAGGGTTTCAAGTCAAAAGTTGAATATAATTAGCAAAGTGCTAAATGGCGTGTTTGATTAATCACTTTCTGAATACTTGAAAATGGCGTACGTTAATCATCTGGCCAAAATTTTCAGAATAAGTCGATCGACGTATGGTTCCATACAAAGATCGGAATGTTATATGCCGATCAATGTGTTATACGCATATTTCAGGGTTTCCCCAACCTGTTCAACATGAGAACTCTACCTGGTACACTAATAATAATCAACTTCACTGGACTACCAGTCCTTACGCTAGACAAACTAACCCTAAAAGATCGTCAGCATGAATTCAAAGGTTAAAAATATCCTAGGGCTAAAGAAGACAGTCATAGGGAAATCCAAGGGCTGAAAAAGATCAACCATAACCCATGCCGTACTAACTCTAAAATGATCAACATGCATCCATCATCCTATATTACAAACGATTGTTGTCATTCAACACGCTAGATTGTTTTTAATGTGTTGAAGGCCTTAATTTTCTTATCAGATGTTGACTACTTGATTAACCCCACGTCTGTTACATTCAGTGTTGTTGGAGTTACATGTCAACGTTATAAATGGTTGATCTATGGAGTAGTACTGACTTTTGTTAAAAATGACTGTTGATTCAGAATAGTGGCGATATAATGGTGAAAGTAGTGATATCTGGTGGAAAACAAGACAATTCAATCATGGCACGCACATGTCAATTAATCAAACATATCTTGGAAACTTATCTATCACAGACATAAAATTAAATTTGGATTTGTAATGTTTAATATATCATTCAACTACTGTGCATGTAAATGGGATATGTAGTTTTGGGTTTTGCACATTTATAAGGCTGTTGTTTGAATTTCAAAACGTGCAATTATCAATTTTTTATCATATATTTTGGGGATGTATATGCAAATTGATTAGTTTCAAGTAGTTTGAACTCAAATAAGCACATTATGGTATATTCTGCAGTGATTTTGAAGCCTAGAAAATGTGAAAAAGACAAATGTCCTGAGTGAGTGTCTGCCAATAGGCCATTGGCCTGAAGTTCTTCAAACACTTAAAACTTATGAAATTATTAAACTAAAATTGTTAATAATATTTCATGCAGCAACTTGTATCAAAGGTTCAGTAAACTTTTAAATTTTCACAGATTAATTACTCTTTGATAGGTAAAATAAATATTCATGTAGAAATAACATTAGAATTATTGATCAGCCTCAATGTCCTAAGTCAAGAGAAGTTAGTAGGTCATTTGAAAATGTAATAGGCCAATGGCCTATGGCCTGCAGCAATCTGAATCCCTGTTCTGTACCTTGTCATTTTTGTAATTCATTTACAAACTTTGTACTAGTTTCTCTAAGCAGTACTTGGTGATATTTCATAAAGTTGTATTTTATGTATATATATCTTAAATGTATTGAATGTTATAAACGTGTGTTTCAGTCAACGTGAAGTGGGGAAAGGAGAAGTTCACTGGTGTTGAATGCAACACAGATGAGCAGCCTGTGGTCTTCAAGGCTCAGCTGTTTGCTCTCTCTGGAGTGCAGCCAGACAGGCAGAAGGTTATGATGAAAGGAGCCGTCATCAAGGTACTTGGATAAATAATAAAATGTATATCACTTTTAAAGGGGTAAACAATTAAACTCATTGTTAATATTCCCTGTAATCTATTGAACTTAATGAAGCAGAATTAAAGCAAAAAAAAAGGTACAATTTCATGTTAGAATCCCTCCTTGCTGTAGATCAAACATTTGTCAGCAGTCATACATGCATATTAACTTGGAGTGCTGTTGAGAATGAATTCCCCCTACGCCAGGCCATTCTCTAGCCATTCGCCAATCCTAGATTCTTCCCTTTGTAAACGAGTCAGGATTTCAGTAAAATCGCCACTTGGATAAATTTTGCATTGCAACATTTTAAGTGTAAAGTTTAAAAGTTATACTAAGCAGGCAATGAGTTGTAAGGCAATCATAGAATTGAACTAAAGCTTCTTCATTCCCAATGATTGTTTGAATAGAACTTGTACAGGACAAGAGTCCCTCTTCTTTACTCTGGAGTGCAAACAATAAAACATCAACATTGAAAGAAATTTGAGTGGAACCACAAAACGTAATTTAATAAAATGCAAATGAACTGAAAACTTTTTTCGTTTCTTATCTTCAGGATGACGAATGGGGCAATGTTAAACTTAAAGATGTGAGTATCGACAATAAGCCATAATAATAATATTGAAGAAGGTAATCTGGCCATAACAGAAATTACATTGAATATGTAAATGATGATGGTAAATGATGTTTGTATATATAAGAAGTACAGAACACAAATCTTGCTGTGGTCATACAGCGAACCTTGTATGTTTCTTCCAATGTTTTATTTGTGTTCAAACTGTCTGCAATTACAAATTCTAGCGATGTTACGGGATGAGTCCATTTGGTGATACAACTCCACACAATGCAGTACCAGTTGATATTCTTGTTTGTTGATATAAGGTCATGAACTTATTTCACATAGTGCTATATATACAGAAAGTTATCAGTATCCTTTATCAATATCTTTGTTGAAATGTAATCATACCATCTCCTACCACTTATCTCCCTTGTGTGTACTCAGGGCGCCACTCTGCTGATGATGGGTACAGCTGATGAGCTTCCCCAGGAACCGACGGAGCGGCCAGTCTTTATGGAGGACATGAGTGAGTCCGAGCTTGCCTCTGCTGTAAGTACTAGTCTTTTATGTGAAATGTTAACCACTTTTACTTATTGCAATGTCAAATAGTAGAAGTTTATTGTCAATACAGAAAAATGTGATAAGGAAACAATACTTTTTCATAACGGTTCATTCTCTTGGTATACCTAAAACTAAGACTTTTGTTTTGACGTTAATGCCATTAATTGTAACTTGAGAATCAGGAGTTGAACATTATCAATATAATTTCAACTGGAGGATCTAATTAGTAATTACCAGAAAAATATAGTCCAATCAAATATTACCCTGTATGTTTCAGCTGTCTCTACCGTGTGGACTGACTAACCTGGGTAACACTTGCTACATGAACAGTGTTGTCCAGTGTCTGAGAGCTGTTCCTGAACTGTCTGATTCTCTCAAAAAGTAACTAGTTCATATCATAAACTTTCTTTCTTTTGTACCATGTCCAAGGATTCAACATTTTCTTTCATGTGTACTTTCCACAGATCAAGTTACAGCATATACATTTCCCTTGTGTTTTGCTCATTTACCAGTGAAAGTCGCGATTAACGTTTCAGATTATTATACTAATTTTTAACTCTGTTTTAACTGATTTTAATTGTTATTCACTTGTTTGTTGGCCAGGCAAGTCCATATTTAAATATGCTAAAGGTTAAATGAATGAGTACATGCTGAAATGACCTTACATGAGCAAGTATCTATTTGCTCTGTGTAGATATTCCGGTGGACTGACGGTAGCTGGAGCCATCGCCCCGGCTGATTCCATCACTGCAGGTAGGGGGTTTGTGCTGATTACTCTCTAAAGTCAGTATTGATTCTAAATGTTGTCCATTGTGAATTATTTAAATACTAACAAATGTTAAGCTTTTTGATCACCGATATATATCAACAGTAAATTCAGATTTCAGTTTCTCATATAGTGTACTATCACTGAAAATCATTCATCAGATGGAGTCTGCATTTACTCTACATAACATATTCTCCTGGGTATAAGACCACAACCGAGCCTAAGACCACCCCCACTTTTCAGAGGGTTGTCCTGGTTGGGGCTATTCCCTGGTTATAGCCAACCCCCCATTTTGCCAGATGTTCCATGGTCCAACAACTTCTTTTGTTGACGTAGTTGTTTTAGACAATGAAAAACATATTGTCCATATATCTGATCTTTCTTTTGTACTGAACTGAATTACCGCTAAAATTTAGTTTGGGAACAGAAAAGAACAGTGTTACTGTGATTTATGTTTGACAGCTCTGCGAGACCTGTACAAGACTATGGAGATGTCCAGCACAGCCATCCCGCCTCTCATCTTCCTGCAAGTGATGCACATGGTCTTCCCGCGCTTCGCTGAGAAGAGTGAACACGGGGGCTATCAGCAGCAGGTGGGTGTAGAAGGCAACATGTAGGATGTTTGTGTGGTGTGTGTGTGTGTGTGTGTGTGCAGTTCATATACCGGTAGTATATTGTGAAAAAAAGCCCACCCAATACATATTGTGAATGATGATATTAATTTCACTTTTTGAGGCAACTATGAGGAACCAAGGAGAAAAGGAACCAATTCTTGATCATGTTTGACTAGACTATGGACAAGAAAAGTGGTTGATTTGAGAGTCAACACTGCTTATGCTTCATCATATATGATCTTTATCAATCGATAAATTATGCAAAGATTCTAAATAGACATAACGTAAACGTAAAGTCATCGCTCCAGTCTCTTCGTTCCTAACCTCCCAAAGACTACTATCAACTCTGCCAGACAATTTCATTGGCTATACAGTCAACAAGGGCACAAATCCACCTTCAATGGATCCCAAGTCATGTGGGCATCAAGGGCAATGAAGAAGCGATCGACTGGCAAACCAAGCAGCTTTAAGCGGCCCAGTCCGTCAACTCCATCAATCACGTCCAACCCTCTTCAACAACATCGCAAAGTGCATCAACAGTCAGTGGATACAAAGATGGGCATCATTGCAAAAAGGCAGACAATACCACCAGCTCCAAACGAAACAGAACGGGTGCATATACAAGACCTTGACCAGGAAAGAACAGGTCCAGCTGACAAGACTGAAATTCCACCACTTACCATGTTAGTCATACCGGCCCCGTTTCAACTTAGCAGATGAATCAACCTGCCAACTATGTCAGGAAGCAGACGAAACAGTGGAACACATCATCTTGAAGTGTACTGCACTGAGCAAACACAGAACATTTCCACCCATGGATAGCCTATTAGCCATATTTGAAAATAAAAACAATGAATGGAAAGCAAAGGGCCAGCGATGCCAGAAACACAAATTAACAGAAACAGAATCTCTGACCTAACGTAAATAGAATAAACTCAAGTATCTATTTATCTAGCTATCATACAAAATGTGTGATGTCATAACTTTGTTTATGATGATGTCACATCACCATGATAAAGTGATATTTTGCCCTGGGGTATCATTTGAAAAATATGAACCTCCCCATGATTGCCCTTGTAGGTAATAAAATGGAATGTGTTAGATATAGATATCAAGTGTGTGTGCTCTGAGCGTGGCACTGACATTGATAAATGTAAATAGTCGATTATTATTATGAACAGGACACCTTTGAATTTTCATTATTTATTCCAGTGAATGAATGGATTTTTGCAGTTCAGTGCTGGTATTCTCAGTAAAAGTAAATAGAAGAGCTCACAACAAAGATGTATTAAATTAATTGAATAACGTACCAACTACCGACGTTTGTTGAAGTTGATCATAGTTTGTTGGTTTCAGGATGCCAATGAATGTTGGACGGAAGTGATGAGAAGTCTGCAGCAGAAACTACCTTCAATCGGTGCATCTCAGGAGGTTGGTGTTTCGTTCCGTATGAAAATTACATTGTTTATGCTTAACATGCGCAAACTGATGAAAGAGCCACATATTTTCTTGGAAATAATGAATGTGTCCACATTTTGTTAGCTTCCATTGTCATGTGTTTATCTCTACTTCCTTCCCAACCTGGAACATATCTGTTTGTGAATACAGTTGACCTTGTCATTTTCATAACATTTCTTTATTTACCTCTCCTAGGCATCAAGTACTGCTGCCGCCAGTGGAAAGGGATTCATTGACCAGTATTTTGGTGGTACCTTCTCTGTGGTGTATCCTTTCTCACAAGCCAAATTATTACTCACCATACTTGCTTGACATGCAACTAGAAACTTAATGTTATTCTTTGCTGTAAGTGTAAGGCGGACTTGATTTGCCAGCCGGGCTATTGCCCGGGTTGCCTGTTTTCGCTGTTATCGTATCTTTCTATTTAAACATTTCCAAGACAATTATTTGTAGGAGGACTTAAGGGAACGACTAATTTAGCAGTCATTTCTAGCAGAAGTAATATATTGGTAATTGTTGTCAAGATATCATTGTCATTGTCACACGCACTTAACAAAAGTTTGATAGTTAGTTGCATCGCAACTAAGTTGGCTATGATGGTTTCCATAAAAATAACCCGAATCAACTTGATTGGTTCGTCTGCTTGGATCACCCGGGTAGACCGCTCACATGACCAGGCTGTACCGGGCTATGTCCGGGATAGTGCAAATCAAGTGCACCCTTAGTTTCATACCACTTTGGTTAAAGGGAGATAAATCAATGTTTCAGTTCTGAAAAAGATTTATTTTACATTGAAGTAGAGACATATCTAAATTTTTGAATTCAGAAGTTTCTCCATCGCTAGTTCCAAGATCCATGGTTCAATATCATATGAATTTGCCTCGTCCAAAAAAAAATTGTCAAACATATATAGTTATATTGCCAGTCTTCCCTGTGCTTGTGCCAAAGTATAGATTTCTATTTCAGTGCTGTTTCTGGGTGACCGATTGAAGTGTTTATATTGGTTAGTTATCAACATTGGGGACGCCTTGGAATCATAAATGAATACAGAATCAGAAAATTTTATTAAGTTAACATCAAAACCATTTAGTGACCAAATGACTGAATGAATAGGTTAGTTGTAGAATTTCATTGGTCCACGTCATGAATGAATGGATAAGTTGTAGAATTTCATTGGTCCACGTCACTGAATTTATCGATCGTTTGCTTGACTGCTGGTACCACTTTTGGTCCGTCAACCTATTATGTTTAAATGAATTATCAAATATATTTTATGTATTTAACTCCAAATAGTAATAAAAAAACCCATAATAAAACATAATAATTATAAAAGTATAGTTTATTTCCATTTTGTAAGCATGAGTTGACATCAATATTCTGTATTGCTGTTTCCGGTTTCAACATCGTGAGTTTGTCAATGAAGCTTCAAAATTTCTTCTTCTGAAACATAGCCCTTGTATAAGACGACCCCCTTCTTTGACCCCCTATTTTCTGGTATAAAAAAGTCGTCTTATACACAGTAATATGCGGTAATCACTCTCTCCAGGAACAAAACTGCGTCTGTAATTTATACATGTTATTCAGTGAGGAAACTCTAGTTTCCTCCTAATACTAGTTGTAGAGAAAGTCAAATGTTGTCCACATGTTTCTTAACTGATTAAGTATGAAGAACACTGAAGCACCGGAGGAAGAGGAGACCAAGTCGACAGAGTCCTTCCTCCAGCTCAGCTGTTTTATAGATAAAGGTAGGTGCCTTGGATAAGTTGTATATTTCTTTTTATTTCTTACTGTTTAAAAATATAATGTTTTCAAAAAGGAATTTGTAAGAGAACTGTAGAACATGTTCATTTATTATCCCACCGATATGTAATACCGTGGGATATAGTCATTACCCCGTCCGTCCATCCGTCAGTCCGTCCATCCGTCTGTCCATCCGTAATCATTTTGTTTCCGGAGCAGAAGTCGAAAACCGTTCATGATATCTTTCTGAAACTTTCCATGTGTATTACCAACCAACTTAAGTGGTGCCTTTTGGTGTTTTCAGATTTCTGAAAATTTTATTTTTGGTCGTTTCCATAGAAACATGTTGAAGTTGGACTTTGTTCAGAGACTCGCCGCTAATGGCTGCAATACTGCCGAAGCGGCGTTAAACAATAACTCACTCACTCACTCACTTGTTCAGAGACAGGTTCGTTTCCGGTGCACTGCTCCAAAACCGTTCATCATATCTTCCTGAAACTTTGCATGTGTATTACCCACTAACTGAAGTGGTGCCTTTTGATATTTTCAGATTTCTGAATTTTTAAAAATTTGTTCCTTTCCATAGAAACTTGTTGAATTTGGACTTTGTCAGGCACAGGTTCGTTTCCAGAGCACAGATCCAAAACCGTTCATCATATCTTCTGAAACTTTGCATGTGTATTACCCACTAACTGAAGTGGTGCCTTTTGATATTTTCAGACTTCTGAACATTTTATTTTTTTTGGTTTCCATAGAAACATGAGAGGTATGTTGGTTGTTGTTGATTTTGACTGCTTCTGGAGCAGAAGTCTAAAACCCTTAACATACCTGAAACTCACATTCTGTAATACCCACTAACTGAAGTACAGTAGTAGATACACAAGTTTAGGGGGGTTTAGGGGGGCGCGCCACGAAAATCTTAGTCATTTTGGATGGGGTTTAAAGTGTGTTTCACTGTTTATTTAAATTTAAAATCACGTGACCTTGCTTTGGGATCCAAAAAAGTCACGTGACCTTACTTTGGGGCCAAAACAAGTCACGTGACCTTACTTTGGGGCCAAAAAAAGTCACGTGACCTTGCTTTGGAAGCCAAAAATGTCACGTGACCTTGCTTTTGAGGCCGAAAAAAGTCACTTGACACAGGTGTGGCTGTTAAAAAATCGATTTTATGTCAAGAAAATACACCAAATTGTACCTAGATCAAATCAGAAATGAACATTTGAAAATGTGTTTGAACTGAAACATGCACCTGAATAGAATAAGCACCGTTAACATATTTTAAAGGCGGAAATTTAAAAAAATTATAATAGAAATCATTCATTTTGAGAGAAAGGACAGTATGTCCTAGCTGTGAAAGGGACAGAGACCAAAACTCGCGAGAAAGTTGAAAGTTAGCATGTATCATATTCCTAGTGCTTTTGTTCTTAATATTTCGGATAATAATCATTACAAATGTTTAATCTGCATATGCTGCGTTTACACTAGGCCACGATTAGTCCATAATGGCAACAATTTGGAATTTTTGAGTGCGTGTGTTAGGGTACTCAGGACCATATACCGGTAGTTGTAATTGCAAGGGATCTGTATGAGCTTCAATATTTGCAGACAAGACAACGGAAGTCACGATAAAATGGAAATGAAATAGGATTGAAATAAAGTCGACAAGTTTGACTTGTTCCAGAGCCTGAGAAAGAACATTCATATCTCAGTTCGATCATAATTAATCCTGAATTAGCATCCAAACTGATGTCGAAAATCAGGTTTTAAATAAACACTAGACATATTGTTTGAAAAATTACAATTCATAATCCAAGAGACCAATACAAAGACTTTTCATTCTGTAGAAGATCCAAAAACCATGACACCCAAAAGTTACCAAATCTATAAATTATAATCCCCACTTGCCAAGGTGCCTGTACACAGAACTTCAACTCTCTAGAGTTACTGGTTCTGGAGAAAAAGACAAATATAGTCCTTGAGTTTGTGGCCACTGAGGACCTTATTAGGGATCAAAAGGTCACCAAATATATGAATCAGAATCTCCTCTTGCCAAGCTAACTGTACTAATGATTCCAGTTCTCTGGAATCAGTGGTTCTGGAGAATAAGACGAAAATAGGTTTTAATGCTGTGGTTCCTTGGTCCCTTATTAATCAAGATATCCATGATCTAAGGAGTGACAGTAGGAGTATGTACACGAGATGCCAACTGTCTGTAGTCACTACAGAGCTGGTTCTAGAGAAGAAAGACAAAATAGGTTTTTGAGGTCAGGTCTGATGAGCTAAAAACGTTTTCAGGAGTGGCCAATGTTGCCCTTACTAGGGGTCACATGGTCACCAAATGTCGATATTTCAACTTTCTAGCTCTTTGTTCTGGAGGCCACAAACTCTGCAATTTAAGATCCCCATTTGCTAAGGAGTATGTAAACAAGATTTCAGCTTTCTTGGCCTTTTCGTTCTTGAGAAGATGAAAAGAGATTTTACGGGGCCACCAAATCTATGATTTAAGACCCCTATTGACTTGGGGGCACACTTTCCGAATTTTGAAACGTATTAAAAACGTATCAAAGCACCCTCCTCCCACCAAACACAGCTATAGGTACAACATTCTTTTCAATTTCGTCTGAAAATTGGGGTTGCCATGTCCTATTTTCACTAAAAGATGCTGTAGGATCAACATTTTCATCCGTATTAGTGTTAAAAATAGGGTGAGGACTCGTCATATTATGTTTCTGAAAAAATAGTATGAGAAAAGAAATTTTCTTCAAAATTGACACGTACTATTTGCTCCTAGAAAGCGCTATTGAATTTTTTTTTTCGTGGGTGAAAAGTGGGGGGGCCGTGCCCCCCCAGTTTCAGAAGTGGGGGGGCCCGGCCCCCCCGGGCCCCCCCTGTTCCTACGCCTATGAGTTGGATATGTCATCTTCTGATGACTCTTGTTGACTGAAAGTTCTCATTTGCAAATATTTGATATCTTCTTTATTTATATTCTGCTTTGTTCATCATTGCTTTACTTTGAATAATCGTTAAGTGTTTATTTGGTTCATCTTTCAGAGGTTAAATATATGCAGACGGGTTTAAAAAGTGTAAGTTGACCTTTTATACAGTCTAACATTTTGATATCATTCCCTGAAAATAAGTTCAGAGATTTCTAACTTTAATTGTGTTATGATTGTTCTCTGAGTATTTTGTTAAAAAATATTGATGCTGTCTTTGTTATTAAAATTTGGGTTTGGATTTGTTCTCAGTTTAGTTGGAGATGACATTCATGGCATTGACATTTTCTTCATTTTCAGAGATTAGAAGAATCAATCACAAAACATTCACCAACATTAGGGCGAGATGCTATCTACACTAAATCTGTAAGTATGGCCTCAGAAAGTTTTATGATAAACTGTTTTAGAGTTTCAAATTTATTCTGTAAGTGCTGAGACTGTGTTATGTTGTATCTTTGTCTCATAGGCATTGATATAGATTTTACACTATAATTATATAATATATATAACACAGTAAGTATTCATTAATTGTAGTAAGGAGGATGACTGTATGAAACTTGACATGAAATTACTTTTGTTATCAATCATAAGGTTATTCTAGCGGATGTTAATTAAGTGAAATATATTTTGCATTCCAGAGTAAAATAAACCGCTTACCCGGTTACTTGACAGTCCAATTCGTAAGATTTTACTTCAAAGAGAAAGAAGCTGTGAATGCCAAAATTCTGAAGGTGGGTAGTAAAACGTACAGAACTAATATGAGTCTTTGTATTCTCTGTTATATTGTAAAAGACATTTAATATCTAAATATCTAACCAAAAGCCCTTTTCAATTAACAACATTATAGATTTTTCTGAATTCACTTCTATATGATAACCCAATGTTAAGAAACTTACAGAGTATTTTAACTGTGAGAAAACTTCCAAAGAATGAGACAAGTACAGTGGGAAGGATGTCAACCTGGTTGTCTTTAGGAATGTTTGAAAAGGTTTTTCCATAAGATAAAGCTTGCTAGGACTTGCTGTTACTGCTGTCAGTAACTTATTATCCCCCGCCGCGCGTTTAGCGCGAAGCGGGGGATATAGTATTCGGCTGCGTCCGTCCGTCCGTCCGTCCGTCCGTCCGTACGTCCGTACGAAATGGAATAACTCAAATACCATTCACTGGATTCTTTTCATATTTTGCATATGGGTTCATCATAGGAAGAGTAATGTTCCTACAGTAGTTTGAGACCTTGACCTTCATTTCAAGGTCACAGCGAGACTTTGTCATTTTACCCTTGTCAGCGGGATATCTCAATAACCATTCGCTGGATTCTCTTCATATTTTATACATAGCTTTTCCAAGGCAAGACGACGGGTTGATTAGATTTTGGTGACCTTGACATTATTTTCAAGGTCACAGCGGAACTTTGAAGTTTTCAACATGTTAATGTACATGTAAAGCTTGTCAGCGGGATATCTCAAGAACCATTCACCGGAATTCCATCATTTCTTGCACAAAGCACCTTCTAGGGATGATGATGGGCTGATTAGATTTTGGTGAAATTGACATTATTTTCAAGGTCACAGCAGCACTTTGAAGTTTTCAACATGTTAATGTACATGTAAAGCTTGTCAGCGGAATATCTCAAGAACCATTCACTGGAATTCCATCATTTCTTACTCAAAGCACCTTCTAGGGAAGACGACCGGCTGAATAGATTTTGGTGACCTTGACATTATTTTCAAGGTCACAGCAGAACTTTGAATTTTTCGACATGTTAATGTACATGTTAAGGTAAGCGGAACTTTGAAGTTTTCAACATGTTAATGTACATGTAAAGCTTGTCAGCGGGATATCTCAAGAACCATTCACCGGAATTCCATCATTTCTTGCACAAAGCACCTTCTAGGGATGATGATGGGCTGATTAGATTTTGGTGAAATTGACATTATTTTCAAGGTCACAGCAGCACTTTGAAGTTTTCAACATGTTAATGTACATGTAAAGCTTGTCAGCGGAATATCTCAAGAACCATTCACTGGAATTCCATCATTTCTTACTCAAAGCACCTTCTAGGGAAGACGACCGGCTGAATAGATTTTGGTGACCTTGACATTATTTTCAAGGTCACAGCAGAACTTTGAATTTTTCGACATGTTAATGTACATGTTAAGGTTGTCAGCAGAATAACTCAAGAACCATTCACCGAAATTTCATTATATCTTACAAAAAGCAAAAGGACTGATAAGATTTTGGTGACCTTGACATTATTCTCAAGGTCACAGTGGAATTTTAAATTTTTCGACATGTTGATGTACATGTGTGTAATACTTGTCAGCGGGATATCTCAAGAACCATTCACTGGAATTTCATCATTTCTTACACAAAGGGTAGATTAGATTTTGATGACCTTGCCATTTTTCTCAAGGTCACAGTGGAACTTTGACTTTTTAACATGTTTGACGGTCAATTTTGCTGATCTTGACATTTTTTTAAAATTTTGAAGTATTAATTTGCGGCGGGGGATCATGTCACCTTAGTGACAACTACTTGTTATCAAATGAACCAGCCATTCAATGAAATAAGGTATTGTAGATGATCAGACTGAAACTCCCAAACCACTAAAGGTTGAAATATTATAGTAGTGCTGAACAATAACTAACACTCACTTCCTGTCTGCCCTCCCAGGATGTGAAGTTCTCGATGAGACTGGACGTGTACGACCTGTGTACAGAAGAGCTCCAGAAGAAACTCACCCCGATGAGAGACCGCTTCAAGGAGGAGGAGGATCGCATTGCAGAGGCACTCAGCAAGGTGAGGTCGACTCCATCTCATGTTCTTTTGACAGCACTGTCATTATGTCCCCCCAAATCTTTTTCGGGAGACATGTTTTCGCCTCCGTCCGTTATTCCGTCATTCCGTTATTCCGTCATTCCGAAATGCTTTCTTTTCCGGGCCATATCTCAAAAAAACGTTCAATATTTTTTCACGAAACTTGGTATGTGGTTAGACCTAGTGGTTGAGTGGTACCTTTTGCTGTTTTGGTTATTCTGAATTTTTAAATTTTTTCTGGTTTCCATGGAAACAATTTGAACTTAGTGCAAATTGGGGGTAGGGACCTTTTCCAGCCTCTATTTCAAAATCTATCTGGTATTTCTTTACGAAACTTGGTATGTGGTTAGACCTAGTGGTGGAGTGGTGCCTTTTGCTATTTTGGTTATTCTGAATTTTTAAAAAAAATTCTGGTTTCCATGGAAACAATTTGAACTTAGTGCATATTGGGGGTAGGGACCTTTTCCGGCCTCTATCTCCAAAAACAATCAATATTTTTTCACCAAACTTTGTATTTGCTTAGACCTAGTGATAGAGTGGTGCCTTTTGCTACTTTGGCTATTCTGAATTTTTTGTATTTCTCGTTATTAATGCAGTATTAAACTTAGTGCTTAGCATAAGTGAAAAATAAGGGTAATATGACTAGGTTGGATTGAAAGTTGGAGCAGGGGACACAGTGCATCACATGCACATATTTCTAGTTGTTTATGAATCTGGCCTGATCTAACAAAAAGATCTGTGTCTCTCCCTAAGTCTTATGTGGAAATAATTGTCACTTGTCAAGTGTTGTGGTATAAGCAATTGATTCATGAGCTCGTCCTCTAAGTCGGTAGTTCTCACATGTTACAGATTATTGTGATTGTAGATGGATTCCCAAACTATGCTGTGTTGTTGTGAAAACTGATGTCCATCCATTTCACTGCATGTTTATATGTAAAGTAGGAACTGCTGTTAATGAATTATGGATGGGCTCAATGAGATTTTCCTGTAATGTTTAACTACCTCACTCCTTTTCAAATTCCAAACTTTAAATCAATACATCCTTGATGAAGACATATAAAACAGTCACGAAATTGTTTCTCACCCTGAAGCTACATTTCAGGCTAAAGTGGGCGAGGCTGTGGAGGATGAGAGTAAGAAGGAGAAGAAGCCACTGCCCTACTGGTTAGATGATGGTGAGATCATGTTTCAGTCTTTGAAATAGTGCTGGTAAATTCTATGTAATAGCTATCTTCTTCCTACTCAATCAAAGGGAGACAATTTAGTTGGTATTTCCCAATTATTTAATTGACAACAGTAATAAATGTTTTGAAGCTTAGATTTAATTTGAAGGTTTTATTAGAATAGTTTTTTTGAAAATCAATTGAGATTTCCATAGACTGAAAACTGCTGTGATGACAATCTCAATTGATTTTAAATTTTAAAACTGCATTTATTACAGCTCTAATGTCAATGTGAGTTATGTTGGAAATAAAGGAGAGTCAGAAAATTGTTTGTCTATTGACCATGCATCCCTTTTACATCTAAAGAACATTGAGAAGCGTGAATCTATCGTGATGCCTTGTTTCAGACATGGGTTCATGTAACTCCGGGTACTACGACCTGATGGCTGTGCTCACACACAAGGGCAGGTCTAGCTCTAGCGGACATTACGTGTCCTGGGTCCGCAAGAAGGGAGGTATGTCTTGTTTCAAAATTAGCATCCATTTCTTGGATATTTCAAGATTTCAATGTTTTTCTCCTTTTTTTTGGCAATATATAAAGTTAAAAAAAGGATATCATGATTTAAAAAACTTCTACAGACAGATTGAAGTTTAAATTTCTGTGTTCTTGAATACTAACTTGTGGCAGTCTTACTGTATGTTCTATTTAGAAATATTGGGTGTGACATAAGCAGAATATTAAAGTAAATGAGATAATGTTTTTGAATACACTAAAAACGATGTGTCTAAGGTTCCTCATTGTTCAGATAATAGATTTAATTTGCAATAATTTTCAGATGACTGGATCATGTTTGATGATGACAAGGTTTCTTCAGTGACATCAGAGGATATTCTGAAACTTTCTGGGGGTGGTAAGTGTGTCCTACTCAATGGAGTTCGTATAATCTTTTGTGAAATGTTAATTTCAATTTGTCTTGCATTAAAATACCAAAACCACAGATAAATTTTAGATACTATTAACAGTGTTAATGTCTTTTAGAATACTTCCAAATTCAATAATCAGTGTTCTTAGGCTACAAAGTGCAATTTTGCCAAATTCTAACATTTAAAGGAGCCTGTGCAATGATACAAGTAAAACATATTTTCACTGTCTCGAACAACACTTTGACCTCTCAGGTAACAACACTGAGTCAAATTTCAAATCATCTGAAGTGTAAAACTAACACTACTCCCCATTTGCAGGTGACTGGCACTGCGCCTACGTGTTGCTGTACGCTCCTAGAGTGTTCGAGGTGGATGATAATGCTATGGAAAGCTGAGACGTCCCATGCTAGATGTGTTCCAATTTGCAAAGCAGGCTTAACCATCCAGCCACTGCTGTCTATTTGTTGGCAACACCAGCTCCTTGTATGCAATCTGTCCGACAGCTGATACGTTTTCAAGTGGCATTTTCTCAGTGGTTTACATCTTTAAGATCAATCTTTGATTTTATATTTAAAATGAAATGCATTTTTTCTTGAAATTGGAGAAAATTTGTTTCAGTTTCAAAAGAAAATATTTTTAAAAACATATTTAAATGACCATATTTAAGCATTTCATATGAAAAGATCAAACTAATCTACAATGAATCTTTAAAACTTTCTTTAAACTTCTAAATTTTTATCAGTTATACATTTTCCATTATCATTAGTCATGTTATCCTAAAAATCTTGTGTCATGGAAGTCAAATATCATGATTGCATTCTTTAAATGAGACAATCTTGGAACTGAAAGACATTACTAACACTGCTATCGGGACCATAATAAAAACCAGGGTCTGTATTTTCTAAGCTCTCTTAGCGACAAGATGGTCACAAGTCTGTGTTATTGTAAGGTATTTACAGCTATCTTAGCACTAAGAGAACTTAAAAACTGTGCCTTGGTTTATCCAGGAAGATTAATGAAGATTAATGCTTGGTATGCTTTATTTGAATGACAACCTGCAGCGACAGCCCAGGCATAATTCACCATTTTGTTGAAGGACTCCTGCTTCATGTGCATCTGTTATGAGAGTCATGTATTGTATTTACCAATATTGTTTACTGGCAGTGTTGGTGTCAGTTTGATTGGTGGGAGGACTGTGCTAGTGTTGATACTATAACATTGTTCTCTCATGTTGATGAAGATTCATTAAAAGTGCTTTGTACCATAACAATTGTGTCCTTCTCTTGTTCTTTGTCTGCTGGAGATGTTTTTAATGATAATCTGCTTTGCTAGGTCCAGTCCTCGCTTTTAGGTTTCATCACAATATATCATCAGGATGGCATTGCAGGATTTTTCTCTGCTGTTATAGCTGTCTTGAGATAAAAATGAAATACTCTCGTAACACCATTAATTAAATAAAATTACCTCACCATCTTTACTGATTAAAATATGAAAACTAACAAGTTAACAGAGGACAGACACATTTTCTCTGAGAGAAATGAAATGAGTGTATTTTTCATGAAAGGACTTCAGGAAGTGGCAGTGTCTGTACACTTTGAATTGATTTATTGAACTTAAAAAGCACCAAACTAATGCTCAGGCTGAATGTTTAATCAGAAATATAATATCAGGAATAAATGTGAGTTCTGATGTAATATAATCTTGTTACTGCCACCAACCAGAAGCATTACTGATAGAGTAGAGTGTAAACTTAATGAATGAATAATATAAAGCAATTTATAATATTTTATGACTGCTTCAATAATCATAATTTTCCTGTTTGTTCAGATGAGTTCATCTCCTCAGTTTCTCTGCTGTCATCTTTCAAGTTCTCTATTGCCCATGGTCCTTGAGGTACTGCTGACGTCTTAATTTTCTGAAAATTTAAAAGTTTAATATTTGAAAATCTAGAATTAAATATACATGTATCAATGAAACAGGAATCAATGCTTTGGTATTACATCTGAAAATTCTTTCATCCTTATTATACCCCCGCTACGAAGTAAGCGGGGGTATATAGCAGTCATTCCGTCCGTCCGTCTGTCCTTCGGTCTGGTTAATTTTCTCAATAACCGTCAAAGGTACATCAACCAAACTTTGTACAGTTGTTAACCATGTTCTTCCGATCGTGCACCGACAATTTTCAATTTTCTGAGATTTAATTGTTTTGTCGTTTCCATGGAAACGTCACTTTTTGGACTTAGTTTTATTGTGTTCAATCGGGACAAGTTTTCTCGGAAACTGTTCAAACAAGGTGAATGAAATTTTGGTTGTGAGTACTCATGACCATACTCTTTATAGAGTTCGAAAACCACTTCCGAAATATTATTTTTAGCTGTGATGCTCCAATGGGGACAAGTTTTCTCAGGAACTATTACATCTAGGTGAATGAAATTTAACATGTAGGTAGTCCAGATGATACTCTTTATCGAGATTAAAATCCGAAATATTATTTTTTACAGAGTTATTGCCCTTGAATCCGAAATTGAACTTTGTACAAATTACTGGTGTAATGCTCTAATGGGAAAAATTAAGTTACCCGAAAAATATTACATCTGGGTGAATGAAATTTTGTAATAACAAAGCCAGTTCCCAAAATTATTTTGGACAATGTTATGATGCTTGAAGCTGTTTTTTAAAACATAGTACCCTTCACATCTGTAATTCTCAATGGACGGATACCAGATGGCGGGGGTATGTGACCCATGCTCACTTTTTTCGTGTACCTTTAGCATCACAAAGATACGTGATCAATAGATGTGTGATAAATAGTAAATACTAAACATCTTATACAAATTGAAAAGTTTATCATCAATAAAAGCTTCTCATCTTTGGAATTTAACATATGTCAAACTCTCGGTTGACCAGTGATAAACTCTTGTCATCTCAATACTACTATCTTCTTGAAAACTACTCAAAATCAATGTATCATTTTGACACTCAAATTTGTTAAATTTGAAATGTTGCAAACATCATTATACGCTTGTCCCCCCACCCCCCCAAAAAAATATAAGAATTTGTACTATTGCAGATAGTGTGATCCCAAATATAACAATGCTACATCATCATAATTAATTTATAAGATAAATAGTTGCGTTTGTAAAATAATATGTGTTATAACGCAATGTAAAATATTAATATATATTTTTATAATACCAGTTTTACAGTTAGTTTCCCAGTCATTCCGCTATAAAAATAGAACAAACCGTATATTGACAAAACTAACCTGCGCCGCCTATAGTTAGGTGATTGAGTCTAGTATCTGGTTATCTGCTTTCTCTTTCGAAAGATTCATAACAGGCCAATGTGTTATGTTTTTATTGCATATTAGCAGGAAGAATTCCATGTTCCTTACGCCACAAGTTTTGTGAAGTGACACAGGGAGACAGTTCCAACGAAAGTGGCCAGGAGTAATGTTTGAAATTCAATATTCTGATTCCAGCAACAATGCCACATAGTGCAAACGTTAGAGGGTAGGGTTTTTTTATGTGATGGAAATTTCTCTGGTATATCAATATATTTGCTTTGTAATGGACAAAATAACATCCCCTTTTCTTCCACCTGATATGTAAACATTTAAACAATTAAAACAATAAGTTATAAACTTAAATATAATGTCTAACCTGTATAAGAGACTGGCCCGGTGCCCGCCACACACACAATAGGAAGTAGACTGGGATAGGAGCGATAACTCCAATAGATATAAACCACCCACACACGTTGGCAGCATCACTGTAAATATAGGCCTCGAACCTTGGAGGACGGTACGAGTAAAAGGAGTAACCGAACACAGCCTGTCAATCAAAGGTCGATGGTCAACTTGACATAAAAAAAACGTTTGCAAACTCAAACAATTACATTATATATAATAATGTCATAAGTCCTAGGTAAAATGAAATAAATGAAAATGAGTTGTATCTCAATGTGATTATTGTGATCAGATATCTAATTTTGACCAGAAACCAGAGTAAGTGTTAATCTCACCAGCATAAGAACAGGACACACATATCTCATCATGAGAAACATCAGTTTAGGCACAGTTTTTCCTTGGCTAAATCGAACCACTTTGTTCAGATTGGATGGGCCTGGGAATAACAAGAACATAGAGACAGTACACATCTCCAGCTTTATAGTGGAGGTAACAGTTATATATTTTAAAAAAATATACGTATACCTTATAAACCGCAACTTGGAGATCAAACATGCTATTTTAATATTCACCTAGAATAGATCATCAGTCTGATTTACAATGTACTGTCGATCGCGTTGTACAACATTTAAAAAAAGTTTAGCTCATCTGCAATGACCATGGCGTCCTTCCTTTTTAAACTTTTTCTCAAGAACCAGTGACTCTAGAGAGTTGAAAGTTTTATCTACAGACACCTTGGCCAATGGAGATTCTAAATTGCAGATGTGATGACCTTGTGACCTAAAAACCTATCTTCTCCAGTACAAACAGCGCGAGAAAGCTGAAATGGCCAATAGAGATTCTAAAGTGTAAAATTTGGTGACCCTGTGACACCAACTATTGGTCACAGTGATCATGACCTAAAAACCTATTTAATCTTCTCCAGTATGAACATCTTTAGAAAGCTGAAATGTTGTGTACAAACTCTGTATAGACAATGCCATTCTTAAATTGGAGATTTAGTGACCCTGTGGCCCCTAATTAGAGCCTCAGAGGCCATGGCCTAAAAACCTATTTTGTTCAATATCTTTTTTGCCGGAATTAGGATATTTGGAGAATATTTAGTTTCAAGCACAGGAACTCGATATCGTACTTAAAACGTAGGTAAAACGTAGGTAAAAAACCTACCCCCTATATAACATATGTTATATAGGGAGTAGTTTTTTTTATACCTACGTGTTACCTACGTTTTAATTACGTTATCGAGTTCCTGTGGTTTCAAGTCATATTTGTGTTATGCACTGACCATGCTGACAACTTTGAAGACTTGTAGATTTGTCATGGCTCGGGATTGTGCATTATATTGAGAACAAGTAATTTCGTTTTCCTCCATCAAACAATACCAATCCTATTAGGCTACAGAGCCAATGGCTCTATTTTAAAAATATTACCTCCTCACTGATACTGTATTTGATGAATTACATCATACAGGTGAGAAGAATCACTCAAGTACTAATTGGCGAAATTACTACATGAATCCTCCAAAAATCCTTGACCTTTGAAATCAAATTTCAGAAGTTGGTTAAACAAAGAAATAACGATATAATCATCCAAAAGGTTACCATATATCCATCCGACGACTATAAGTTCTACGAAGGCCACGACAGCTAGAGAGGGGAAGAAGGCGAACCACTCGACGAGAGTCAGCAGATACACTCCACCCTGTAGAACAGACAGATGTCTTTATCTCCACATTAACTACAGAACATCACTCCTAATGTGTTGGTTTAACTGTAATCACGAAGTATCCAGCCCGTCAAGTCTTTTGTAACTTATGGTCTTCCAAATACCTGATGCAGTTACTCGCCATGGACGTAAAAAAACATGGCTTCTGTCAAACACTTAATTATGTGTGTTACTTGAAAGGTTCTCGATTTATGGTACTGTGGAAATGAACGAATCAAGGTTGTGTGACGTGTCACCAGATTCTAGAACTTACTTGAAAAGTAAACGGAACTGCTAGGAGAAACGATGTGAACACCACCCCAGCGTTAAGAAGCCACATGCGGCGTGCAAGTCGTGGAAATGTTGCACCTATGATGTTTGCCATGTACTCTACAGGGGGAATCTATATTGAAGCAAAGGAGTTCCATTTTGGTGAGTATTCTCTTCATATATATATATATATATATATATATATATATATATATATATATATATATATATATATATATATATAAACACGTCTCCAACATCTAATGAATAAAAATAAAGGAAACATGACAAGTTTGGATAGATTAGAATTTATTAGAAAAAAGTTCTCCACAGTATTAGGCAAACTGCTTTGTCATGGAAAGAATCAAACGTTTTCTTTGTATATGAATCTGTATCAACCTATAATCAACGTTTCACTAAATCCATCCACAAACAGTTGCCAGCAATCTAGTAAAAGTACAGATCTGCAATGTTGTCTTCTGCAGAATTTTAACACAAACATCACCCAAGAGTGATTTATTGCAATTTCCGTTTAACGAAATAAATTAATCAGAGGAGCATTAATTCAATGCCTTTAGAGATACAGCATTAATACAACATATTACCACCGAGTCTAGCCCGAGGGTGAAGAACATGAGGAACAAGATGACGGACCATAGTTGGGGGAGAGGCAGCAGCGCGGTGGCCTCGGGGTACGTGATGAAACCCAGCTTAAACCCTGAAATGGCATCATGCATTTACAGAAATGTGACCCAAATGATAATAATATTTGAAAACCTAAAATAATTCGAAAAACCCTTTGTTTTAAAATCATTTTACCTGATGAACTGTAGCTGTCGAGGGGAACACCTCTAGTGTATGCCAGATGTCCGGTGATGGCAAATACGGAGAAACCGAAGTACACCATGCTACATGTTGTCAACACGTTCAGGGTCACAGCATCTCTAGAACGGAAAGGGTATTGTAAGGAGTGATAAGGCTTTAACTTGTTTCTGAATGGCATTCCGAAATAAAAGTTCACCTTTTTTAATATAGACATTTCGGGAACACGCTCTTTAACCATAATTGCTATGCTTGTTTCTAGCTCTTGAAGACATCCATTCAGTCAAATTATGCTTACTTTGATAGAACACAATCAAAGTGACATGATCCCCCTTTCAAATTATCATTTCAAAATTAAAAAAGAACATGTTATTATAAAAAAACGTGACCATGTCCCCCGCCGCAATTAAGAAATGAGCTGAAAGGATGAACACACAGCTAATGTCAAGGTCAACCAAATCGACTGGTGTCTGCGTATTCCCCAAATAAAGACTGGTACCAAATTTGAAGACTCTAGGTGCAGCGGTTCATGAGATACCGCGCTAACAAGATTTTATCCCAAAACAATTCAAAGTCTCGTATTGACCTTGAAAATGAGGTCACGGTCACCCAAATCAAGTGGTGTCTGCGTATTCCCGTAATGAAAACTAGTACCAAATTTGAAGACTCTAGGTGCAGCTGTTCATGAGATATCGCGCTAACAAGAAACGGGACGGATGTAGGGAGATGGATACTATATCCCCGCCCCGCGCTTCGCGGCGGCGGGGGACAACAAATTAGAGATCATGCATGGTTTGGTAGGAAATTATGTGTCAACAGTAATACGATCCAGTTGAATTTTCTTTTTATGATTCTGTTTGGTTGTTGAAACTGCGAAGTTATAAAATATGAATATAATCCAGTCAAAAGTTCTTGCGCAATTGGACGGAATCCGATAAGTAAGCGGCAGGCAGGTGTTGACAGGGTCCAAGTAAAGTAAAGAGTTGAACAACAATATTTTGTTAACGAAAATAAGATTCACATCAATAAGGGAACACATCCTGGATATTTTGATTGTTTCTCCGTTATGTTTAGAAGCACCCTACTCACCTCAAACAGTTATTTGTCTTTGGATTGTGTGAAGCCATTTTTATAAGAGATCCAAAACCAATTCCCATAAAGTATATGGCCAAACCACATGCTTCCATCCACGTCTACAATACACAAGCCATTCTCTCTTAAATGGGTTTAAAACACGTATTAAAAGTTTGATGTTGATAAATATTTGAGTCAGGCACTTCTAAAGTTTTGCTCTCTGTGATATATTTTCAAAATGATTATGTTTTAAAAAAGACATTGCTCTTTCTCTTGAACTCTGCAATTTATTACAAACGTTAGCTAATTGATATGAATTGCCATTTAGGAACATGGAAGTATCAAAAGTCAAAGCATCAAATTTACTTAGTATATGTACATGTTTATGTACACATTTTAAAACATATATGTATTTCTCTGTATCTGTATACACTGAATCTCGCGGTCGTCAACACTGAGTAAAGTCTCTCTCTCTTTATATTGATGTATTATGGTGATAAAGGAAGAAATGAAAGATACCGTACCTTTGGATCCTTGAGTTTGTCGAAGTCTGGTTTTATGTAGAACAAGATTCCGTCCAGTGATCCGGGGAGAGTACAGCTTCGGACGAGAATAACAGTCACAAAGATATACGGGATGCTCACTGTTACATACACGATCTGAAACATCACACGGATCATCTATGATAAAGTCACTGTTATGTTAAAGGAAGGGTTCTATCGGGGTATTTTTTGTGGAAACGAAATTCAAGAGGATATTCTTGTTCACACATATATCTTATTAATACATGATTAAAACACAGTAAAATTGAAAGATTCTAATAAAGGTAATATTTTGATGACATTTTATTTCACAACTTGATAAACACAAGCGCACATTGTTGGAAAATAAAAACATTGAATACTGAAGACTTAGTCATTTATCGGCGCTGCGAGTGGGGAAAACTTCGCTACAGCATAACAGCAACTTATTTATTATATTTATGACATGTTATATGTTACTATGTGAATACTCTATCACTGTATGTCTTTAGTTATTAATATTATTTTTTAAAACTAGTAAATGCAAAAAATCCAAGATGGCGACAGAACCCTCCCTTTAAGTCACCATAATATGAGAAAATGTCGCAAGTTGGAACATAATGTGAAACCTTTGTATAAATAACAAGGGTTCCTTATGAAGGCATTAAATGGGTTTAAATCCCTAGTTTTACAGTAGTGTTTTCCTCTCCTATGTTTAAATTGCTTGTTAAGGGATAGCATAACTTGAGCCTGTGATATATTATCTGAGACCAACGGCATAAACCGATTATGTAGAATCACTGTTACTGTAGTGTCCTTAACGTTTTATACATACGCGCATGACATGTAAAAGAGACACGGCTGCAATAGTGTTTACAAATTTTGAATACATAACTAGGTCAGATGGTGTCTCACCTTCCCAGAAATACGGATCCCCTTCACCACACACAGATAGATCCCCAGGCTGACGATGAACAGACACCCAGTCACAGGGAGTCGTAGTGTGCCAATGTTCTCCAGACTGTCCGTTATCTGCAGCATGTTGTTCCTGACATGCATAATACACGGAACACTTAAAATGACATAAAGCTAACACGGCACTGTGTGAGACATCTATGATACATTTTACTTACACAACACTATCATGTACTCATGGGAGGAGGCGCTTCTTGACCTTGATACTTTGCCTTAGTACATTGATTTCAATTAAAGTGCTAACCTTTTGTTTTACCAATAACATAACAGAAGCATGTACATACCAAATCGTCCATTGTATACCTTGTATTACTTGTTTACATTTCGAAGTAATTCTTTAGTTTCCATTTATAAGTAATTAAATGTACAATGAAAATGAGCTTGACCAGAAGAACTCCTCAGCCGATGGTACAAAATCTCGAACTCCATGAAGAGTATTGTTAATCTGCAGGGTGTTGTTTGCCGGACGAGTATCGTTCACTCTGAGCGCAATGTTCATCGTCATCTCTGTCACATTGTAGCTCAGGCCTGTTTCGTTTCCCTGACCAGTGTACTGTAGACAGAGGTCGGAGTTCCAGGTCTGACCACACTGAGTCCAGGGGAGAGACGAGTAGAAGGAGTGGCACAGGTAGTACAGAGACCAGGCCAACAGCACTGGTGCGTAGATAAAGAAAAAGGCGCTGACCAGGAAAGAACCGTAAGCCAGACCTGATAAATGATGAACCATTAGATAGCTTACTTGGATGTGGAGCAAAAGAAGATGAAGCTTGATATTTTGACATTATATGAATCACTTTGGGGGTTCATCACTCCAATTTTGAATCATTTTATTACTGTTGATGATTTCATGGTTTATACGTCAAGTTAAAATATGCATTTCCGGTGTATATGAGCAGATAATGACCTGAGGTATTTGCGAATAAAGAGCACAGTCTGTCTGCGCAGCGTATTATTTCACTATAATGGTCAACATGTACCTTTTGATTCACGTAAAGGCTATCCTGATTAAGTAGTTTTATTAAAATGTTGAGACACTGGAAATATTTGAGAAGCAATATGGGTGCCTTAGACCTGACAGAACACGAAGCCTTTGCTTGTAGTGGTGTTGCAGGTTTTAGGAATTAAGAACAATTGTAACAATATTATCCTACCTCTCATAGACGGGCATATCTGCCAGGCACCGAAACAGTCGAGTTGAGCAAACTGTCCGACCACTGTCTCCACGTACGTCAGAGGGATGGAACCGATTATCGTGAAGACAACATAGGGGATCAGAAAACTGCCTGAAACAAATGGTTATACCTCAAATATGTAGTTAATATGACTTTATTGTGCAGTCAACCACAAAATATGACAAATAAAAAATGCCAACAATGAAAATGGATCAAAGCTGACCAGATTTAAAAATTAAAAAAAAATAAAATAAAAAAACCCGGATTGATTGGTTCTTTAAAATTAACAGAAATGTATAAACCTTTCACAGATTCCGTATTTTGTATTTTGGTTTCTTCGAAAACAAAATCGGGTAGGAGAGTTTTTTTTAGTGTAAGACCCGATAGTAGATTTAGCATGCACGCACTCTTATAATAACTATAATTATAATTGATGAAGTATAGATACATCCTATAGCTCCCTAAAGCCTTGCACAATATCGCTAGACCAGGAGGTTACATGACATTTAGAAGAACTAAATAGTCCTATTTGTAGTCAATTCTCCTTCGTTTGAATACAAGCGATGTAGACAGACCAAGACATGAAGATAGATGGAAAACAAACGAAACAATTACAATATTGACATTTGACGTTTTTTTAGTGAGAGAAAATACTACTCTGTATTTTATGTATCTTCTTTATAAAGAAAGTTTTCATTGTTGTCTAAGGAGTCCATATGGCGTCAACTATGTTGCAAGGTATAATTATTTCATTAAGTTCCATATAATATTTGAATAATGAAATATTTTTCAGATCATTTTAATACCTCACAAAATCAAAGGTTTGAAAATTATTTTAAATATAGTTCTAGACAGCCCTATTGACGAAATTGTTTACTTGACACAAGAAATCCTGAATTATAGTTTCACCTCTGTTAACAGACTTTTTTTTCTGCTTGGATGACAGTGGGCTTGGTAATTAAACCAGTTGATGTTTTGTCACGAAATTTGACCCACACAGTATGTTAATTAAAAATGATAGTTTTACTACTCACGACCATAAAATAAAATAGTTTTACTTATGTTAGTTTTTATCTGTAACTCACCGCCTCCGTTTCTAGCACACATGTAAGGAAATTTCCATATGACACCGACACCAAGGGCGAAGCCAATTACAGTAAGTATAAAATCCAACTTGTGTGACCATAGTTCTTTCATCGTGGCTTGGATTCACTAAATCGACGTTGAATAAATATAAAAAAGAACAGATGCAAATCAACAATTTCATTGCTGAAATTAAAGACATAAAAAATGGAGCTATATGATTTAGTTTGAATTTTATACGAGCGATACACCAAATGAAAAATACACACTGTTTGGAATACAACGTCACTTTAAAACAACTCTCAATATTAATATTATTTTATAAAAATATTAAATATTGAGAACACACTTACACACTTAATTTGAGCTTAAAACATATCTCGTTCCTTACCTTAAATGTTCTCATGTAGTGTACACCGTTCAGTGAAAAGTGATGTTCGGGATCAACTGACACAGTTAGGGCAGAAATGTAGACACTTGTTGGTCTCGCTAGTAATGGAGAAGCTACATTGAGCGATCAGTGAGAGATTATAAGCGCTCGCTCTTATGGAACGGAGCTCTAGTGTTCAACCGTTTCTCAAAGTGAGAGCCTCTCAATATGCCACTAGTCCGGTCAAAATACAAAATTGCTATCAAGTGCTGTATATATACTGACAATTGACAATGGAATACAATTAATTGTTAATATATGAGTTATTTGATATTGATATGTATGCATTTGATACATGATATAAATGAATGTAAGTCCAAAGAGAACAAAACGTGGAGATGACCGTATTGTTTAAGCAATTAGCATTCAAGAATTCCATACTTAATAATTGGTGGCAGGTGGTGTAGTCGGGTCAATATATGGGAAAAAACTCTCAATCATCAAACAAAAAATTGCTACAAAAGGTTTCTCAACTGATTCTGGTAGGGTTTAGAGTGTTTTAGAACATACTAAAAGTTTACCAAAGTTGGACCCCCGGAAAAGTGTTTTTTTCAAGATGGCGTCCAAGATGGCCGCCAAAACCTCTTAATGATCATAACTCTGTAACCATCATCTCGAATGAACGAACACATTAAGATCATAAGAATTCTTTCTATTACTTCCTTCAATGTCCTCTATATGATACTAACAGATTCAACATATACTTTCCTCAGAAGACAGTTTATGTCCACACATATATTTAAAACTTATTCGCTTTATTAAAAAAGCATTTAAATAAGCGTTTGTAGCCTGTTTGCTTTTTTTCTCGAAATGACTCTTTCAAAGAATAACGGAGTTGAATATCCATAAAATTGTAATACTATCTATTCTTCATCATCTCAACTTCTAGAATGGTTACCAAAGAAGAATGCTATCAAGTGCATCGTTTAAAGTATTTGTTG
This sequence comes from Gibbula magus, assembly GCA_936450465.1. Classification (NCBI taxonomy): domain Eukaryota; kingdom Metazoa; phylum Mollusca; class Gastropoda; order Trochida; family Trochidae; genus Gibbula; species Gibbula magus. The sequence continues at coordinate 33,919,531 of OW388292.1, read as the reverse complement.
TCTTTAACCTTAATTTTAATGCAGTATCAGCATTCTTGTTTTGTGCATTACATGAAATGAAAATCACTATGTACTTTTACTTAATTTACAACATTCGATACTAAAACATATAGATTGATAGAATAGATACAGAGTACCAAATAATTAATCATTAAACTAATTAACAATGTCTCGAAGTTTTCCACACTCAAGTCATCAAAATAATAGCCTAAGTAATATACACACAAACAACCCGATAAAACCTTCTCCTTAACTGTAAACGTATATATTTCAGCACTTGATGCAGTTTGAAAAGTATTCATTTTACAGTTGATACAAATGAATTGAAACCTATAGGCGTACCTGGTCTGTCTAGATGGTGACACAGACAGAGGTCAGTGGGACGACACAGTCTGTTCTGAATGAATACTCCTCACATAGTTACATATGTAAGTAGCGACATAAAGATACAATTTGTAATTTAATAGTCCAGTAGTAGTGTAGTATGTAATGGAGAAGCATGGCGAGCATTAAATTCAAGGAAAAGAATGAACACCAAACACTAAACAACGAAATACACGACGTTTCGGAGTATATACTCACTCCTTCATTAGGTGGAATGTAAAGAAATGTGATACATTTATATAGCAAACAAAACAACGGGGAGGAAACTCAATCAGGGAGATTAACATGCGTGAAAATGACATACGTTTTGGTTTGTAATATAAACATGAAGGAGCAAAGTCTGAGAATGGTATACATATATAGAACATCATACTTATATAGAACATCATACATATATAGAACATCATACTTGTGCATTTGGAAAGTTTCAAGGAATGAGTTGTTCATCCGCTTCCATGACAACTTCGAGTTCAAAATAAACTATCCAAATGCACCAGTATGATGATATATAATTATTAAAACCCCCCTTTTTATTAAAAAATCGGTTAACAAATAAAGTTGCATACATATACTGGGACGACGTGCTGCGCATTGATACACGGACGGTTTGTAGTGCTCCAAATTGTAATAATTGCTCCAAATTGTAATAGAAACTGCTCCAAATTTTAATACCTGCTCCAAATTGTAATAAAAACTGCTCCAAATTGTAATAGCTGCTCCAAATTGTAATAAAAACTGCTCCAAATTGTAATAACTCGATTTTCGTAAAACGTACTGTCAAGCTGCTCCAAATTGTGATAAAAAGTGCTCCAAATTGTAATAACTGCTCCAAATTTTAATAACACAGATCAAGGCGATGTATATGTGGGTGATGATTTCGATCTAGATGTATGTATAGATGTATGCCACGACGTTGATGTAAATATAGGTGTTTATATAGATGTAGATATAGGCGTTGATGTAGATGTAGATATGAGTTGATGTAGTGGTAGACAACTGTAGATATCAGACTTGATATGGGTGTACATGTAGATGTTGATGTAGATGTAGATGTACATGCAAATTAACATTTAAATGTAGATACAACTGAACATGTAGATGTAAATGAATATGTAGATGTTGATCGCGATGGTGATTTAGATGTAGGTGTAGTTGTAGATAGTAATTTAGTTGTATGTATGTATAGATGAATGCGAATATGTAGATGTAAATATAAAATTGGATGTAGATGTAGACATTGATACAAATGCAGACACAGGCGCAGGCGCAGTTGTAGATCTAGATGTACGTGTAGTTGTGTGTGTAATGTAAATGTAGACGTAATGGGAGACGTAAGTAAATAAATATATTGAGATGGAAATGAACATGTAGATGTAAATGTATATCTGGGTTGCGATTTCTTTATTACGGTATATAGAAGGCCACCTGCTTGTAGGACAATCATGAATAGATCACAATACAGATATTCAGTTACAATATTCTTTCGATTTCGATGTAGAAATAGATGTGTATGTTATGTATTTAAAGGTGTAGATATATATGTAGATATAAGAGTTGATGTAGATGAAGGTGGGTAGATATATGCAAATATGTTAACGTAGATGTAGGTATAAGTGATTATGTAGGTGTGCATCTTGGTGGAGCTATAATTTTGGATGTAGATGTACAAGTATGCGAAGATGTTGACGTAGATGTAGATATAAACGTTGTGGTAGATGTTGATATAAGGTATAGATGTAGATGTAGAAGTAGATGTAGGTTACGTGTAGCTGTATGTGTAAATGTAGATGTGGTCTGGGTGGTGATTTAAATGTAGATGTAGGTGTAGATATATGACTTGATGTAGATAGAAGAGTTGATGTATAGGTAGATACACGCGCAGGAGCATGTGACTATACAGATGCATATACATATGTACATGTATTGATAAAAATATATACGTAAATGAAGATGTAAATAAAGACGTAAAATAACATGTAGATGTAAATGAATACGTAGATTTTGATCACGATGATGATTTAGATGTAGTTGTATTTGAAGTGTAGGTGTAGGTGTAAGTGTAGATGTAGTTGTAGTGTAAGTGTAGGTGTAGGTGTAGGTGTAAGTGTAGATGTAGATGTAAGTGAAGGTGTAGATGGAGATAACGAGTAGAGGTAACTGTAGATGAAATGGAGATGAGGATCAAGATGGTGATAGAGATATAGATGTATCTTTAAATGTAAATGTTTGTTTAGATCTAGATGTAGGCATAGCTGTAGTTGCAGATACAATTGGATGTGCCATAGATAAGTAAGACCAAAAGCGAAGCTCATACGGGGTTATTCTCGAAAGAGAAACCCCAAATTGTAATAACATGAGTGAAGCTACATCTCATGTTGAGAAAATTAAATTGTAAGTGCTGATATAGATACCGATATAAAACTTGATGCATAATTGAAATGAAATAATTGATGTAGATGTAGATGTAGACACAGATGTAAATGTATATACAGATGTAAATGAACAAGATGTGGGTGATGATTACGAAGTCGATGTAGGTATTGATGTTTGCGAAGATGTAAATATACTATACTATTTGATGTAGAAATAAGAGGTATATATAAGAAGATGAAACACGTGTAACTGTATGTTTAAATAGAGATAACGAAGCAACAGTTGACGTTAATTAAGACATAGATTTAGTTGTAAATGAACAGATGTAGATGTAGAACTTCGTGGTGTTTTGAATGAGGATGTAGATTTTTAAGTACTAGTAGCAGTGTTATAAGCAAAGATGTACATTTTGATATAAGAGTCGATGTAGATGTAGATGCAAGGGTTGGTGTAGATGTACATGGAAGATTTGATGTAGATGTGACAGTTGGTGTACATGTTGATATGAAAGTTGATGTAGAGAATTGATGTTTTGCTGTAAAGAATTGATGTAGGTGTTGATGAAAGATATGACGTTGATGTAAGCGGCGATGTAGATGTAGATGTAAGAGTTGATGTAGGAAAAAAGTATGTGAAGATGTAGATGGTTATACAGATGTAAATGCAGTTGCATGTGTAAATCTAGGTGTAGACGTACCAGTAGAGATAGTTATTATGTAGATGTAGATCTGGGTGGCGATTTCAATGTAGATGTAGGTAACACGTATGCGAAAAATTGTATACAGATGTAGATGAATATCGGTGATGATTTAGACTTCGATTTAGATGAAGGTATAGACGTTTACAAAGATGTAGATGTAGATATGAGAGTTGACGTAGCTATAAGAGAATGATGCAGAAGTATATGAAGATACATATACAAACGCAGGTGTACGTTAAGTAGTAGAGTTAGACGCAAAATGAACTTGTAGATGTAGATCGATGTAGATGAAGATGTGGGTGTAGATGTAGATAGATATGTAGCAGTAACGGTAGACGAAGTTTTAGATGCATACATGCATATAAATCTAAATACAGATTTAGATCTTCAATTAAATGTATATATAGGTGTAAGTGTAGATGTAGATGATGATGTAGATGTAGAGGTAAACGCTGAGGTACGCAGAGATCAAGGTGTTGATGGAGATGTAGATGTAGATCTTTAAATGTAAATGTAAGCGTAGATACAGATGCAGATACAAGAGTATATGCTGTTGGAGATTTCATTGTATGTGTTAGTGTAGATTTAATTTGATATTATGGTTGAGTTGATTCCAGATGTACATATAATTTATTTAAAAATAATGTCGATACACATTTGATGAAACATGAAAGTCTCATTGCAAGAGAAAATTATGTCCCTAGTTATATTATATTAGTTATATTTTATAATTACAATTATTGTATCATGGCAGACTGATAGTGTAATAGTCCTTATTGTCGTATATGTATACTGTCATCAAAAACACGCTACAATATTCAGGTAGTTACATTGTTTATTACAATTTGGAGCAATCCTTTGCTCCAAATTGTAATAACAGCTCTAAATAGCAATTAAAATTGTAAATACCTGAAAACTACATGTAGTTATAATGTTTTGATGATGACAGTCACAATGGTACATCTAATATCAATAGAGATTTATTTATGCCTACAGCCTTTGGTTTTTGCACAAATAAATAAAGACCTACTGCGACTGAAATGAGTTCATGTTTTACACTTGAATGACATAAAAAATCATTCGGTCATCAACCTGGCAATGGCATTATTTTTTTAAATAATAACATGAAAGTAAACTAGATCCTACTCTGCGTTGTGTCCGTTTGAATATTTTTGGTCACATGATATTGGATTTATGAGCATTAATACAATTTGGAGCAGTTATTAAAATTTGGAGCAAGCCTTTGCTCAAAATTGTAATAACTGCTCCAAATTGAACTAACACCTCAAATTGCACTAAACAGTGTAAATACCCAAAACTTGGTTGTAGTGTTTTGATGATGACAGTCACAATGGTACATCTGATATCAATTGAGCTTATAAACGTATATGTATACGTCAATAGAGGTTATACACGTATATGTCAACATAAATATCTAAATCGTAATCAACATCAACATTTACATGCATATAAATAAAAACGTTCGTTTACACAAATGTTTTTGAAAACTAATCTTAAAATCAAAACAAGCAGACAAAGTCTACTATAACCCCGCCAAGTGGAAACATGTTAAAGAAATATGTATTGAACAATGATTATTGAGCTTTATGCTATAATAATTCCTAACTCACTAATTAGTAATTAACTCACGGTACAGAAGAGAATGTACTTCCCACAATAGAATACACTCTATCTAAAAATAACCAAGTTCAGTTCCGGAAGCGAAATTGTAGAACGCTCGGGAATCAAGATGTAGACGTTTTTCCATGGTTAAAAATAAAATTCCAAAGAAGTTAAGAACACCAAAAGGTACATCTTGATATGATGATTACTCCACACATCAAGTTCACTGAGCTAGGCCTTACAACTTTCTAGTTCTGGTTTGGAAACGAAATGTTAAGTTATGTTTCAATATCCAACAGTGGATAAATGCAAATGCACATTTAAAAATAATATTCACCAAGAAAACTATTTTACTTGGATATCTAGCCAAAAACAATGACCCTCTAAATGTAATTATTCTTGTAACCAAGAAACTTATCTTGAATTGTCATAATAAAAAATCTAATCTCACTATGGATAGAATCCAAAGAGAGTTATCACACTATAATGATATAACAAAGGCTATAGCTTATTCCTCATGTCAGCACGATAAATTTGTGAAATTTTGGTCGAGTTGCCACCACTTATTTACGTAATGTTTTGTTACATAATACTTTACCTTATGTCCATCCGAATCTTTCTAACACATGTTTTGTATCAAATGTACCCGGTACCCAATCTGTGAAACCAACGAAGGGTGAATATTTGTAAACCTGTGTATCAAAAAAATGTGGAATAAAAAAAAAAGATAAAAAAAAGAGTTATGTTTCAATGGTAACGACTAAAAAAATAAAATCCCAAAGAAGTTGAAAACTCTTAAAGTTTTTGAGTTTTGTTCCGGAAAAATAATTTCAAAGTATGTTTCCAGCTAAACAGCTAAACAATATAATTCCAAAGAAGTCAAAAACTCCAAAAGGCACATCTGCACATGATGACTATTACCTAGTTTCTTTAAGCTAGGCCTTACGGTTTTTGTGTTCTGGTCCGAAACGAAACCTGGACGCACGGACGGACAGACGGACGGACGCGTGGGCGGACGGATGGTCATTTCCATATCCCTTGACAACTTCGTTGAGGCGGGGGATAATAACAATCTTCATAAACATTATAATTACCATTATAAAACGAACACTGAATCAATGATCACCATAAAACAAAATTCGTCAAATAATCAGAACTAAAGATATTTAAGCTTATCTGTGTTATTACAATTTGGAGCAGTTATTACAATTTGGAGCACTTTTTAATACAATTTGGAGCAGCTTGACAGTACGTTTTTCGAATATTGGGTTATTACAATTTGGAGCAGTTTTTATTACAATTTGGAGCAGTTTTTATTACAATTTGGAGCAGGTATTACAATTTGTAGCAATTATTACAATTTGGAGCACAACACGGTTGCTTGACCAGCACGACTCACTATTTGATATCTTAATAATATCTTTATTTTCTCATTTGTCAGTCCAATAGAGCTTTAAGTGAAATTTTCTTCAGTGTGGTAACATAATTAAACCATCACACTTGCTTTACTATAATTTAATAACAAAGAACTGATAATAAGAAACAACATTCAGGCTTCCGCCCGTCGTGCTTCTTTCGAATGACGCAGCATCGCTAGCGAAGCTTTCGGCAATGCTTTCAATTCCCCTTATACTTTGCGCTTTCCTGCCTTGTTAATGGTGATTTGAGTAATATTTTCCCTGCTTGTGCTGTTAATATTAGGTCTGAAACCAAGCTGATACTTTCATCAACTGAAAAATTACTGACAGTGTTATTAAAACATTAATCCCGGAGTATGAATTGGGAATACATTAAAAAGTACGGAAAATTCCGAGAAGTGCCGAAGTTAAGAGAAAGTAGAACCGTGCCGTGCAGTACGGATTTCCCCGTGCAATATGGAAATCGACCTCGGAATTTGACGGAAATCGTATTGCACCCTTGTATTACTATCTTAGGTTTACATGGGTAATAATAAAATGAGAATTGGCAATACAAACATGATGGAAGTCATATTTTAGGATCCTTTTCAGATACAAAAGAAGATCCACGGGCTCTGTAGCTCATTAGGATTTCATTGATTTATTATATAAGGTTGAATATCTAAGTAACTTAATACCTTGTTAACAAGCAAAAAATAGATTTTTAGATCATAACCCATGTGACCCGTATTTGGAGTCACAGGGTCACCAATCCTACAATTAAGAATCACCTTTGACCAAAGAGTCTCTACACAACATTTCACCTTACTAGAGCTTTACATACTTGCGATATAGATGCGATAGGTTTTTGGGTCATGACCCGTGACCCGTAGATTGGGGTCACAGGGTCACAAAATCGACAATTGTGAATCCCAATTGGTCAAGGAGTCTGCACACAACTTTTCAGCTCTCTAGACCTTTTGGAACTGGAGAAGAAGATGAAAATAGGTTTTTAAGGATGTAACTTCTGTGACCCCATTTGGGGTCACGGGGTCACGAAATCTACACTTTAGAATCCCCATTGGCCAAGGAGTCTGCACATAAAATTTCCTGGTTGACAAAACATTGTGACCTGGGTTTCATACTGTGTTGTGTCTTTGGACACGGAATTTCTGCCACTTTGCGTTCAGTCCACTCAGCTGTTTAAATGGATAACCAAATACGGAAAGTACGGAAAACGCGGATCTACAATTTTCTTCAGGGTAAAATGTAGAGGATAGATAGATCATCTTTATTTCCTCCAAAAATTGAAGATATATATGCATGAAACAGAAGATATTACATTAAAAAATTTTACAGTTTGAGATTTACATGTTATATTTATGCAACCTCACAGAATAAATATTGATACATGTATAATTTCTTACTTTGGAGTTTACACGGATTCCCGAACTTTGGTTGGCTGAGAGCACGGCCATGTGATCAAAATATCAAGGTTCATGAACTATATAGCGCAAAATCTCCATAGTTGGACTCAACGCGCTTTCAGCTCTGGAGTAGGTGGACGTTAATCAGTTGTGAATGCTTGTAAGAAAAGGTATGTTTTCAGGTCAGTTTTAAAGTTATCTAGGCTTGGTGAATCTCGCAGGGTTGCTGGAAGGGAGTTCCAAACACAGGGTGTAGAGAACATGAAAGAGCCATAAGCGTGTGTGCCACAAAAGCATTCTTTAGATTGTATAGCAAAAGTGCCAACGCGAATAAGGTAGGATATATCGTAAAAGTAATCCGAATCACTACCGTAAAAGTAATAAAACACTGTTAGCAAATGACGTTAAGTTTATGAATTGAGCATCCAAGATGGCCTTGCTTTATCAAGATCATCTCATAACGTCATCCTCAGTTATCATTTATATCATCATCAGAATCATTATTCCTATTGAGTGGGACAGTCCATGAACAGTGATTTTGTTAAACATTCAACTGTTAACACACTTGAGTGACGTGATCATATTGGATCCAGACAGTGTGAAACACCCCATGGTGTATAGATGCAGGTGGTTGTGAGCGAATACATTCGGCACCGTCTCATAGAGTGCATGGGATATTGTTGCTGACATGTTATTGAATGTTTTAGATTTATTTAACACTTTATTGACAAAATTATGTCGTTGATAAGTTATGACCTTCAAAACTACAACAAAACAACAACAATATCAAACGCATTAGAATGCATTTAGCATTAGAACATCTATCGTTTTCCAATGTTCATGAATACAACCTTGCCAATTGAAACAGTGCCATGAGCCCCCATGTCCTTATACACGGATGAGCAGAGTGTGTGTTCGAGGACACAGCAGATCTGCTTGAAATGAACCAGTATAATCACTGCCCTGGCTCCTCTCCTCCAACAGCACGCACGTGGATAAAGACGTTGGTTTTGACGGACCACGCTATGCTGATATAACGTTAGAGGATTGCAGTCAGTAAATGAATCGCTATGATAGAAGCCGCGGTAGTGTTCTGTGCGTGATATAAGAAGAGACGTTATAAGTATTAAAGCTCTGAGTGTGCTATTTGCAAATTTATAACCGAATAGAGTCAGTGTAATGCATTCCCCTTTATGATTGTTTTGTATATAGAGACTTGGTACTGGTATCATGGAGTTACATTTGCTCATATATAAATAACCATGCACAACCAGCTGTTTCGGTCTTTCGGACCTCTTCGTCATGGTGTGTGTGTGGAACATGGTTGGGCTTTCGGCTATGCAACGTTATCAACGCAACAAAGCAGTTTAAGAAAGTCCCATTCACGTCTATATTATATACGTATGTATGCGTACTTACATACATACATATATCCATACAGTCAGTTAGTCATTGGTTTCCATTCTCAAACATTTGTCACATGCTAACCCAAGACATGTAACGGATGTTAGAATAACAGTGAGGAATCTGTCGGTTTTCGATAACGGCTCTTTGACATGCAGCATGCCGATTTACCAATTTGTTTGGGTCGGTGTTATTTATTGAGTGTCAACATATATGTCTGCCTGCGTTTGCTTTGTCATAAGTCGTAGCCAATAGCGTCTCGAAAGCAGTATTTGAAGACAATGTAAACGTCTAAATAATCCTGTACATCTGAAGTTTTCTTTCGTCTAATCGTAATTCTTACCATGACTTGTATCGTGAACGTTTGACAGCTAATTTACTTTCACCTTTTCTCATGTAGATGTCTGACAGAAGAATGGCGTCTTACTGTGACATAAGTTGATGATTAGCATTTTGCTAACAAGACGTACTGAATACTACATATATATCGACCCTAACCCTTGTTTTAAACATTGGAAACATTTTAAAACAATGCTACACTCGGAATCATATCTCACGCTAATCAAATCTCCACCATTGAAACAAGCATTAACCAGATTTAGTTGTGGATGCCATCAGCTTATGATCGAAATGGGGCGACGAATGGGCATGGACTTCGAAAATCGCTTGTGCAGATACTGCCTTAAATATAATATTAACCTCATTGAAAACGAATATCATTTTATTCTTGTATGCTGTGCCTTTTCGGACTTAAGAAAGAAATATATAGATTATAAATTCTACAGTAACCCCTCTTTTGAAATGTTTGTTCGACTTATGTCTTCAAATCATCAACCTACTTATATCAATTTGTCCAAGTATATATTTTATGCTCTGAAATCGTATGAATCACTTCATTTGTAATCGCATTTTTGAAATGTTATGTACTTTGGGCCTGTGGCCTAGAAAACGTGAATAAACTATATAAACATTGGAATATTATTTGGCGGCTCCTCTTCAAATTACCCGAACATTCATTGCTATCAACGTTTTAAAAATAAAGCGACTTACTCTTGAATTTGTTCTCTAAGATTCTCCCTGCACTTTCAGTGTAAATCTATGAAATAAGCGAGTGTATATAATGTCAACAAGAAACATTGATGTGACAAAAGCCATTGCGTTAATTCATCATGAAAAATTGCACCCAACGGACCTGTAGTTATTTTGAAAGAAATCCGTAGATCCACCATGTGCTTGGCCGCAGACTCATGTACAATTTTGAACACAAATCAAGGGCACACATATTAATTTGCGTACTCATTAGTCGTCTAAAGGCCAGGTATTTATATGTTTACGTGCACTGTAAACATCATTTATCATTTACATTACTTACTAAGGCTGCCTGTCTCCAAAACATGCACGATGCACCTTCAAAGTTTTTGTGAGTGCTTGCAACTGCATGCCAATGTCAGCTGTGTGCACTTAAGCTTTTTCTGTTTATGCAGATACCTTCCTCGGTCGACTTCTTGTGCTGAATGAAACACGTCTCCAACACTATGAGCCTTAGTTGTGTCACATTTCCCACCCAAGAGAAGGTCAAATATGTTTCTTTAGCTGGAAAAGTCATGGTCAAAGTCTTTTTTGGGCCCTGGAAGTTTGACCATTGTGGACTGGTTTTCCAGAAGTCTTACCACCCCATGCCCCCACTACGTACTACTCAAACATCTGAGACACATGAGTTGTAAAATCAAAGAAATAAGACGTTGATTATTGACACATGGTGTATTGAAGCATGAGACCATCTTTCATTCTCTACATTATGACACGGCAAAACATTATATATAAAGGCCTCGTAATGACTTATGGTAAGAAAACGTAATTATCGATGCCAAAATGTGGCTTGATACAAGAATGAATTTTCCTTTTGATGTTTAATCTTTTTCATAATCCCAACCTTGGATAAACTAGTCTAGGCAGCATGATTTATTCCCAAACTAAAGACTTACACATCGAAGTATAGTGTCACCAAATGTGATGTTATATTCCTTCAGCACATTGTGACGCAGTGACTGATCTAAATTTCATGTCTTCCGAATACACGAAATGGCATTCATCAGACAAATACCATCTGTTTCACTTATTTCCCAAATTTTGTTTAATTTGAAAGGTGTATGAATCTGTTATTCAATCTTGGTTGTTGAAATCAACGACAACTATAGGTCGGTTCAACTGGAGGGATCAGTCATTGTTTTCAATTAAAATTTTGGAGAGATATTGTCTTTCCTTTCACAGTAGATTTGTTATAGGAAAATTCAGAGCTGTAACAGCAAGGACATTTCATCTCTATTTGTTTAAATTCTTATTCCGATTTATTTATAGTTTTATGTTCAAAATACGAATCTGATTATTAATCACCTAAGAGCAGCAAAGCATTATACAAAGTGTTACAGCAAATACCTTCACTGTTACAGTAAAGACGTGACATTGTTACTGAGTCTTCTGCAATGGATATGACGTCTAACCTACCCCATGACTGTGATTAGAGCCTGTAATACAGTGCAGATCTTTATTTAGCAAATCTAGACAAGCTGAATACACAGACTGAATGATTAATGAAATAAAATATCATTGTTGAAGGCAGAATAAGTATTAAATTTCATAGACTAAATGTTGTCTGACGTGAACCAGACAAAACAAGCTGCAGTAGTAACCAAGAGAAGTTGTGCTTTGATGTTCTATGGATTTCAAGGGAGAAATCATTCTGTGACAGTTTAATTCTTCCTAGTGCTATTGATACATCTGCATCCGTAAATAAAAAATGCAACAGTTAAAGATGCATTATCATCGATCTTTGCAATCCTTTTAAATTATAATTTCTAACGTATATATCAAATTATATCATTCGGTATGAAAATCATTCAACAAACTTAGAATTATCAATGATCAATCAATGATAAAGTACATATGTTCACGTTCAAACCATAGTACCCGCCAAAACGGGCTGCAGCCGAATACATATATGCGTGTTTTGAATTAATCAGTTCACGTTTTATTTCCACCAAACCAACAACATTATCCTTTATTTTTCATAGAATACTGACGTTTGCTAAAAACATACATTAATGGCTAAACATTAAAAAAGGTGCAAATTCCTTATTTCAAAGGTGTTTTCCCGTTTTCCCTTTATTTCCAAAATATCACATTTTGGAAAAATCATGACATATATAATATATTCTTTTTAAAACCTTTTTTTGCATCAACTTATCACTGCATCTTTATAAACAATGGATCCCTTCACAACCAATGGGTTGTTATAGATATATAAGTAAGATTCTCTCCTTGACGATTTTTTTTTCAATACGATGTTTCGTTTTGAAAGCTACTAAGAATTGATTTGTGTAATATTTTACAATGTGTATATTACATATGAGCCAAGAATGAGATAGTATGTCTCATGGTTTTAAGATATAGATAATTTAAACTGTTTGAGAGGCATTCTAGAAGTTGGTGTGATGAAGAAGACAAATATTTATGGATGATCAACTTCTTTATTAACAATAGCGACGTTTCGGTATAGATCCTTATATTGTTATCAAGCATATAAACAGAAGGTTATATACAGGATACACGTTGGTATGATAAAGAGATAACAAATACAACAAGATGAGGTAACAATGACATAAATGGTTGAACAAGTAAAGTTGTGATAACAAGGAAACCAGAGAGTAGTAAGTTAATTAGCCAGGGGGCGGATGAGAGTACAAAGGCAGACAGAGGGTACAAATTAGTTGGTGGAGGTGGAAGTCAGAGTGGTACATCTGGTACGAAACAGCATGATTAATGGACACTGGGGTAATGAAGAGAACGGTACACCCTTCTGGCCACTGCACTACGAACAGGAGACCAACAGGACACTCTGCATCCACGAGCACGAGTACCTGGTGAGTATTAACTGCAGTTTAAACTGGTTAAATATTATAATTCTTTCACGATTCGTATTCTTTTATAATAATTACCAGTTATATTCCTTCACCTGAAGATGCTCATGTACCATTAAAAGAGAGGTTAAATTAGAGTTCATACTTTTAATTGTTTTTTTTGTGTGTGTTATTATTGTTGTTTTTCTGCTTCAAAATAATGTCGCTTGCAACTCAACACAGACTATTAGACTACTGGTGACATCACATTGTAAGCCTCCTTATAGTTTTGCATCCACACCCCATCTTTTAGCGGGAGAAGGCGGTAAGAATCAATCACATTTTTGGAAAATAAGTAAGGGTTCCTCACAAAAAAAACGTACTTATCATTGTTAGGTTTGATACTTTTAAGTCAATCCTAAAGCTACCATCGCCATACGATAGTGACTCATATTATGATGTTCAGTATTCAGATTCTTCTAATTGAAATTAAAAGTCTTAAAAGGCACCGCATGTCTTTCATGTGTAACTGTTGGCGTAATAATCTATATACCATCTTACATTCTTTGTAAGCACCTATTCTTCTTTATTGTATTGTATTGTATTGACGATGTATGGACAAACGTTTAGTATTTTGTTTCAAGCTCACCTACATTAATTAAGTAATATAGTCGAGCACGTGATGAAGCCAAGATTCCAGAATGTCAACTACCTGTGTTGCAGCGGTACTGTCAAGGTGAATTCCAACCTGCAGTCTATTTGGGCGTCAGTAGCCTCCTGGAATACATGTTTTGGTGCGGTATTTTTTAGTTTGTGGACTCGATTTTGTTCAGGTAATAAGTTTTATTTTTATGATGTTGACTAAATATGCAAGGTTGTTTTATGTTACAGTTCTTTGCTGATGGAAAGCAGCTCTTCACCTATAAGCACCGTCTCCCTGTAACTGACGTCAAAGTCATCAAAATAATAGATTTAATTGTCAGACGCATAGATTTTACAGTGATAAAGTAAGAACGTCTGCTGACAACCTTGAGATACGGTTTTGATCCAAAAAGCTCTCAACAATGTGTTCATTTATTCATTGTGGTGATATCATTCATGTTCTCTTCTCTCCTTCGTGAATGCTAGTTTTTTTTCTCAACAAGTGAAATAGTTGAAATTTTCCTGAAATGATTAAACTGAGAGTCAAGATAAATAACAGAAAAAGAAGATAAACAAAGTTGCTACATAACGGGTGCATATATATAGTATATTGACTCTTCTTTGAGTGGCATTTTAGAAGTTGGAAGTCAAATAAGAACCAAGTGTATGGATGACAACTTCTTTATTCGGAGGGTGCGATGTTTCGGTACATATTCTTGTTCCGTTTTCAAGCATGAATAAAAGACAGAAATATGTGTGATATATATACAGAATACAATGCAATGAGTTACATAACAACAACTGGATGACAATAGATAGAATACAGAAGCCAATGGAGAGATAACAAGGGATTAATACTGAAGCCTTTTAGGAAGCAAAGTTTATACAGGTAATTGGGGTTGATTGATGATTACACTTTCAATTATCAAACGATACCGACCCAAGATTAAACTTGATAATGAATTGTTTTCTGTAAAAAAATCGAACATATGTGAGACTTTCATTAGTGAAGTACAGTTGATACAGCATCCGCGCATGACTCGAGTGGTCGTAGTTCGATCCTTGACCCAAACGATGTTCAAAAATGGGAGTTATTGCCTCTCTGCTTAAAATCAGAACATTACAAGAACAAGACAATGCTTTAAATAGCACAAAAGGGTCCGTTGTACAGGTAGATTGTATTGCGGACAATAACGCGTAAACATATCTTACTTTTCAAGAGAATCATACCTATTGTAGCCCCTTTTTATCCCAACATATTCACAGAAAGCCATTTAAACAACATAAACAGTATATTTATTGAAACAGAGGAAATGTTATTCTAGTCTATTTTAACACCAGTTTCAGGCTATCAAAATAAATACAGATATGTTTGACATACGGAAACAAAGGAACCAGCCTACCCACGGAGATGTTTTGTACCTGGGAAGAACACTTCAAAACAGCCATGTGACTCACTGTTGTTTAGTATTACCAGGTGGCATTCTCTACAATAATCACTGGCTTTACCGCAAGATCAAACAAGCAGACCGAGTCGGCTATGCCTCCAACCAGGTGGGACAATTTTGAAATATATTGAACAATGATTATGGAACATTATTCTTGACATTATTTTATGAGATATTTGAATTATTAGTAATAAACAACATTATTGTCTACTTCCTAAGCTATATGTATATCAATCGTAGCCTCAATCAAGATCTGAATTTTCGAAATTGTGAAAACGATTTACATGAAAACGGCCAAAAAAAATTAAAATACCAAAACAAGTTGAAATCCCCAAAAAGAAAATCTACACATGATGATATTTCCACTTATACGTTTGTATTGAGTTATGCCTCAGGGTTTGTGAGTTTTTATCCAGAAACGAATTTATTTTGTTTTTTAACGAAGTTAAGTGTCTATGGAAAGAGATAAAAATGAAATACCAAAAAAGTTGAAATCCCAAAAAGGCAAATCTACATATGATGATTCTTCCACAAAGTTTCATTTAGGCTAGGTCCAGAAAAAACTGGACGGACGGAGGGGACGAACGTCATTTCGATACCCCCTCTATTCTACACCCTTTATTCCCCCGCCTCTATGCTTTGGTAAATAGCTAAAGAGGACCCATAAACAAGTCACCCCTATTTAATTATCATAACAGGATGTACATCTTTCTCACTAGAACATAGAACCAGAAACTCCAGACGTTTAGACTACGACATGTTTCATGTCTATCTGTGACACACATACCAACACACTAAAATGATTTAGAAAAGAATATATATCTTTGTCAACAAATAAATCTTTTGTAAGAGAGCAGTACCGAGATAAGATAATGTGTACAAAGACAAGTT
Source organism: Gibbula magus (assembly GCA_936450465.1). Taxonomy (NCBI): domain Eukaryota; kingdom Metazoa; phylum Mollusca; class Gastropoda; order Trochida; family Trochidae; genus Gibbula; species Gibbula magus. The sequence continues at coordinate 33,903,346 of OW388292.1, read as the reverse complement.
TGAATATGAAACTCTTTCTGTAAACTAACCCGAAGAGGATGGGGTTGATGAGTTGATTGTGAGGTTAATCGGTCTCTGCAATCTTTTAAGCAGTTTTACTTGTAATAAGAAATTTTGTGTTATTATATAATTCCTCCATTACATTCATAAAAAACAACGACCTTTTGAAGATAGTTAGCATAACACATCTTAATCAATACACGCAAAAATCATAATAAAACAATATTTCAAAACCCACAACAAAATGGACAAGTTGTGAAAAATTGTTGCAAAATTTTATGAAACGCACGATCTCTGATCATTTTGAAGTGATGTGAACATGTTTTCATGAGTAAGCAAACTGACAGACATGCTTTCTTTGTTAAATGTGACAGAGTGTGTTGAAGTGTTGAAAAAAGTCCTTAGGATCTGAAAACGTAATTGTAAAACTAAAAGACATGCTGAACTTTCTAAACGTGGAAGAAGTGTGAAGAAGAGAAGGTATGCACCAAAAGTATATCCTAAATATCTGAAAACAATACTATGAAAATAAATCAAAGTAAATAAAATAGGCGTATGTTATTCTAAAAACACATCCACGTCTAGGAAATCAGTAAAAGTTTCGCAAATTGAAGTGGACTTCACGAATACATAACTGACAGTTGAAGTACTAGCAGGAGGAGAAAGTCATGTACTTCGTGAGTGGAATAGAACAGGGTTTGGCGTGAGAAACCATGCATCACTGCCACGTGTTTTTGTGACTTAACAGACTTATTTCATATTTAATCAATCGTTAAATAGAAAGTCAAACTAAATTCATCAGTTGCAGTCAGCATGACTTTCTTTAACTTGGTATGCCAAAGCACATTTGGTTGTATGATTTGAACTATACATTTTATTGTACTTTGTCAAATATATCACCTTATTCTAAAGGAAATGCTGAAAGCCGACCAACAGATATCTGCAACATGGTTAAAGAAGTTATATGACAAGATCTGGGAGGAAGAAGCAACACCCAAAGAATGGTCAAGAGGGATACTAACAACAATACCCAAGAAAGGAGACCTGACACAGTGTTCTAACTGGAGAGGCATCACACTACTATCTGTACCAAGCAAGATCCTGGGTAACATACTCCTGGAAAGGATGAGGAAGGGGATAGACCAACGCCTCAGGAAAGAACAAGCTGGATTCAGAAAAGGGAGAGGAACAACAGACCAGATCTTCATACTAAGGAACATCATAGAACAGAGCATTGAGTGGCAGGCCCCATTGTACATCAACTTCATCGATTTTGAGAAGGCCTTCGACAGCATCCACAGGGAGACACTCTGGAAGATAATGGAAAACTATGGAATACCTTCCAAGATAACAAAAGTGATCCAAAGCCTCTACCGCAACAACGAAGTGTGTGTCATCAACAATGGAATTGAATCAGACTGGGTGAAGATAGAAAGTGGAGTCAAACAGGGTTGCAACATGTCAGGCTTTCTATTCCTCATAGCACTGGACTGGGCCATGAAAAACAGCATATCGGGCAGAAACACGGGCATCAGATGGAACTTCACCACAAAACTAGAAGATCTCGACTTTGCAGATGATATCGCATTGCTAGCAAACAAACACACAGACCTACAAGAAAAGACCACCAGAATACAAGAATGGACAGAAAAAGTAGGACTGAAGATCAACAAGAAGAAAACCGAAACAATGCGAGTTAACGCCAAGACAGACAGTCCTATCATGCTTGACCATCAAGCACTTGACGATGTCCAAGAGTTCACCTATCTAGGATCAAAAGTCAGCAAGGATGGTGGTGCCAGCGAGGACATCCTAGCAAGACTGCAAAAAGCAAGAAATGCCTTTATGATGCTCACTCACGTATGGAAAACACCAACATACAGCACAAAGACAAAAATAAAGATCTTTACAACAAACGTCAAGCCAATACTAATGTACGGATCAGAGTGTTGGAAGCTAACAAAGGTCGATGTGCAGAAATGTGAGGCATTCCAAAACAGATGTCTAAGACGAATAATAAAGGTTTTCTGGCCCCAAAAGACCAGCAACAAAGAACTGAGGGAAAGAACTGGAGTAGAATCTGTGGAAGAGAGTTTGAAAAGAAAAAGATGGAGATACATCGGACATGTTCTGAGGAAAGACTCTACAGAAGACACGAAAATAGCACTAACATGGGCTCCAGAGGGGAAGAGGAAAAGAGGAAGACCAAGAGAGACATGGAGAAGGACAGCAGAAAAGGAGAGGAATGCTATAGGCTGGAACACCTGGAGAGCCGTAGAGATTGTTGCCCGGGACAGAACAAAATGGAGACAGCTACTGCCTGCCTTATGTTCCACAAGGAACCAAGAGGATAAGTAAGTAAGTAATTCTAAAGGATATGGAAACTTGAACTATTTACGTGACACTATGACGATGCATGTAAACACATACATGTAAATAGATAAATCAATTTATTTTACATTTTAAAGGCTATCAATGTGACTTTTGTTAATATCAATTGTTGATGTTGTGTGTTCATCAGGGACAAAGTGGATGGAAGTGAAATGATGGGAATATGAGAATGCAGAATGGGAAAACTCTATTGACAAATAAGTGCCATTTGAAATTTTATTTGACGAAGGATAAGATGTACAACAATAACAGAACCAATAAACAGGCACACCAACAACCATTGGATTGTAAATGAAAACTGAATGTGTGTATATATAATGATGGCAACATGTGCCAAGAAAGCAGTTTATTATATTCCCATCTCCATAAGCACCTGCTTGAAAGTACATGATTCCACTTGTACGCGTTGTGTTACTTACAGTACGGTGTATAAACAATGTACTGGGTTTGAGTGGCAATAAGACAGTGACATCATATGCATATATCTACAATATTTGCCATCCTGACTGCTCCACTTGTTTAAAAAAACACTCGTGGAAATGTGTGCTGTAAGTATAACACTAGACTGTGTCTGAGTGGTAATAGAACTGTGCCGTCAGGTGTAAATTGCTCTCCTAAGTAGAGCAAGAGCTTTATTGGTATAGTTAAACCAGGGATATTTGGTGTACCTTTGTGTTTTACAGAATTTAGGACTGACAACATTTTAAGATAGGTCAAGCTTGTATTTTCAGAGCAGTTGAAATATGAATGTCACCAAGGTAGTTTGGTTTGGAGTCCAAGACGGAGTAGTGGGTCTTGTTTAATGCAGTCTACACTCTCTCTGTGTTTGTCTCTGTTTCTGACTGGAAACCTCTTTGTCGAGAGGTTGTGATATATCGTATATTTGGAGTGTTCGACAAAATGTGTTACATATTTACTGATAAAGCCAAGATCCAAGGAATACTTTTTTTCCATCTGAATCAAGGAAAAAAAAGCATATCAATTGCTTTTCCTGCAAGTGTTTCAAAACCGCTGCCATATAAGTTCTGACATACACAGGACAAACAATGCTGTGTGTTACACAATCTTGACCCACTACCTCCTCGACTCGGGAGTTATCTACCATGAAGACTGAGATATGTCAATGATTTGGTCACCTTCAAATCTAAATCTAAACTCCAACCTTTTCTCAAAGACATAAATTCTCTCAGAGTGCTTTAAAACAGATAAACTGACATATTCTAGTGCTATTCAAGTGCTTATTTATTATTGGTAATTGATTATAATACGGTATATACTTGAGTGTAAAGAAATACTTGCCACTTAGATAGTGAAGAAATATAACATAGTTATATTTGGGATAACACTACCTTCAATAGTACAAATTCTTATACTTTTTCAGGCCAATTTACGTCTATCAGAGGAAAGTAGCTTAACTATCGATTGTTGGACCTTGATTTTTGTCGAGACAAAATGGTCGTGTGGTAAGCTGTTGGTACAGTCAATTCTGGCGATAGTTGCCTTACTCTAAGGACGTGGATTCGAATCCCGCATGCGACACGGCCAAAAGAGTACAAGAATTGGTAGTATTGAAGATAGTGTTATAGTGTAGTGTAGTTTTATAACCATGTTATATTGAGTGTAAAGCATTTTGATAATGCATTGGAAGTATTTTTATTCTGTTAGAAGTTCGAGAAACGATTGAGAACACATTTTATGGTTAATTAACGTCTTCAAATACTTTCATTTATACCAGTGTCAGTGTCTGAAAAACCTTCATACGGACATTACTAGGACAGAACATGTCTATTGTGGGACAACAATTTCAAACATCTAAAGCAACGAAATGTAAACACTAACGACGTCTTCATTATTGCTGATAAGTGTTCCCCGTCAGTAGGGGTGGGAAACAGTGCCAGGAAACCACCTGTACCGACGCGCCATGGAGTTTGGCGCCGTTAAGAGATGATCAATCAGAATATGCTACGTCTATCCGAGTGTAGAGTGTATGATGTTTACTCTGACATAGATATAAGAGTGAATAATTTAGAGTTGAAAACACAGCCTTTCTATGTGTTAACGTGAAGGCGATTGAGTGATTTACCTCCTTGGTTGCAATAATGAATAACGCCTCGGGGCATTCAAGTACATATATAAAATTATATAATTGTTTCAAATGGGAATATGTTTAGAATACATTGGCATCTCTATGAAGAAGTAATCACTGACTCAGTTCAGCATTTACTCCTGCAGAGTACTGATAGAACCCTCTCTCCCTTCCATACCTCATCCTCACAATTTCAAAACACACGATGAACATGAAATAGATTATACCATGTCTTCTTCAATTATACCATGTTTATCTCACCGAGTGAGGCAAATTTACTATATTTTCACAAATGGCGCAGTAATATATGCAACCTTTCTACCTGGCGAGATCAGATAAACAGACTGCATGGCCACCAGGAATACTTTCCTTTGCTACTTCAGATCGCTGTTAATTAAATCAAACTCTTGAACCTTGATATGTTTGTAGTGACAGTATGTGCAATTCAGTGAAATAGCATTTGGACTGATAGTGGGTCTGTTCCATTGATTGAATGTGGCATGTCACTGGCAATCTTATTATACATATTTGAATACATAGAGAATCTCATCAAGTGTCTTCTGATATCAAATATATACATGAGTTGATAAAAGTTACAAATATCCGAGTCTTGGCGAGGATATTTTTACTTTTATCAACAAGTGTTGATATATTTAATATCAGAAGACACATGGGCGAGATTCTATTTATCATCCAAAATCATTCTGCGTTCCGTTTCAATGAAAACTGAATATATCTGAGCACTGCACTGTCATTTGACTTCCAATGCATTGAAGACATAGTCAAGATTTTGTGTTTATGTTGGAATTATGATGTCATTTCGCGATGATGTAAAAGCATTGTGATGTCATGTAGTTGACGGTAACGGTGACGGTAACGATATACCCATAGAGGATATCTGTCTTTCCTTGACTAATACCATGTTTATCTCATCGAGTGAGGTAGAAATGTTATATTTTTACAAGTGGCGCACCTACGAGTAAAACTATATAACTTTTCTATCTCACGAGATGAGATAAACATGGTATTTGTCAAGATTTGACGGATATTCTATTCATTATATGACCAAAATCCTTCCATATTCAGCTAAATCGACTAACATTTACGTTAAGTCGGCTCCAGAATGAGCCTGTCGCCTCAGCAACAGTGTGACGTCATGAACCTGTCATGTCGTCGGAGTGATGTCAACGGCAAACGTACAGCATTCGCAAGCTGACAATATGACGTCATAACATTGTCCCGATGACGTCACGCGAATGAGGTAGAAGGTTATATTTTGATGCGTGGCCCAGCAATACTTTTCTACCTCATGATGAGATAAACATGGTATTTGTCAAGAATTGACGGATATTCTATTTATTGTGTGATGTTATCCTTGTAATGACGCCCGAAAAGATTCTTTTTCATGCCGAGCGGCCACTAGGAACAGTCCACCAATTCGCTGCGTCAGACCATTGTTTTATGACGTCAAATTATATCAGTCACTGGTCGCAATGAAAGTATAAGTTATTTTCACTGTAGCTTGATAGACAGTTTATTTCACTGATAAATCCCAGTATTTCATTGCCTATCATATAATAAAGGGTATTATTGTCCAGGACCAACATTGTCGTAATACATGGTACATGGTAATAACAACACAATGTTACAAATATGAACTAAGATAATTCTGTCATGTCCATTGGGAATTTGTTGTACACTGTTTTCAGGCAAAACAAAAATACATACAATTTATATATCACATAGAGATAAATATATATACAATACACACATATATAAACCAAGTTATATCACTCACAATTAAATGGCTATCAAGTTACATCTAGTCACAAATACACCCACCGCCCCACTGAAACAAGTCAAGCGTTAACATTAATGAATGTATGAATGGCTGTCAAAATGTCTCTAGGTGAGAATGATGATTGTTCAAATCTGTCAACAATAAATCAAAGACAATCAATAAAGCTTTCTTATGTGGAGAAAGTGAAGGAGAGAAATGAATGGGACAAAACTTATGTTTGAAAACGAGATTATGAAAATAAATCACAGAAAATCAAGTAGGTGTGAGCTATTCTAAATAGATCTCCACGTGTAGACAATCAGTAAACAACTTCGCAAGTGGAATTTTTAAAATACGCTACCGACTGTAGGGGTAATGTACTTGGTACTACCAGGAGGAGAAAGTCATGTACTTAGTGAGTGGAAGAGAACTGTTTTAATATGAGAAACCATACATTACTGTCACGATTTTTTGTGACTTAACAAACTTATTTCCTAAATGATTAATCGTGAAATAGAAAGTCAAAGTAGATTCACCAGGTGTGTGTTAAGTTTTTTTGTTAGTCGGTATGTTACACATGTGAGGTACACCAAAACTGTCATATTGCTCCAAGGTAAACTAGATATTACACTGCAGTTGGTACATACCGCAGATTAGTACACACGTGGTGAACGTACAACTAATGACATAATAATCTCGTACGTCACACGTGTGTCGTATCACGTTGACCTGTGTCGTAATGAATTGACCCCGCATTCCAACGATCTGATTGGATAACCAATGACCTCTCAGTTAGGGTCAAGTTGAAACGGAAATACTTTTGAATTAAAAAGAAACACGTAACATTTCATTTTCACAACTTTATATGCTAGATGTATGCGTCAACATAGATTGTCAATGCTTTTAGAAAGTTCCACATTTGGCCAGTATGCAACATGGATATCGCGAATAGCTGTAACTATCGGCAAACACACCGTATTTATTTACAGTTCAAGGGTTGTATGGACATCCGGACACATCTCACATTCATTGTCGGTGTCAAAAGGTTTCCAATGCGGCGAATGTCAAATGCAAAAAACATGTAACCATCACCAAGAACGTAATGAACAGTTTGCATTGGTACTTGCAATGATACTTGTCAAAGTCAAACATATTCACTCTGGGTTGACATGCCCTTCGACATCATGCCGATCGCAAGTCGACATCGTCACTGTCCGACTGTTCTTCTACTGTTCTTCTAGGCCACGATTACAGTCATAATTATGCGTCGATTGTTGCTGTTCATCCAAACTTCAAACCACGGCACTGTTTCTTCATTCTTTCAGTAGATTGTATATAAAACTTGGAAGTGGTAATATCTAATGACATCCCGTCACAAATAAACAACGTCAGCTGTCGGTAGAAATCTAGGCCAACAGTCTCGGCTCTTCATCGGCGAGCCGACCGACTGCGAGGCGAGGCGAGGCGAGGCGAGGCGAGGCGAGGCGAGTTGACTATAAGATTAATGTGAATGTTTGCATTAAAATAATACCTTGTACAACATAATGTCACAAATACAGTTCATTTGCATTAACCTTTTTGTTCATTTTTACAGTCCACTTTTGATTTTTCAACTGAATCTCGTTAACTATAATATTTCGTAGAGGAGTTACAAATAAGCGTTCGGGTCAGCCCTCGCGCAGTTTACGTCAATTATTACGCACTCGATTATTGAAACCGGTTTAGGTTACGTGGAATTGTTTCCCTTATGACAGGTAATAAACATTAAGCGGTGTGACGAATCCGCGTATGAAAAACGTGTGTTATAAATAAAATACCACACTCGGTCTCATTAGATATGAATTATACGAAACTCGTGACCTTCCTTTGGTATCTGACCTCGCTTTCGCTCGGTCAGATACCGTCGGAAGGACACTCGTTTCGTATAATTCGTATCTAATGAGACCTCGTGTAGTATTCTCTATTTATGTTATGACCTGCGACTGACTGGTACATTTTTAATATTTAAATCCGTTGAAACATAATGTTATTCATATACATTTTCTTTTCTCCATCTGTTTGATATAAGGGTTAGTATTAACTCTATGAAGTGATCTGGAACATAATTCAATATTTCACTTTCCTTTTTAGATCTAAGGTTAAAAATACCGTTTGGTGGTTATGCAATTGTGGCTAATTTATTTATTTATTTATTTATTTGATTCCAGTTTCCAGATCATGAAAAAGTTTAGTGTCATAAAAATGCAAGTACAAACTTCAGAACACAAACATGAGACTTGAGAGACTTGAGGACTCGTGCAAAAATAACTAATGAAATTAATAAATCATAACATTGTATAAGTATTTCGACATATTAAACATTCCAGCATCATTTGAGATGTTTTGATTATTGCATCTAAATATGAAGAGATATCATGTTTATTACTATGGTTTATATTTCCTTGTGTAGAAAGAACACTTATATACACAAACTAGTTAGCGCCTCAATTTAAAAAAAAATCCAATATTATTTAGACACACGCTTGTAATAAAATATATTCTAAAGAAAGCATATTTTGTTTATCATATTTATAAGATAAATAGTTGCGTTTGTAAAATTTCCGGGATTCATTGCTATTCAACACACGCAAATTTAGTTTAAAACGCCGTCGGTTTTAAACTAAATTTGCGGGTGTTGAATAGCAATGAATCCCGGAAATTGTACAAACGCAACTATTTATCGATATTGTAACATGACCGTTGGTTATCAGGCGTTTTGAAACGAACTCTCTTTTTGCGTACCTATCTTTGAGTGGAAAGGACTTTGCGACTGTTCCATTTTTGTAAGAGGTGTGGTCAGGTCAAAACAAATGTAAATACTCTGCGTAATATGTACATTAGCAACAATTTACACATAAGCTCAAACAGTGTCACTCAACTATGTTCACTTCATAATATTCACGTATCCTTTTAGATGGCGATAAACATTTATCTACGACATCAACACAGTAAAAGACCTAGGAACAAAAATCTTAAACTTGCCCTAACCCATTGTGACAATGACGCTAGCATTGAGACGTCAAAACGGTTGCTCACTATTACGTCATGCCATGGCAACGGCATTCGGTAAACACAACCGCATGGAAGAAGGCGTCAAACTTGGACAAATCTTTCTAGTTGAAAACATTTAAATACTTGAAATTAATTAATTTTGTGAGTTATTTGTTACCTATACTGCTATACACAAGTTAGAAAATGGCAATGTCACCTGTCAAATTTGAGTAAGGGGCACATATTAAGAGAAATAGAAAAATAAAATTTTGAGTCGGGCCGGATCTTGTGAACATGATGTATATGTTCGCGGTGATTCGCCCCAAGTAATTTGCCGGTATTCATTGTCATTCAACATAGGCAAATCAACCAATCAGACTCACGGATCCTACGAAATCATGTTTTTATTGCATTGATACACAAGCAAGAGGATGCTGGGTGGCATCCGACTAATTATGTGACAAATTGAAAGTATTTAATGTTTTGTTTTGTTCCGTATAGAGTGTCTTGAACGCATATGGTCACATTCCACTAATTTAATCCTTTCAAATGTGTTATTAGGGCTCTCCTGAGACATTCAGTGGTGATGCGTGATGAGTAAAGTGAGTTTGTCTTTGTTTCGTCACCAGTGGGAGGAACATCATAAGATCAGAGTGCAGATGGAGTTCGTTTGAAGAACCCTTTGTTAAATCAAATCGTCTTTGCTTTCGTTTTCACTAATTAGGTCTGTGTTTTTCATTTGCCTTGTGTCATGACATGAAACTCTTTGTGCTTCGTAAAACATTGCACTTGGATAAGGTCACTTTAGCAAGAGCATGTAGAGATCAAGACTTTTCAACAGTTTAGAAAACAACAAACAACTAACTTAAAATAGTTCAGCAATTAGAATAAAAGTACATTGGAAAATATTGATTATTTCCAAGTTCAATAATTCTGGTTATTGAATTTAATCAGGCTTTTGTAAAAGTGTAAAAAAGTGTAAAAAGCAACACAAATCAGCAGTCTGGTATATGTCAAATATCAAACCTGGACATAAATTGCAACATAACCAACTGTGTACATTGTGGTCCATTTCCAAATAAATCAATACTGTTTTGTTTGTTATGAAGATCACAGGATATCATTTTGTAACCTAGAATTGAAATTTAGTTTAGCTGAACATATGAACATATAAGGTATATGAAGTGAACCTCACTCAATTTAATTTTTCAGATTAACGTAATCGTTATTGTCTGAATTGTCTGAAAAATCATGCTTTTTTACTGTATAGGCACAATGATCTATAACCATCTCGTACTTTTATCAACAAATTTGTAATCTCAACATGGATGGAATTACTTCAGATTTTTAAACTACTTCACCCTTCAGAGACCAAGGGTGCTGTCGTTGTGAAGATCACGTGCCAGTGATATTTAGAATTTTGAATGGAAAGGACTTAGCATTCATGACCATTAGTCAGCGCCTTAACATCAATGTTTGAATAACAGTGGACATATCTATTATGACATAACTAGGGCAGAAACCTTTCTTTAGTGGGACAAGAATTGTAAACATCACAAGCAACGAAATGTTTATGTTGATTAATGTGTTGTTCTCTGTCAGTATGTGCTGGAGACAGTGCTGGGGAACCATGTGTCTGACACGTGCCTCTGATTTTCGAGTCGCTCAATAATGATCAATCACAATTAGCCACATGTATATATTAAAGTGCGGTGTACATTATCTGTTGTACAGAACGATATAGAATTTAGACTTAAACAGCAGCGTTTTAATCAAGAAGGAGAGGATCATGATCCTGGATTGCAATAATGAAAACATACCTCAGGGCCTTTAAGCACCGTCTTAATATTTAATAATTACAGTAGAAGTGTGAAATCTTCCCATATTGATAAAACGTTGTCAGATTAAGATTAATTTTCATAGAACCAGGGTTAATTTTACTTTTATAAAATGTTACGTTGGTTGAAGAAATCAAGATGTTATGTTTCAAACTGGCGTGATGCTGAATGAGTAATGCAGAGCCAGTTAACTATGTCAACAACCAATCTTCGTACGGTACTTCCATATATTAAGGTGAAGTAAGCATAATGAACATTGGTAAGGTCAGGAAGAGAAAAATGAACATTGTTGTAGAATTATGAAAAATGGGGTTAGTCAAAGGTTAAATGTTATCTTTTCTTGTGATATTTATATTTTACATCAATAAGAAGTTATCAATTTAAAATTAGTTTTCCTATTTCCAATTAACCCGATGTACACATATTTTCTGTATTTGTTTAATCTCTATGGTACAAGTTTTGACATATTTGCAGAAACCAAACTTTCTTACTTCCTTACATCTATTCTGTTGCATGTGTCAAATAAGTTGATCAAACTGTAAATTACATAATGCTTAAATGTGCTTATGAAACATGTTCACTTCAAGCAGGTGCTTGGTTTTGGTGTAAGATTAGTGGCTTTCTCGTTTTTCCTTTGGGCTTGACGATCTCTATTTCTGACCCCGAAACTATTCTTTGCATTAATTGTCATCAGTTTACACAGAAATTCACATTGGATTCAAAATGCAGTGATTCGAAGTGTTACTGGAAATGATACCAAAATAGATTCAAGCGATTTCAATCTGCACATTGACGTCTGACCTGAATTATTAGTACCTCCCACCGGTGGTGAAACAAACACAAACTCACTTAAGTCATCACGTTCAGCACAGGTCCCAGAACGCTGATGTGGGTGGATTTAATTATCGGAATGTTATGATGAACTTCATGTGCTTTCTATCAGGAGAACATGTTACAATAACTTAACATGGTTTTAAAAAATTTAATCAGATTCCAACACGTAACCCATCACTGTGTATCGATGCAATCTCATGATAAAATGCTAGTGTTCTTTAGAATATCCTGTTAAAAGCTTGTGTCTGACATATATCGACTCAAGTCAACATTAGACATCAAGTCCTTTCTCCAAAATATCAAATACTTACATATAACTGTGACTTAACCATTTCATTAGGAAGTTTCTAAGTCTGATGTGTGTTTAGTGTAGCCTGTATATGGCTAATATTATAAACTAAACTTTGAAATTATTACTTAAAACACCCATCATAATCATAATGAAACGTTCTGTTCAGAAGTTTACTATTTTCTACTCCAATTTCGAACTGTTCTTTGCATTTAGCATCATTCCCAGTGATTCGAGGTGTTACTGAAAATGATACCTAAACAGATTTGAATCAGCATTAGCTTCATTGAACAATTTCTATCTGCACATAAACCTCTGATGTTAAGCCACCCACTACTGACAAAACAAAACACAAACTCACTTAAATCACCACGTTAAGCACCGGTCCCAGAACACTTGTGCTGAATATCAGATGTAGGTGAATTTCCATCAGGAGAATATGTTATAATATTTTCATGTTTGTCACAAATTGAATCGGATACCAATTCATAGCTCTATCTATCTGTATCAATTCATTTGCAATGGATAAACATACTAGTGTTCTTTGAAATATACTATATTACTAGCTTGTGTCAAACTGATATCGACTTATGTCAACATTAGACATGAACTATAAAGTCCTTTCTAAATAAAGTCAAATACTTACATTTACTATGACTTAACCATTTCATTAGGAAGTTTCTAAGTCTGATGTGTGTTTAGTGTAGCCTGTATATGGCTAATATTATAAACTAAACTATGAATTTTAACTTAAAACACCCATTATAATCATCATTAAAGATATGGTGAGTAGAATATTATTTTATCACCATTCCCAAGTTTTATTATCAATCAGAATCCCTTTTATTGTGTTCTTAATAGTGTACTGTGATTCTTATTACAAATACATAGCAGATACACTTGATTATGTTCAGGTCCCATTGTATCCCAAAAGTTTTTCAATATCAATTACCAATACCAATTTTTACCAATTCTGTGTTGTTATCTTGTAAATAAATAAAGTAAGTAAAAAGTAAGCAAAACCGTAAAAGTTTACTGTGACACATTTATAGCCGAAACACTAGATTATGTCCAGGAAGCATTGTGTCCAAAAGGAGATTCAATAACAAAAAATATCTTGTAAATAAATAAAAGAAGTTATTTATTTTACAATAATGACTGATGCCGATTTATGAAGACTATCATAATCCTGTCCTCTGATACCAAAACTAGTTTATAAAAAATATTTTAATTTAAATAAACTTGTATTGATATATTTGATATCAGAAGGAAATGCATTGAAATGTTTATTTTAAATCGTATAAGCCAACGTTCTCATTAATGTATCAAGTTCCCGAAAAAACGTTCTAACTATACCTGATGAATTTACTTTGACTTTCTATTTCACGATTAATTAAACATGAAATAAGTTTGTTTAGTCACAAAAACGCGTGACAGTGATGTATGGTTTCTCATATCAATCCAGTTCTCTTCCACTGACGAGGACATGACTTTCTCCTCCAGCTAGTACCTGACGCCCTGATTCATTAAACCAACTGTCGGTAGCGTATTGATGATTCCTTCTTCAACCTGCCAAACGTTATTTACTGATTTGCTAGATGTCGAAAAGTAACACACACTTTTTAGTGTTGATTTTTATTTTTATAATCTCGTGAAGAGATATTTAGGATAGTTTTGCTCTGCATCTTTCTTTCCTTCTCATACTCTTCCACATTTAGCAAGTAAAACATGTCTGTCAGTTTGCTTACTTATGAAGACATGTTCACAGATTGGTTCTTGCAGACAGTAATATAGGGAATGAAGTTACATGTCTGTTTTCTCTGTTCACCTGTTAGACCTCAAATAGCGGAACTGTAACTTAGTCAATCTTCCATCAATACATGTTCAGTCATGCATTAGGTGCGCATTTTACATGTTTGTCGTTTGTATGGCTGGTTTTTAAGAACGATGAATTCGAAGCTACTGACAATCTCACTTACGTCTGCAAAACTCGCTTTACATAATTATACACTACATTCTTGACTACTGTAATTATTGGCATAGTGTATTTAAAAAACTTGGATGTTTAAACTGCTTCCATCTTCATCATACCATGCTTAGAACAGAGATGGATGGCATCTAATGAATTAACTTATTTCATTTATTACAATAAAAGATGATTGTAAACTTGTCCTGTCCGAAATAACCTGTTGCAACGTGTATAAACGGTGAAATATATGTCCTTCATAGATAGCTAGACTGTGTAAATCTTTTACCAATATTTTTAACTATTTGTTCAATAATTTAGCTTAATGTATTCAAGAAACATTTCTTTGTGGTCAAAGACAGAGTTACATATTTACAAGGTAAACATATTTTACGTTTTATTTGAGATGTATATTAGGAAGATTCCAGACACAACAGGAAAGATAATCATTTATTTGGCCTGATGTACTCGCTTGACCTGCATTGGAATAGTATCCTTTCTAATAACCAGAACCAAAAATTCGTTTCACATAACCATCGAACAAGACCACGTTTTCTTCACACTTGTACCAACTTCCAAACGCAGTGCATAACTTTTGCCAGTCTCCATTACTTGCTGATTTAAGCCTTGCAGTATTCCCCTCGGTTTGTTGTGCCAAGATAGTGGATCAAACCATATGTTTGAAATGCATAGTGGGCCCGGATTTCCAAGCACTGACATCTTAAGGAACTACTGCAATCATACTAAATCAACACCCAGGCAAGTCGAGTAGATGACTTATTATATATTCGAAGTTAAGAAAAAATCAAGTAAAAAAGGAAAAGCAAAAAGCAAAAGCAAGTATGTGGATTTCAACTTCTGTATTATTCGAGCAATACATGTTTCAAGTGAATGAGGAAGACTATTTCTTCTCTTATTTATTCCATTTCTAATTGCGATTTGGACCTCATATTGTACATATTAAACACACTAATGATGAGAATCTGTTTACGAACTATAATATGCCTACAGACAACGGGAAATGTATTTCACCAGTTGCAGTTGCGGAGACAATCTGTTTGAATGATTACAACGATTAAGTAGAAATTGAGTTGTCCAATTGATTTTGCACACAACAATCTTACCACTATTGCGACCTGACCAGCACGATGACCATGGTGAGCTTGAAACACGGATTAACATTGATTATCCAAAGCTGCGAGATATCACGAAACATTCTCATTTATCATTTTATTGGACTTTATCATTAATACTGATAATAGAAACTAGCATTTGGACCATTTAGAAAGGATTTGCATAGAGTAAAACGGTGTAATTACAACATGATTCTTAATACTTACTTCTTAATACTGTGTCTCGACTAAGACACTAAAATGTAGTCAGATATCATTCAAGGAAAGCTATTGCTGAAATATAAACTTTAGATTTGAGTACAAATGTTATACATTATGTCATATTATATTATGATAAGGAATTTATAAATGATTAAATGAAATCAGATGGTGATAACTGTATCAAATATGTTTCTTCATTTAACAATTCGATTTATAGAGGGCCCATTTTTTAAAGTTCCCTTTAGACTTGTTTTGATTGTAAAGTTATTTGTTCATGAGGGGATACGCTCGATTCTGAACCTGTGTATATGTTGGTGTATATGTCACAAACTGAAATGTAATCTTGTTGACGTCCAAAAGTCTGGATTTGTTGGTTTCGATATTCTCAAGAGAAATGAGCTCATTCATTTATTAGAAGTATATTGGTTCTGGTGTACACGTTTTGTGCTATCCGTCTGCAATCAGTTGACTTGTGTGTTTAGGACTGACCACTGACGCTATGCACATGTCATCAACCTAGTGTAGGAATCAACTTTGGCCCTTTTTCTCACTCAAACAAGTAACAATACTATGAAAGAGTGTTATATTAGGGTTCACAAAGTCTTGTGCTTGTTTAGGTCTAGTCCATTGCGAGATTCGAACCCTCATCCTTAGAATTTGGTAATGACTGCCTCAACAGTTTATACACTCAGCCACTTGGACCGCGACAGAAACGTGGTCCAAAATATAATAGTTAAGTTGATTCTATTGTACAGTCAAATCCCCTCTGATGTAATAAAATTGCAGAAACTGAGGAACCGAAGAGATCAATGCTTCATTGTGTTTAATCTATCAATCGTACATAAACCAGTTAATTGATATCAACATAAAACATGGAACATGATTTGTATTAAACATTTGGAAAAGGAATTCAAAGGGGCCTATAAGACCTCAGAGAGACTTTGTGGTGATTATTCACTTTACTTGACCTGATATTTAGAGTATGTTTTTTCTTCTTATTGTAACGGCTCTGAATTTCGACCTTTTAATTACAAATATACACTCTTTGATACAAATACGATTTTTTGTCAAGATGTTAGTATGAAAATAGGGCATTCGTGAAAATCTAATTTAAATGAAAGGTGTCATGAAAACTAAACCTTTGGACTAAATATAACATTAAAAACTCTAAGAAAGAGCGAATAATTGAATGTATATGACGATGATTGTTAATGTGAAAAAGAAATGAAAATATATGTATCCAATAATTGTCTTTCATAACTATATGAAATATACTATTTGGTTTTACCAGTCCACATATTAATACGCTCTATATATATTAAATGTTTCTTGGTCTATCCACACAAAAGTAACTTCCTAAGTGGTTTACATTCTAAAAGTCTACAAATAGAAAAGCTTGCTAATAAAAGCCATTTTCTAAGCTCAGATGACGATGCTTAAAGATCCGTGAGTATCGGTGATGCTTTACTGATGCCAATGAATAAAGATCTTGCATTTGTCTATTTATTTCTATTTCTTATTCTAGTCATGTTTCACTCTGTCCTTAAAATCGGAATTTAATCTAATATCGTTTTCCGAAGTATTCTTGTTAATTCCTGTTCAGTATGTTATAATATACAAACGTAATTTTTTGGACAGAATCGATTTTATGCACATGATATACTTTTCATGTGAGTACTGCAGCTTTCTAACAGACAACTTGAGATTCATTCATTCATTCATTCATAGACTCAATATGATTATTATGATTTGTGATATTCGCTCAATGTTTGTAGAAAATTACTTTCGTCAATTATATTGTTCCTATATACTTCCATTTAGATCTGTATCGCCATGTAACATGTGTATATTGAAAATATATTCAGAAAATTTGACTTTTATGTTATAATGAAAATTTGTCAAAGTTGCAGGTTTGCCAATATATTCTGTTCAATGAAATTTTCTTCCTTACGCCAAGGATATATTGTTAACATGTATATCTTGTTTAGTATCTATGTCTCTCTTTCAAATCAAGAAACCTAGTCGTATACTATGTTAACAATATAAGCATTGTGGCAGAAACAGATAACATTGAAAAAAATGTTCAGTAAAGATATAGTCATGAAATGTTCTGTTCGTGACGGCCAGCCAAGATGAGCCTACTGAGTAATATGTTGCAGAAATGGTCAGAGTAAGAGATGCTTTTATTGGCAGTTTTACGGATTTTGCTAACTAAATGCAGTAGATCTCAATACTATTAGATATTAATCAATACTTTGAGAAATGCACACGCCGATTACAATGGGTCGATAGTGTGCATGTACTGTTGTATTGATGTCAGTCAAGGGATTGAGATAATGGTCAGCACAATATACGTTTACAGAATATTACACGATTGGACTGTTAGACATATATTGACATCATTATAGTTTTATATCTAGTATGTGTATTGTGAAATAATTCACGTCATGAAACGATCAGTTGATGGATTTTATTTTACGTAACGTGTCGAGATAATTGATGCTTATTCTTGATAATATAATTAGGTAATCTCTGACCACAGTGCCTAATTTATTTACTTTAATACTTTATTATTTATAAGCAAATTCTGTTCTGATACGACAGTTTTAGCTGATTTTTAACAGCATCGTAGTGGTGAAGATTTGCACCACGAACTCTCATAAGTATTTCTATCCAGTCAAACTGTCGTATGGTACATATCCCAATTGATATTAGATTGAATCTAACAGGCCTTTTGATATAATGGGTTGGAACATCATACATGTACAAGTATTTCATTTGCATCGTGTACATATTCGTGTTTTGTGAATATAGTTCAAATGTTCAGCACTCTACTCCAGACATTGTTTACGGCAAATTGGGAAGATTAAACTAACCATATTTAACCCAGAACATGATCATAAATCTATTTTATTATTTCATAGTTGGACAGTCTGTACAAAGACTTTGCGGATGCTCATTAGAAGTACAGAATATTGAATAATGATCATGTTTTTAATCCTGAATAAGCGGAAGAATCACAGTAACCAGGATGTAATCAAAGTTGGCAATATAAAAAAACCCATTGGCGACATTGATCAATTGGACTACCTATTTTTACTGAATACTACCTTCTTTTAGCATCGTTATTGTTTCCTGTCGAAGGCTGTCACTCTTGTAGCTTTGAGAATCGTTCAACATCTTAATTTGCACGCTACACAATCCGTTATACAACAACACATTCGATGGCGTGCGCCTACAGTAGGTGTCTTTGAAACTAATTCATTTTGAGACCTGTTATGGTGTGATTTGTTTAAAAAACTCATACTGTAGACTATAGATATTTGAAAATAACTGATAGCATGTAAATGTTGACAACGTAAATTTGACCTGGAAACTCTACATACTCAGTGGCTTTTTAAAAGTGCATCCATTGTGTTTGATACAATTTTATTAGGCTTTAATACGTCCCGACTCACCATATGTGCCTTTTACAGTGCAAATTAACTCAGCTTGCACATTCATCCTCAATCGCCAAATATATCATAATTACTAGTTTCCAATTAAAATTGAGTTACATCATTACATGTATGCATGTGCAGAAACCGAAACTATACATCCTATTTACATGCGCAGTAGTTATATGACCTTTTAAACATTATTAACTCATATTGGTCATTTTGACTGTAAATACGGTTTTTTTTTACGTTTGACTCATTGACGCGCGTCAATCGCAATGCATTGTCCGGTTTTTGATCATAAATCACTATGCCTACAGACAACGGGAGATATATTTCATCAGTTGCAATTGCTGAGACAATCTGTTTGATTGATTACAACGATTAAGCAGAAATTGATTTGCCGAATTGATGTTGCACTCAACGATCTCAACACTATTGCTGCATGATGATGATGAGCGTGATGACCATGGTGAGCTTCAAACACGGATTAACATTGATTATCCAAAGCTGCGAGAGATCACGAAACATTCTCATTTATCATTTGATTGGACTTTATCATTGATATTGGTAACAGAAACTAGCACTTGGACCATTTAAGATTTGCATAGAGTAAAACGGTGTAATGCCAACATAGAATCTTCTAATTTTACAAAAAAAATGATTCTTAATACTGTGTCTCGACTAAGACGCTTATGTTTTCTTGATAAAGGACATTAGTGCTTTAATTGATGCAATTACGTTCTGATTGTCTATACCGTTGTTGTATTTAACCCATGTCTTTGGCAAACAGTATACCCTGTGTATTCCACACCTAGCAATGAAATGTAATAATACAAGGAAATCAGTTTTTATGATTATCCCCATTTCAAGAACAGATATCTCCCTTCGTAAAATGATTACCCCCCTTGCTTCCCACATCTTCCTGTGAACAACCTTTTTTGACTTTTCAGATAATCTTCCTTTGTCAGTGTTTATGTTATATTCTATATTGTATAACATTATGCATGTCATTTAATGGTGGTTTGTGAGGCGAAAGACAGACAAAGCAGTGTCTCTCACTGTATTACTCTGCGTTTGAAATGACCTCAAAACGTGCTTTCTTGAATGTCTAAATCTAATCATCTAAAATCACTGGACTCAATGTTACAGAAGACATAGTAAAAGTTTGAAATGACAGTCAACTGAAACGAAATGTCGATACTGGTAACTGTACTTTGTTTTGAAGTAAAGTAGTTTGTCAAATTAAACTAAAGTAGGTATTGATTAGAAAACCCCTTTTCATTTGCAAACTTGCTGATAAATTAACAGCGTTTGAAAGTATAGTTAGAATAAGCCCATTTGGATGTGAACTCTATTTTACTGTTCTCTTAATGTCACACTTGATGTAACTGTGACGACCTGCTTGTAGAAATGTTAAAGCTTCTCAGATCAAGTCAAGTGCCTTCACAAAACTCCATGAAGCGTTGTTCACTTGATCATCACAACACATGAATTGTATTTATGCACTCAAGTCGATGTTCACTGCCGTACAAACATGTGGATGAAGCGTGGATGATATCTTATTTATAGAGAAATACTTATAAGTAAATCATTTGAATCACATCAAATCATGCCTGTATTTAATTTAGTGATTAATAAAATTAATTCGATATATATCATATCAAAACATTTACAAATGTAGTCATAATTCCAGCAGACGACTTGCAGCTGTATATTGATAAGACAGTTTTATCTAATTAATTCATTTTATAATCAAGCAATAAGTTAAGTGATTAAACTAGATTCCCAAATGAAATATTGTTGTTTGTCCCTCGCCAAGACTCATTAACTTGATATGAACGGGGAAGCTCCTTGGATATCTAATATATATATTTATAAAGAAAGATTACACAATGCACACGCACACTGGCCAAGTATATGTGTAGCTACATAATGACCTGATGTAACTACAATATGACAATAACAAAACATTTGAAATGAAATTAGTATTGCCTCTATAGATCAGCTGGTTATTAATGACTCATTTGCTTCGGATTTTCTCAATGATTTAAGTTCTGTATGATTTCGCCTTTTACCTCTTTAATGGGATAGGGATATCTGTGTTAGAAACATTTTCCCTGTGCGCCCTATGTCAATAAATCTACATGCAGTACAATCGTTCATTGTGTGGCTGAACTGTTTTATTTTGGTCTCTCTAGGGATTGAGATAATGATAAGCATCTTGTGCGTTTTTGGAATATTAATTAGATAATGGCATCGGCATTGCTTCACACTGATCATGCAGTAACTAAAACGAGTAGTCAGAAATAAGTCGGCAGCATAGTTTATTCAATGATCATGAAACAATCCATGAAACTTATTTTTCTGTGTGGTGATTTATCTTAACTAAATTCATTAATAATTGAATCACAACTACATTTACACAACATTAGATCAGCAAGTCGGTATTTAATTTCAATGAAGAGCAACAAAACCTTTGACTATGCATGCCGACAAGTGGGCACTACTGATGTTACTGATTATAATGGACATAAATGCTTCAACTGATGCGATTAATTTCTGACCTCCCAGTATTGACATTCAAGTCAGAACTGATGAAGCAATAAGAGCCGATATCTGATGTTTGAACTTTAGTTCTATTGATTCAAACCTTTGGTAAACAATTCAAGTTAAGTACATTCACTTTTTCGTGACTTCAATTAACGGTTTCATGAAAGAAATTTGCGAAATATTTGTTTTAATGTAAATATTGCCGCACAGTTTAGAACATCTAAGACGTTCCAGTATATATCAAATTGAATGAATATAGAAATGGAAACAATAACTTATTACAATAACTTAAAATATTGGTACTTTAAATCTGATTCTGTGGTTAAATATTGAGATTTTGATAATATGTCAAAATGACCTTGGTTCGGACAGTTTTGACCATGGTTCGGACACTTGTGTATTTTCTTTGTAAACACTTGCATTATGTTTAAATAACAGAGGGAAAAACTAGAAAGTATGTAAAAAGATTGCAGTTTCACAGAGAAGAACAAAATTAAGTTAGAAAATGAGAAGTTTAGCGCTCAAAACCTTTATTGCGTCAATGCCTGTGAATTTGATTGTGACGTCATATATTCTAATGACGCGTGCGGCCAAATGCCAATCTTGAAATTATTTTTAAGGAGTTATTAACCATGAATCTGTAATTGAACTTGGAACAAATTATCACTGTGATTCTCTGATGGGAACAATTAAGTTTACCTGAAAATATTACATCTTGTAATATCAAAGCCAAATTCCAACAAATGTTTTAGACAAAATCATGATGCTTGAATCTGTATTTAATCATAGTACCAATTACAATATAATGTTCAATGAACAATAGCGGATGGAGGGGTATGTGAGCCTTGCTCACTTTTGTCTTGTTTGATGATGCTAAAATACATGAAGGCATTCTGCTTTGAAACGATATGTTCTATATGTGATTCATGAACGTATTTCGTAACGTAATGATGTGAAAATACACTCTGTTGCGATCGATTGAAGATAAAGATATGCATCTGATTAAGAATGTTAAAGTTTACACTCCGTCAAACATATTTTCCAAAAGAACTATCTTGGGAAGAAATGTTTACGACAAAGCAAACAAAATGGTCATTTTAAGTGATGGAATAAATTGGAAGTACTTATATGTACATATTGCCAGAGACCAAATTGGTGGTTAAGGACATATTATTTTAAAACTCATTAAGGTTCAGATATTCAGGAACTTACACAATCAAGATGGTCAGACGAATATCTAAAAAAATGTGCTGTTATCGTTGAGCAGTGTCAGAAATGATGTACATGAACTAAGTTGTGTTAGATGGAAGAGATAAAGTATTTGTTGGTAGACAAAACATACATGGTCTAGACAAATCTTCACAACTTTAAGCTGTCATAACCAGGGCATGATAAGAACTTGAGGTGTATGCCTTGTTTTAGCTGAGATTATATCAATTGTATTAAATCATTCACTGTCTTTCGTTTGTTTACATTTTCTGTGTCAGTGTATTCAAGGAAAATTAAGTCTCATTCAAACGTCTGTGAACAAAGCCAGCAAAAATTCCCGTCCGTATCGAGTCGCTACTACACCGTGTATGTCACTTAATGCTCAAATCTCTCAGCATTCCTGTCAGTTTTTCGAACGAATAAAATGAGTACCCATTATTCTTCTCATTATGTCTGGCCCATTTAAAAATTCTGGGACTTCATTTGTCTGTCCTTTCTTTGGAAAAGTCTGTCTTTTTTACTAAAAACAAAAAAATTCCGGATACTTCACTGAGAGTCCTTCGACAGCGAGTATTTGACCATGCACAGTATCTTGTTTGAATAATTTTGTCAGAGTTATGGCCGTTGAACCTGTAATCAGTCTTCCAGGGAATAACTGTAGTGATGATCTAATAGGGACATTGTTTCTCGGGAAGCATCACACATAGGTGAATGTTTATGGTGAGAAATTTCAGATGATGATGGTCGAAAGCCATTTAAAACAAGGAGCATGGTTGAATCGGTTTTCCACCTCAGTGCAGTTATCAGCTACAATGCTCACATGGAATAATAGGGAGACGGGAATGAAGTCCATGCCAATCTGTGTCTTGTATACCGGATGTAAACACGGAAATGCCATACCTTTGACTTAGAGGTATAGACTTACGTATATAAAGTTCTTAAAAAATCTCATGTTGATTCACATGTGCAGATCAGGACAACAACATGGGCGCAACTATGTATATACGGAGATATCAAACACCTGGACTCAGATGCCATATTGTATATACATGTATAAAGATGACATAACATACATCACACTGCTTTTCTCCCTTTTACCTGTTTGTCCATTGATAAGTTTCAGATTGAACAGCATGCTTACAACTAACCAAATATATGAATAATGGCATTTTTTAAACAGGTGTAGGACTGGAATGAGAGTCGGTGGCAGTTATTGTCTATGAAAAACACGAAGTTGGTATAAAATTGAACCAGTACGGTAAAAAGAAACATTTGGGATTAATTATCCGTTGATTTATCAAAACATACATTTCAATTATATCATGTAACATGAAAATCTAACATGGATATATCCTGTTCAATAACGAATATATTAGTTACAGTTGTAGAGCATCCGCTTCTGACTCGAAAGGTTGTGGTTCGATTCCGACCCAAAAGGTGTTGCTTGAATCGGAATATTATAAGAACAAATCAACGCTTTAAATAGCACGAAAAAAGTGTCCGTTGCACATGTAGATTGTATTGGGGTCACCTTTTATTCCAAAACATACACAGAAAGTCAATACAACAACACAAATAGTTTATTCAATAAAACAGAGGACATATTATTCTAGTCTATTTTAACACTAGTTTTAGGCTATCAAAACAAATACAGATATGTTTGACATACGGGAACAAAGGAACCAGCTTACACACGTATATGTTTTGTTTAAGAACACTTCAAAACAGCCATGTGACTCACTGTTGTTTAGTATTCACCAGGTGGCATTCTCTATAATAATCACTGGCATTACCACAAGATCAAACAAGCAGACCCAGTCGACTATACCTCCTGACAAGTTAGAATAGTTTGAAATGTATTGAACAATGTATGTTTATTGAAAAAGAGGACATGTTATTCTAGTTTATTTCAACATCAGTTTCACGGTATCAAAATAAATACAGATCTTCTTGGGATTGGGAAATTTGAATATAAAACTCTTTCTGTAAACTATCCCGACGAGGGCGAGTTTGTTGAGTTGATTGTGAGTTTTTTTGGTCTCTGCAATGTTTTAGGTTTTTCACCTGTAATGAGAAATTTGAAATTTTGTGATGGTAATTGTATAATTCATCCTCTACATTCGTCCAGAGCTCTTTAAAGACTGTTGGAATAACACGCCTTAATCAAGAAATAAATACATTCCAAAATGATAACAAAACATCATTTCAAAATGGACAAGTTGTAAAAATTGTTGCAAATTACCCAAATCCTAGGGCTGATTATTACACCAAATTGCGAATTGCGATATATTGAGTTAACTCTACATTCAACGTTTATACTTCTGTCTGCAGTTTAAACATTACACATTTCATTTTTGATGGCTTATATTTAGGAAACATTTGTAATACAGATCAACACATATTCTTGCACCCTAAAATATTTTTAGTAACAAGTTAAGCTGGTAACTATGGCTAAAAACAAGATATATGAATGAATATCACTATACAATTGTTTGTGGGATAGGAAAAACAGTATTGCAATAATTGTATTGCACAATCTGTATTGCAATATATTGGTATTGCGATAATATTGCTCAGCCTTACAAAATACAAACAAAGGTCATGAAGCGCACAATCTCATTTTGACATTTACATTTGCCAAACTCTATTGAGC
Source organism: Gibbula magus (assembly GCA_936450465.1). Lineage (NCBI taxonomy): Eukaryota > Metazoa > Mollusca > Gastropoda > Trochida > Trochidae > Gibbula > Gibbula magus. The sequence continues at coordinate 33,877,946 of OW388292.1, read as the reverse complement.
GTTACTGATTTATGAAATCCATGAAATCTAATGAAATGTTAACAGAAGTGAACATTAACAGATAGTTAAGTGCATTTGAAATAATAGTTGACCCATTTTACAGAACAATGGAGGTGAGTAGCCGGAAGGAAACATAAAATCCTTGTAAACAAATGGAAAGCTGTAGATATATTATTACATGCCTCTTTGCATAGTGTCAACAGAATATTTCTTCATTCAATTCTACAAATTCATCATTTCTCACCACATACTGACGATGGCTTTTTAAATTCAGTGTAGTGTTAACCAAGACTCCCATTCATAGAGCTCATTATGCTAAGGTGATGGAATCAAATGTATTAAGAGCTAAGGGCATCCAAATCAAGAAGGAGCTTTGTGAAGACGATCTCTTGTCAAAACAGAGCTGATTACTCACCATAAATATTTTGCTGTGGACATCATTTTCACGTTTCGAAATAATGTTTTCTGACATTTCTGATTATGTTTATTGTACTCTGATCATCTGGAATCTAATGAGTGTTTACAAGTGAAGCGAACGATTTTTCTCATAACGAAGTGTTTTAGTGGTTGTGTTATAATTTCCTGAACTGCTCTTTTCCTCCAAAATGTGATTTCGTTCTTATTAAATGTTTTATTCGAAATTTAACTTCATAATTCCTTGAAAACCTCAAGGTCAGCCAAACATGTGACAAACATACCTTGCAAACATATCCTTAATATCTGAAAAAAGTTTGTAAAAATTGAAAGCTATGATGAAAGGTACAAATGTATGCGGCCAAAATTATATCCTACATATCTGAAATCGAGATTATGAAAATAAATCAAAGAAAATCAATTAGATGTGTGCTATTCTAAATAAATCTCAGTTAGTCAATAGGGATACTGGTGACCCTGTGATTCCAGATATGAGTCACAGGAGTCACAACTAAAAGAACATATTTTCATCTTCTCCCCAGTATGAAAAGTTCTAGAACAAACTGAACACAATATATTTCTGCTTTTTCTACTTAAAACAATACAAATCCAGATGAGCTACAGAGCCCATGGCTCTATTTTTTCATCACTTATTAATCGTGAATCTGAAGAAAAGTCAATTCATCAGGTGCATTATGGAGTTTCGATTTCTCAAATTGTTATGTTAGAAGGATCATATGCTGCTACAAGGTAAACTATTTATTTCACTGCAGTTCGTAAATATCTCTGCATTATTTTAAATAACATGTGAATTTCCGATACATTTTTATCATTTAATTCCGTTGACAAATAATTTTATACATATACGTTATCGTTTTCCTATCTGTTTAACGATATAAGCCTTAGGTTCATACCATTCCTATGAAGCTTGCACATGAACAAACAATAATTTACATACTTTTAAATCTAAATTTAAAAATACTGCTTGTAGGTGACGACATTGTGGCTAGTTGGAGGAACATGTATGTATTAAATTAATTCCAGTTTGCTGATCATGATAAAGTACATGCTGTTTAATGTCACAGTACATAGTTCAGAACACAAAGAGGAGACTTCAACAAAAATACGTCTCAAGAAGAAGTTGATGGTTGATAAAACACGGGAATAGTAATGGCTAAACATATATGGTGGTAATTCAGCATCAATCATTCGACTTATATCCTCACTCAATATACCATTAGCTGAATAGCAATGAAGAAGTGACATTGCCCAGAACGTTTCATTAAAAATGTATGACATATAGAAATACTGTTCGTGTGATTTGAGAGTAATGAGAGTCTGTAAGCTATAATCTTATATTCTACTGGGAATGGACTCTTATAGTTATTTGATAGCAGCAGTTCAATACAGACTGCACTAAACCCACAACCGACAGCATAGCATTGTTAAGTATTTCCATGTTTGGATTATTGTATCTAAGTAAAGAGATAGTTCATGTTTATCAAAACACATTCTTTGTTCATGTACATTACTTAGGTTTATTTTTTCATGTGGGGAAAATTCATATTTATAACACAAGCTAGATGCATATGGTGGCTCAATTTGACAATTATTTGAATATAATTAAAAAAGCCGCACATAATAAAGTTTATATCAAAGAACGCTTATATTTCATCATGTCATAGCAGTAATAATGATACAAGGGGCTAGTCTTAATATTTTCGTGAGAAGTATTTGATGTTATCTTTTGTTCCAAATGGAATGTGTCGAAAGGATGTTGTCACATTCCGCTAATTAAATTCACCCACATCTGCTAGTAGGGCCCTCCTGCGAATTCAGTGCAGAACCATGATGATGAAACTGGGTTTGTGTTTTGTTTTGCCTACAGTGGGAGGAACATCATATGATCAGAGTGCAGAAGGAATTCGTTTGAAGAACCCTTCAGAAGAATCAAATCAGTTTTGCTATCGTTTTCTTCTCGGTCTATGTTTTTTCGTTTGTAGAACATCAAAGTGTTATGACATGAAAATGCACTCTTATCTGCGTGCTCTTTAAACCATTGCATTTTGAATTAAGGTTATTTGAATAAGAGCACAAAGGAATCAAGACTTTTCAACAGTTCAAAGAACAAACAATTATCGTAAAACATTTCAGCTTTTAGAATAATAGTACAGTGAACAAAATTAATTATTTCCATCTTCGATTATTTGAATTATTGAATGTAATTCTGCTTTTGTAAAAGTGTAAACAAGAGCAATGCAAAAGGGCAGTAGGTAAACAATGTACATCAATCATGAAAAAAGATAGTTGGTTATGTAGCAATTTATGTCTATGTACAAACTATGAAATATTCTTTGCTGTCATTATAGATCTTTTGGTCCATTTTCAAATAAATCAATACTGTTTTTTTGGTATGAAGATCACATAGAATTGGACATGATATCATTTTGTGACCAAGAATAAAAATTTAGTTCAGCTGAACATGTTTAATAATCTAAGGTATATGAAGCGAGCTGGCTTAATTAGATTTCTCAGATGAACTTAATGGTCATTTGGACATTTATTATTGCTGTATAAGCACAATGAGCTGTATTCATCTCGTGCCATTAGATGAAAGTCATTAAGAAAAACCACCATTATTTTGTTAAAAATTGGTAGTCTCAATAAATGTGGAATTGCTAAAGATATATTAGATATATTAGTTCAACTTGTTTCCAGGGAAACCCGAAAAAATACAAAAATTATAATTACATAACTAGCAAAAGGTAACACTCCATCACTAGATCTAACAACATATCAAGTTTCATAAAAACAAATACTGCAATGATTTTGAAATAGAGACTGGAAAAGGTTCCTATCCTCCATATGCACTAAGTTCAGCTTGTTTCAATGGAAACCAGAACATGTTTTTAAAAATCATATTGAATCTTATTTAAGAGGAAGAAGTCCTATTCCAGAATGCATCAAGTAAGTTATTCAAAACGTAAATCACATATAAATGTGCTTATCAAAAATGTTCACTTCAAGCAGGTGCTTGGTTTTGGTGTAAGGTTAGTTGCTTTCTCGTTTATCCTTTGCGCCTTTGTTTCTTCTCTATTTCAGACCCCAATTTCAAACGCTTCTTTGCATTAATTGTAATCACTTTACACAGAAATTAACATTTGATTCAAATGATACCAAACAATTTTTATCTGCACAATAACCTCTGATGTTTAGCTCTTCCTCCCACTAGTGGTGAAACAAAACTCACTTTGATCATCACAGTTCAGCACCGTAAGTCCCAGAACGCTTGTGCTGAATATTGGATGTGGGAGGATTTAATTATTAGAATGTAATGATAAACCTTCCGCGATTTCTATCAGGAGAATATGTTACAATAACGCAACATGGTTTTCACAAATTTAATCGGATACCAACACATAGCCCTATCTGTCTGTAACGATGCAATCACATACTGAAATGCCCGTGTTCATTAGAATATCCTATATTTATAGCTTGTGTCTAACATATATCGACTTAAAGCTGATAAAGTCCTCTCCCAAAAATGTCAAACACTGACATTTAACTATGACTTAATTATTTCATTAGGAAGTTTCGAAGTATTATGTGTGTTCAATATACCCTATATATGGCTTATACTATAAACTAAACTATGAAATTATAACTTAAAAGATCCATTTTATGGAAATCGTCAGTGTGAGAGGTATATGTGTAGGTCATATGCAATTTTCAGATTTCAGAAAGTAAGATGGTTGACCAGTCCACCATTGTTTCATATTTAAACTCTACTTTGAGCGTTTAGGTATCGCAATATCAGTCATATTACTTGAACTACCTCCGAGCAGTCATTTTAATGTGAACACATTAAAATGGCCACTCGATTGGAAATGGACTCCCATTTATTACCCGAAACATGTACATTCGTTTAAGAATTCTTTTTATTGATTAAGGATATTTATTTAGTCATTGGTAAAACTAGTTTACCTTTTTGTGGGATCACTTTATTCCAGTAAGCTAAACGTGCTACAGCGCCTTTAATAGTTTACTGTGACAAATCCATAGCCGATACACTTGATTATGTTCATCATTTATTGTGTCCAAAAAGAAAGTTTTTTCACTAATGTTGTGTTGTTATCTTGTAAATAAATAACAGAAATTATTTATTTTACAATAATGAATGATGCAGGATGATAAACACAATGATTTTCTTGACCTCTGATATCACCACTAGCTAATAAAAGTATTTAACTTTAAATCATCTTGTATTAATATATTGATATCAGAAGGAACTCTTTCATGTATTTGAATGAATGCATTGAAATGTTTATTTTAATTATAAGCCAACGTATTTAGCTCATCAAGTTCCAGAAAAACCATTCTTACTACACCTGATGAATTTACTTTGGCTTTCTATTTCACGATTAATTAAACATGAAATAAGTTTGTATAGTCACAAAAACGCGCGGCAGTGATGTATGGTTTCTCACATCAACCCAGTGCTCTGCCACTCTAAAGGTACATGACTTTCTCCTCCTGCTAGTACCTAATGCCCCGTTATATTACTGCAACTGTCGGTAGTGTATTGATGAATTCCACTTCAATTTGCCAAACTTTGTTTACTGTGGAAAAGTAACACACACTTTTTAGTGTTAAGATTTATTTTTATAATCTCGTGAGGAGATATTTAGGGTAGTTTTGCTGTACACCTGTCTTTCCTTCACATACTCTTCCACATTTAGCAAGTAAAACATGTCTGTCAGTTTACTTACTTATGAAAACATATTCACAGATTGGTTCTGACACACAGTTATACAGGAAATGAAGTTACATGTCTGACTTTTCTGTTCCGTTGGACCTCAAATATTACCTATGAAAACATTAAAAGGTTTAACTAATTGGGATATCTATTGTATAAAGTAATAAAGGAACTGTAACTAAGTACTTTATCATATAAAGTTGGGTGCAATAAAGCAATCTGATTAACTTGGTATCTAAATCTGATAAATAGAGGTTATCATGAGAGTGTGTTTTGGGATGGTCAATATCCTGCATTTGCAATAAACATTGTATTTTGCGAGCCTTGGCGAGCTAAATACATTGTGTTTATTCCTAATGCAGGATATTTACAATCCCAAAACACACGAGCATGATAACTTCTTTACCATACAATGCCATTCTTCATTCATTTTGCGCAAAACAGCATGACAACATTAATTTCAAAGTTGAACTTTACTGTAAATACGCGTTTTGATATATGCAAATGAACTGCGTGCTATTCTCACAGTAAAATGACACAAAATAACGCCTCCTAAATTATGCTTTCAGTGAAAATAATTGTTATTTTTGGCATGATCTTAATTTTAATGTTTTAATACGTTTTAAAATAGGTTTTTAAAATAAAAAAATATTTCAGGTGAGGACAACGAATTCGAGCTCGCGTCCTTTCGTGTAGGGGAGTCCATCTTGAAGGGGCGAGAGTTGCTTCCCTTTCGCCCGGTTGCAAATGGCGACTATCACATCACAACTGAATGTTAAGCAGCGATTTCTAAAATCCCCTTTACAAAAGTCACATTATGGAACAGTGAATATTGACGTTCGATAAATGCATATGTGACTCAAACTGCCTTTGTTACCTGTGAGTATTTATAAAGTATTTACTCCGTAGTAGTTTTCAACTCGCGATGAACATGTTTTGGCACTGCTTGATCATAATACTTTTTTCCGTAATATGCATTGCACTTTGTTTGTTTTGTGACGTCATTTCTCAAATTAATGTAGATCTATATGAAATGAAATATACATGAAGCTATTACGCTATTACAACTGTTACGGTTATTACAGGCTTTCGAAATGTAAATGCTTGTGACGTCATTTTCAAAAGAAATTCCGTCACTTGACCTCTGTAATTTGCATCTTCATCCGTATATGACCCCAACAGATACCGAAAATATCCGTTGCCTTTTATCCTACCGAGAACACCATCCATTGTATGATAAATATGCAAATTAGGTCAAAGGTCAAATACACGAACTACTTTCACAAAAGTCAACTCTTTTCATGCCAGTCCTATAAAAATGTTTACGAAACATTAAAACAGCGTATTAGGGAGTTTTTCCGCTTGAATGATTTATTCGAAAACCCGAAATCATCTGATATGATACAGTGCATTTATAGTTTTCACAAAGTCAAGATAATTGTAGATTTATTTTTAAAAAATCATTCAAAACTTCAGTGCGCAAGAGCATCAGCAAGTAGCTTCAATGTCCTGTGTACAAAATGAATTTAATGCGTCAGTGTGTGGCCTACCGACGCACCACTTTGGTAGATCTTGAGGGCTGAGCATACGGTATTATTAGGTCTTCAAGACAAAGTCATGAACACCTAATGTTATTATCCGTATTCTTCATTATTATTCTTTGTACTTTTTTTGTGCAGTTCTGAAGTAATCACTGTGCCGATTTGCATGAAATTTGTAGCTCATTTTCAAGGAGAGATACAATTTAATTAAGGACGACAATTTCAAAGCATGTATATGTCATAGTTTACATGTGACAAGCCATAGAAGATTGTCATTTTTTGAAAATCGCCATTTTCAGTTAATTTCAAAGGATCATAACTGCTTAACTAATTACGATATTGAAATTGTATTTACACCTACGTTTGCACAATTCAAGGAACAACAACTTTTATGTTGAACCCTTTCATCAACGAGTTTATAGTTAAGGTTCACAAATCACAAATGTCGTATAGGCGTCCAAATTTCAGCATTTTTGAGTATTTTCCTGAATATTCAGAAAAACATAACGCATTAATTATTTATGCAATCTAAATGATGATTACATCTACTTAAGTGGAAATTAAAGCACAATAGTGTGTATGTTGCAACTGAGTATGAAAATATTAACCATTTTGTCTTAATCGTGAGATATGTCATGTAGGGGTCCATTAATAAGCGATTTTTCCATTTTCAGAGGGTCATTGTCCTTGCAGAAATTTTGTAAAAAAAACTATTGAAGATAGAGATATGTTTTATAACTCATTTCAAAGAGGAGAAACTGATGAATAACCCAGAGTCAAACATGGAGTTCAAGGTCAAACAGAAGTCTTGAAGACCTAAGTATTGCCTTGGCAATCCTAGTTATTATTATTATTATATACACAATTTATATAGCGCCTTATTTGATATGTATCACTCTAAGGCGCTTCACACAAGTATAGTGGTGAGTCTATGTTGAATAGGCTAGCTTAAACAGATGTGTTTTAACAGCCTTTTTGAAGGTGCCATATGAGACGATGTTTCTTATCTGGGAAGGCAGTTTATTCCACAGATCTGTTGCAGCTTTGTTGAAACATCTGTTATTAGGTACATTAATAGGTAATTATTGTCATAAACAAAGGAAACAACCCCACCTTACAAGTAATTACCGTTTAAGTGTGAAAGATACTGTTATGCAGCATCCCTGCAACATAGCTTCCAAAACGTTTAAACTAGAGTTACTTCCCTTGTTCTAGTAACGTGACCAAGTGATTTATGATTGCTTTTTAATTATTAGATTTATACTTATGAACTTACTGAAAATATCTCCATGAACACGAAATCAAGGACCAATTGTTATTTTTTTAAGAATTGTCCACATCGTGATTTAAATTGTTTTAATTTAAACTATTTCCAGGTACTAAACAGCCATGTATCGCCGATACCGTGACCATCACGTTGATGTACCGTCTATGAAATTACGTCGCTAGAACTAGGTCAATTCCCTTACCACTTTTAACAAAAATCGCTTATTTTAATAATGACATTAAATGATAAAGATATTATTAACCTCGTGTCTTTCCGTATCATTAATATCATATATTTGGAATAAAAATAATGTATATATTTATGATACGGAAACACACTTGGTGAATAATCTCTATGTCCTTACATCAATAAATGTTCAGTAATCATTAAGGAGAGCGCTTTACATGTTCATTATGTCGTTTGTTTGGCTGATGAATTCGACGCTACTGACAATATCACTTACTCCCTTTACTAGTATCTAATAACCATAAGAAAAATAGGAACGAAACGATTATATGAAAAAAAATAATTTTGCAGTCCATGAATTATGCTTCGACAGACACTCATTTTAAAATACATGGTTTCATAACAATGAATTATGAAGTTACATACTGTTTGGGCTTTTGTGCTGTTATGTTCTCCCTGAAGTCTTCTGTTGTATCGTTTCATTAACCAGTTAACAGGCATGTGATGCAATAAACATGAATTTACGAAGTGAACAGGTAGACTGTGTAAACCTTTTAGGAATGTTTTCAAAAGTTTGTCCAAAATGGGATTTAATTTACTCATGAAACACTTTACTTATTGGTCTTATTGGTCAAAGAATGACTTTGAAGGTAGACCTATTCTACATCCAGTTTGAGACAACAAATAGATGTTAAATTTGGAAGATTCAGATATAACGAGAAACAGATTCATGTCCTTAATCTCAAGAACTCGCTTGAACAAACAAATGTACCTCGACTAATAACCAGAACAAACATTCAACGTTTACATGACACTTGTACATGTATGTTTTTCAATGCAATCCTTCAAATTCTTTAGCAAAGGGTATTCTACTTGCAATATTGTTAACAATAAAACCACAATTTATTGCTTTTTTAAATAATGACCAAGATAAAGTATTCACTTATTAATAAATAAACTTGTTTAAGTTTTTAATCAATATCGACATATATATTGAACAATCTGACATGTTTTTTCGCATTGCAGCTTAGTCGAATATAAGAATGCATTGAATACTGCAAATTGTGAATTGCAAAAGCAAGCTTTTGGATGATGATTTCTTTGTTAATACGAGCAATATGTTTCAGGTGAATGAGTATTCCTATGTTTTGCACTTCTAATTGCGATGTGCAGGATCCCCTCTTGTACGTGTTAAACACACCAATGCTAAGAATCAGACAATGGGACACGTGTTTTCATCAGTTGAAATCTGACTGATAAGTTATTACTGAGACTTTCTGTTTGAAAGATTTCAAAGATTCAGTAGACATTAATGACTTAGCCGAGGGATGTTGCACACAACAACGTCAATGCTATTGCTACGTTCGTATAGTATCGAGCAAAAAATGAGACAAATCAAAAGTAGTTTTGTGTTGCCGTCAAGTGTTAATACTCTGCATTTCTGACATAATTAAGATGTTCTCAGCATTATCTCCCCTGTCGTTTTGTTGAGTCAAGAGACGACGCTGTAACAGACGATGTCCTAGTTACCGACGTGATGTTGAAAACGGCAGCAAAATATGAACTTCACGCTTTTTATGAAACAGGGTTGAAATCAGTTAAGAAATTACAGAAAACATAAGGGATATCTAGGTGTATCATTATATAGACTTATTGTCAGATTTCAAGTTGCAGTGAGTTTACAGCACAAGCTGGCATCAACATGTTTACCTTCTCTGATGGCGTGGATGAGATTAGAACATTAGCTTAAACACCATTCCTGAAAATTACGGGTCGCATCGATTAGAGGATGTACTATAAGCTTTTACAAGAGACTGTGCTGGATTCAAATAATGGATAAAGTGGACATTTGTTTGTTATACAACAAGACTATGACTGTGTTTTCACCAAAACATGAATTTCTTGAAATGAAATGCAAAATATTTTCTTCCGGTTTCACCAGACATGAACCCCGTATAAAATGTTTGGCAAATCTTTAAGGACACATTTGAATAGTTTGAACCAAAATATATTGCAGATTAGAAACGAGGGAGTTATGAAACATTGTTCAAGCTATCTGAGGAACTCAAAGACTTTCTTCTTTATTCCATGTATTGGCAGATAACACAGTGTTTGGAGCGAAACGGCGGCATGATTGGCAAGTGTCTTATTTTAAACAATGTGTAAATATATTTTTGGCTCGGTACTATACATGTTTCATTTCATTCCCCCCCCCTGTCCATGACGAGCCTGAAACACTGACACACATTAATTAATCAAAGCTGTGGCAGGATCACAAAATATTATCATGCTCTTATCATTGATATTAGTAAAATAAACTAGCTTTTCGACCTTTTTGATATTTTAGAAAGGATTTGAATAGAAGAAATCGGCGAATTGCCTAATTAAAATCTTCCTATTTCTTAGACAGCTATCTACAATGTCTTTCAACCAGAATACTAAAGAGCCTACAAATTTTGGTTCACCTAAATGTTATGCTTATCTAAAATACGTTAAAATATGTATAGTGTGCAAAGTACACGAACATAAATAATCTACAGCATAAAACGTCTTAAAATGTTTATAGTTTAAAGGTTAAAGTTGAAGTTTATTCAGAAGTAGGTAGATAGGTAAACAAGGTAGTTATACTAAAACTACAATCTTAACAGACATCCGTCAATGAAAGGTACTTCTGAAATATCAAATTTAGATTGGAGTATATATGTTCTTGATTATAAACACAGTAAAAAAAGTTAAGCACCCCCTTCTTTTTTTGGATTGGGGTATGTTTCAGAGACCCATTATAGCAAAACTAAACATCCCACAGGGGAAAAAACGAATTTCAGGAGCAAGTGTAATTAATTGTTTTATTCGTTGACATTTTTGTGTAATCTTCAGAGATTTCAAATGACCAAAAACAGGAAACCAAAATTGACTGGAAAATGGTGAAAAACACAGACTCGTAAATGTATTGTCATTTCAAGTTTGACGGCTGAACATGATGAAGAAATCATACTGAATAACCCGTGTCATTGTCTTAGGAACGATTTAGTGTCAATATCGTGTGCTGCCACCGCGTGCCTGAAGTACTGCTGCCAGTCTTCTGGGCAAACCCCTGACAAGGTTCTTTAATTCTTCCATGGGGATTTGCTGCCACTCATCGTGAAGTGCGGCCTCCAGTTGTCTTAGATTGTGTGGAGCAGGGTTCCTTCTCTGTAGACGTCGACCAATCATGTCCCAGACATGCTCGATGGGATTCAAATCTGGAGACAATGCTGGCCAGGGGATACGAGAAACAGCATTGTTCTCCAGATGTTGAGTCACAGGTCGTAAACGGTGAGGCCGAGCATTATCATCCATGAACAGGGGTCGAGTTGCAAGTCTGTGATCATCAAAATGGTCAATCACAACTGGATCCAACACTTCTGCAATGTAGCGGGCGCCGGTAAGTGTGCCTTGTAGTGTCACCAAATCCATCTTACAATCAAAAGAAAAGCAACCCCACACCATAACGGATCCTCCACCATATGGAACCCTTGGAAGAATGTTCCTTGGTGTGTATCGACTGTTCTTGACTCTCCAAACTCTGATTAGCCCGTCAACGGTATGGAGGAGGAAGCGACTTTCGTCTGACCAGTGGATACGTCTCCATGACCTCAGGTTCCAACGCTGCCGGTCATCACACCACATCCTACGATCCTGTTTATGGCAATAAGTAAGGTTTGGACGTCTGATGACACGTCGAGACCTTAAACCTGCTGCTTTGAGGCGGTTCCTCACCGTCTGATTGCTGATACGTCTATAGAGTAGCCAGGCTTCATTCAAGACGGTACTTGACGCAAACGGTTGACGTCGTTGATGACGCAATAGGTTCCTGTCCTCTTGCAATGTGGTAGCTTGGGGCCTTCCGGAACGTGGTCGATCGCGAACATGGTTAGTTTTGGCATGTTTCCTCACTAAACGACTGATGACCAAATAGTGGTAACCAGTTCTTCTCCCAATTTCCTTGTACGAGAAACCTGCTAAATGCTGTCCAATAATTTGCCATCTCGTAGCCTCGGACAATCTCCTTCGTGGCATTGTTCATGAATTTTGTGTATTGAACTGACATTGAAGCCGTAAAAGGCGTTTATTTAGCCATGGTCAGTCGAAGGGTGAAACTGCATTTTGATGAAATCATGGGTTGCATGATATGCATGCCAATAGCTCCGTTCGTGAGAACCGTTCCATAACAGAAACCACACCAGTTCCCATCCAGAATACCATTTTTGGCCTGTCTATCGAATTGAATAACATGATCATAAAATCCAAAATGGTATACAACTTTTAATTTGGGGGTGCTTAACTTTTTTTACTGTGTATATTATAGTATGATAAAGAATATCAACGATTAAATGAAATCAGTTGTGGTATATGTATCAATACTGAATAAAAAGAAAAAGTTCAGAAAGGAAACACAAGGCACAATAGTTGACTTGATATGTTTTTTCTGCTAGCAATTAGATTTATAGAGTTCTCATGTTTGTGACTTTCATTTAACCTTGTTTTGTTTGTAAAGTTATTTGTTCATGAGCTGAAACGCTCTATTCTGAACCTGTGTATATGTCGATGTATATGTCACTAACCGAAATGTAATCTTGTTGACGTCCACAAGTCTGGATTTGCTGATTTAGAAACTCTCTCAGGAGAAATATGCTCATCCATTTATGAGAAGTATATTGGTTCTGGTGTAAACGTTTTGTTTTATCCGTCTGCAATCAGTTGACTTGTGCGCTTAGGACTGATCAATGGCGCTATGCAAATGTCATCAACCTAGTGTTGAAACCATCGTTGGCCGTTTTCCTCTCTCACTCTATCCAAAACAAGTGTAGAAGCGACCACAGCTCACATACCCCTGCTTCCAAATATAGTTTGACATAATTGAAAATAGGAAAGACACTATTGGAGTGACTAACATGTATGTACAGTTGAATGAATATGGAATGTACAGTTCCAGAGATAATTGTTAAGTTATGTTCCCATGGAAACCGCACCAAATAAAATTCAGAAATCGGTATAAACATCAAAAAGCACAACTAGAGATCATGGCTAAAATGTGTAGCAAGTTTGGTGAAGTTAGCATGTTTAGTTTGAACAAAACGACTTCCTTACAGAGGCACTATTTTTGTCATGTTTCCATGGAAACCTCAAACCTACCATTTACAGTATATTCTTCGATTTCTTATTGTAATGGCACTGAATTCGATTCTTCAATTATAACCATTACACTCTCTGACACAAAGACCATTGCGTGAAAGTTTTAGTATGTAAAGGGAATTAAGGGATATAAAACATCGGTATTTACATCACAAAACTTAATTTTAGGTACAAAGGGGAACAAGAGATTTTGAAATCTAATTCAAACGAAATTTTTCATTTGAAACTAAATGTGTAGACTAAATATAACGACAATTCTGAAATCGCTAAGAGAGAGAAAACTGTAATTTATATCATAATTGGTTTTTTTCAATTAGAAAAAGAAATGAAAAAGAAATGTATCATATAATTGTCTTACATAATTACAAAAAATATCATTAAATTGTTTACCAGTACTCATACTAATACGCCCCATATGTTCAATGTTTCAAGGTCTATCCACACAAAAGTAACTGACTAAGTGGTTAACATTCTAAGAGTCTACAGATAGAATAACCTGTTAGTAAAAGCCATTATCAAAGCTCAGATTACGATCCGTGAGTATCGTTGATGCTTTACTGATGCCAGTTATTAATATCTTATGGTGCAAGTACATCACGACAATCATTACCATGCAAGTTAACGTGTCGATTAAGCAAAAAATGATTTTTTAAAGGCCACATGCCAGCACTTAACTCTTGAAAAAAAACAAGATTTACATACATTACAAAACAATTTTCTGTGTAGTTAAACATACATAAATGATGGGAGAAATTAATTGCTCTTGTATTTGTCTAATGTATTTCAAGGTATTTAGTAAATTAGACATTTGGTATATCACTTGATAAATACTTTATGAAACAAATAAAACATGTTCCATCCCGCAGTCACCTTGAAACCCTAGGCAAATGTAGTGATTAATTGGCACCCAATACTTCTAAGGTCATCCAATGTCAGTTTCGAAGTATTGTTGTTAATTCCTGTTTACCATTTTATAAAATACAAACGTCATTTTTATGGACAAAATCCATGTTATGCACATTATGTGATGTTACCTATTTTGATGTTTTTTCTGCAGTCATTACTTGTCATACTAACGTTTCTCAATGTACATTTTTAATGTTTCACGCATAACAATATACTCAATATAATTATAATAAGTTCGTCACTTATGCCGTTCCGATTTCGTTCCATTTAGATCTGTATCGCCAGGGGCTCGGTGAATTGCTAAAGTAGTTCAACAGAAAATCATCATATCATTTGTTAAAAACATGTTCAACAAAGTCTTACTATTTTGTATAAACATGAAAATGAAACAAACGGTTGCATGTTTGTCAATAAATATTGTTCAATGTAATTTTCTTCTGTCACAAGGAATATGTAGTTAAAATGTATATCTTGTTTAGTATATATGTCTTTCTTTCAAATTAAGAAACCTAGTCGTATACTATGTTAACAATATAAGCATTGTAGCATAAACAGATAACATTGAAACATATTTTCGGTACAAAATATAGTATGAAATGCACCATTTACGACGATCAGTCGGTCGCCCCTACTGGGTAATACGGTGCAACATTGGTCCGAACATGGAATAATGATTTTATTGGCAGTTAAACACAGTTCATCTATTTATGCATATGAGCTTTATCTTAAGTATAATGGAAACAATTCGTCGGGGAAAGTGTTTTAATGACTTTATCTTGTCCTATTTAATGAGTACATCCGAAATTTAATGTGATTGGTCGATACCAGAAATGAATATCACATGCTATTTATGGAAGTTCATTTGACGCAGGATATTTCAATAATGCAGAGACAACGTCGAACTTTTGTCGGCAGCCAGTATAACTTCTTCAAATTATTAAATAAATTGACTTTTCCACAACATGCAAAACGTAGTTCAGGATAGAGATCGATTTTAGGCTTAAAAGTGAAGTTGGTATGATATTACAAATGTTATGAAGTTACACACAAAGCATGTTATTCTGATGGCTAGCCGAGACCTCTCCTTTGCATTGATCACGTCACATCGTTACAAATATCACGAAAAACTATACTCGCATTTGAACTGTCCGAAAACAAAGTCCTTGGCGATAAGTGTTATAGAAGACATATAATTGATCTTGAATTGGTTAAGTTTTGAAATTACAATAAACTGCAATGACATGTTAATACCGGTGACTGTACTTTGTCCTGAAGTAAAGTGTTTTTCTCAAATTTATATAATTATGTATTGATTACGAAAATCCTTATCATTTGCAATTTGGTAATATACAGAAAATTCATTCCAATTGTCATTTAGATAATTAATCAACTGTTATCGGCGTTGGAATGAATAGTTAGATTTAGTTAAGCCATCTGGATAAGCACTCTATTTTACTGTTCTCTCAATTTCACACTTGACGTAACTGTAACGACTTGATCGTAAAGCAGTTAAAATCTTCTCAGACCAAGTCACGTTTTGTCATTAAACTCCATGAAAGCGTTGTTGCTTCAGAATATCACAACACATGAAAGTCATTTAGACCACCCACCTAAAATTCATTTTTTCCAAACACAATAGTTACTGATGTACACCATTACTATATATTAGCAGTGACTGTTTAGCAACACAATGCATGATCAGATGATGCAGTATTATCATGTCCACTCCAAGGCTCAATTTACTATTGCGTCTTCCTTTGCCTTTCATGTTGAACTGTGAATGATATAATGTCGGTCGGTACAAGTTAGGACCGCTCAAATTTCATCGCTTTCGAAAAATTTTTTTTATATTAAATTACATTTTTATCACAACTTAAGCATGTATATGAATATTTGATAATTATTTTTCTTGCAACCTACATATAATGGCATTTTACCATTCTGCCATGGCATTAGCCTATGCCATGGCATTCAATAATGCCGCGGCAAAATGCCATGGCATTCGCCAATGCCATGGAATTCTGCCATGGCATTCCTTGGCTGCAGCAAAACGCCATGGCATTTATCATTGCTGCAAAATTCAAAATCAAAATATGAAATATGAGTATGAAATGTTGATCTTGGAAATATTAATTGGATCTGGTGAAGTTTAACTTTGGTGACATGTTAACTTAAAAAAATTAGAATTGCTATGAAATGTTTACTTTAGAAATATTGTGTGACTTTGGTGAAGTTCAACTTAAATGATATGTTGACATGAAAGTATATATTGAATTTGGTGAAATGTTGACTGTAAAAGTAAAAAATGTTGAATTGGAAAATAAAATTGACTTTAAAGAAAAGTGGACTATTATATGTATATTGAGATTTGGTGAAATGTTGACGTTGATATAAAACAAATCGATTTTTGTGAAATGTTGACTTTGGAAATATTTAATGACTTTGATGAAGTTTAACTTGAATGGAATGTTGACTTTGAAAAAATATGATATTCGAAATAATTATTGACTTTTGTGAAAGTTTAATTTTAATAAAATCATTTAAGTCGGTGAAATGTTAACTTTCAATGGATATGCATTGTTTTTGGTGAAAGTTCAATTTAAATGGCATTTTGACTCTGACTTATAGACAACTAATGTCTGGCTTAGTGTGTTTGTTTCAGACAGTAAGTGTTAGATCACTTACCTGCGTTGTCGCCCATTACACACCTGTCACCAAGATTAAAGATGTATACACAACTGAGTTTGATCACTTGCAGACTTTGATATAGACTTGTGTGAAAATTTAACTTACATACAATGTTGAACATATTTTGAGTTTAGTAATACGTTGACTTAGAAATATTATTTTGAGTTTATTGAGTTTAGTACTATTCTTAATGTATTTCTGTTGATATTAAATCAAGGAACATGTATCGTGTGCAAAAACAGCATTGGTTCAAAATCAAATTTCAATTAAAAATACGAGTAAAATTTTCACATATATTTAGAGATTTATTTCAATCATACGTTAAAATATCAACAAATCTTAGTTTAATTTGAGTATTAATTACATTTACAACAAAACGTGTATTACATTGAAGAGAGTTGTGGTAGTTCAAATGTAACCATAGCATACTGATTGCTATCAAGTTTGTGAGGAGAAACTCGTACATTCATAAGACAGAGAGTCTTACATTTTTCACGTGCCCTGTTGCAAATCACTTAATCAAATAGAAAAAAACAATTAAAACGGCGACAGCCACTGAAACGGGGTGTACATCCTGTCACAGCCCGACCTAACACCTAAGTTGTGTATTCTGCTAATTAACAGATATGTCTCTCGCTAGTATACACGACTGTCTAAATAACATATATGATATCCTCATCAACACAACACAATATATTCATTATATCCGGCGCCTTTGCCTTTGGTGATTTTTTGACACGTTTGAGTTTTGAACTCAAGTATTTCATTTAATTTTGTCAGTCATACATTTGAAGACCAAATAACAATCAGCAATGAACGTATCTAATACTTATTTTAGGCAATTCATCCAATAAAGTTTAACTCGTTACCTTTCGCTCACCCTATAACATGTCCAGATTACATGCAATTGTCAATTCATCCAGAAATGACTACATTAATAATAATGAACACTTCGTTTCATTTCGTAGTTGTCCATTAAAACGAAATGAACAGACAAGCAACTCGCAATATAACTTAAATTCATAATAACATTGATCATCAGACATCTGTTCAATTTTAAAAAGTACGTAAATTATTTTTGTGAATTTTGATAGTGCTCGACTTCGATTCGAACACTATCTGTTCGCAGTTGATTGAAATTTGACCAGACATAGTCACGGTCAGAGTATATTCTGAATGGAGTCGGCAGCGATCAAACTGCAGTCCATTTACAGCCGACTGCAGTCAGAGTGCAATCTAACTGCAGTCTAACTGCAGTAGGCACTTGTAAATATATATGCATCCCACTGTATGATAGGTATTGAGCTCAAGGTTACTTAATAATATCTAATTATCAAAACAATATTATAAACGTAAAGGCTTAGGTCTAAGGTGACCGTATGCCTGCTGATGTGAAATGAAAGGTGGATTTTCGTGGATGTTCTTTAGTTTCAGTAAAGGTGTCAACACGGGATTCCCGTTTATGATCAGCCGGGAAATAAACTTTTAGAACTATTTTTACTGAATTGCAAGTTCAAGTCAAATAACACAGCCAATACACAACGCAGTGTCCGCACCTTAGAACATCAGTAATTACGTTACAGTCGATAAACACAAGATATTTCTTATACAGAAATCTAGTGTTCTAATATTCAGGTCCCCTTGCTTTTGGCTAACAATGGATATAATAAAGTAGAAATTCATGAAAATAATTCCATTTAAACAGTGAACAAATGCAACATTGTCATATTTGGAATCACACTATCTGAAAGAGTAATGAATCTTTTACTTTTTCGGGACGAGTCCCTTGTGGGATTCGAGCCCACGCCATCAAAGTAAGGCACCAGCCGCCAGCACTCCCATAAACAGAAGTGTATCTACAGCAATGTGTTACCGGTATTGTATTTCATAATCTACCATTGTACTGCATTTAACTCAACACACATACAGTCATGGTTTTTAAAGTTGAATTAATCTTTAGTGTATTATTCAAAGTTATTTGATTATTTATGACTCCTCATACTTCATTATATTCAACGATTACAATTACCTATCTTTTCTACTTCTGAATATCAATATCAGGACCCCCTAAGTAATGGGAGGAAATACGTTGATTTTGAAGGCAATACATCCCATAATGGTGTTTCTTTCAAATCTGGATTGCATGTTTCTTAATATAAGCAATATTTTACCCACTAACTATTTTAAATTTATCAATACTTGTAATGTTGTTTCGGTTTTAAACCCCCGGGTGAAACCCAAGGAGGTTTATGTCGTGGCGCAGCCCTTGACTTTTCCAATTTCAGACTGGCAGTAATTTTTAATTCGTCAGCATTTGAAAATGTTATGTTTCCAATGTCACACACTGAGGTTATAACCTTTGACCATGTGACCTTGACCTTGATTGTAGGATCCATTTTGTGAGAAACTTAACCATGGCCATACTTTTATTTATTGATTGGTGATAGACCGTCAATACTTGACATGCTTATTAATTTTTGATAAGTCACAGGGGGGGGGGGGGGGGGGGGGGGGGGGGGGGGGGGGGGTGGTAGTATTTAATGTCGTGTGAATTTGATATATTTTCATGAAAATCGTGGCTGGGTGCTGTTTTTTATAATCATGTTTTATATGTCAATATCATTATGTATGTACAGCATGTGACACGCAACTAAAATCTTCTTCTCCTTCTTGTATGAGGCGACAGCGCAAGCAAGTGATCTAACAAACACTTCCTGTCTGAAACATGTATCTTAAGCCAGACATTAGTTGTCTATAAATCAGAGTTAAGATATCATTAGAGTTGAACTTCCACCAATGATAATATACAGGCATAATATATGTAATATGTATAATGAGGCAAAGGTGTCGGATATAATGAATATATTGTGTTATGTTGATGAGAGTATCGGCCTGCTATTTAGACAGCCGTGTATATGAGCGAGAGACATAGTTGTTAATTAGCAGAATACACAACTTTGTTTAATAGGTCGCGCTGTGATGGGGCATACGCCCCACTTCAGTGGTTGTCGCCGTTCTAATTGTTTGTTTCAATTTGATTAAGTGATTTGCAACATGGCACGTGAAACATGTCAGAATGTTTTTTCTCCTTACAACATTGACAGCATGTGGTATGCTATTGTTAGCTTTAAACTATCACAACTTTCATCAATGTAACAAACGTTTTGTTGTAAATGTAATTAATACTGACATTGATTTGCTTATATCTTAACACATTATTGAACTAAAACTCAAAACGTATTTGAAGATTGCACTTGTATCTTTTTTTATTTTTTTTATTGAAATTGATTTTCAACCAATATTGTTTGAGCACATGATGCCTGTTCCTTGTTTTAATATCAACACAAATACATTAAAAATAGTAATAAACTCAATGAATAAAATCAATCATTTCAAAGTCAACATATTACCAAATTCAAAATATGTTTTCAAAATCAACATTTCATGTAAGTTAAAAGTTCAAAATATGTTCAACATTTTATGTAAGTTAAATTTTCACACACGTCTATATCAAAGTCAGCAAGTGATCAAACTCAGTTGTGTATGCATCGTTAATCTTGGTGACATGTGTGTATTGGGCGACAGCACAGGTAAGTGATCTAACACTTACTGTCTGAAACATGTATCTTAAGCCAGACATTAGTTGTCTATAAGTCAAAGTCAAAAAATATTTCCAAAGTCAACATTTCATAGCAATTCTAGTTTTTTAAAGTTAACATGTCACCAAAGTTAAACTTCACCAGATTCAATTAATATTTCCAAGATCACCATTTCTTAAACCTAAATTCCAAACAAAATTGATATTTTAAAAAAGTCATTATTCTCTTATGGTCATATTCATAATCTGAACCCTGGAAATAGAACCAAATTTCCATTGAAAACTTCTCATGGAAATATTTCAATGGAACAAAGTAAAAAAATATATATATCACTACTCATATTTCATATTTTGATTTTGAATTTTGCAGCAATGATAAATGCCATGGCATTTTGCTGCAGCCAAATAATTCCATGGCAGAATTCCATGGCATTGGCGAATGCCATGGCATTTTGCCGCGGCATTATTGAATGCCATGGCATAGGCGAATGCCATGTCATTTTTTCTTAAATGTAGGTTGCATGAACAATAATTATCAAATATTTATCTTCATACTTAAGTTGTTATAAAAATGTAATTTAATAAAAAAAAATTGTTCGAAAGCGATTGAATTTGGCGGTCGACTTAGGACCCAATCCTAAGTTGTACCGACCGACATTATATATTCTTGTGATTATGGCATCCCATGCATAAACGACAAATTACATGCAGACGCCGACCAAGAAAAACATATACACCTTTAGCTATAATTATTGTTCATCTCTCTGAAAATGTTTTACTCTTATAATGTTTATGATATATCATATCAGAGCATTTACGTTCAGTACATTATACCGAAATTATCCATAACGCCAACGGAAGATTTACATCTGAACATTGATAAAACAAAAATTAATTCATTTTGTAATCAAGTGAGAGGTTAGGTAATTAAACTAAATTCCCCGGTGTAAAGATGTCATTTGTCCCTCTGCAAGACCAATGACACGACAGGGGAAGTTCCTTAGATATCTGATACATATTAATGAAGAGTATACAATGCACACTCAAACTTGCCAAGTACATGCAGTGTATGAAGCTTCCTAATTACCTGCTGTCACTACAATTTGACAACGAACAAATATTTGTCATCAAATTAGTATTATATATTTAGACATATTGGTTATTTAGGACTCAGTTGTATCACACTTTCTCTATGATTTAAGTTCTGTGACATTTCGTCTATTACCTCTTTATAGCATAGAGAATTCTAAGTGGCGAAAATTTTCCTGTGCGCCCTGAATTTTGCCTTGCAATCATTCGATAGTGTGCAAGCACTGGTTAATTTGTTATGGTCTATCAAGGGATTGGTATAATGGTTAGCATATTATGCGATTATGGAATATCAATCAATGTGTTAGACAGATAATGACATCGACTTTGCTTCATGTTGAGCGTACAGTATCTAAAGCGAGTGAACAGAAATAAGGCATTGGCAAAGTTTATTTAATGTACATTAAATATTCCATGAAATGTTTTTTCTCTTTGTTGTTATCAATATTAGATTAATGCATTAAAAATTGAACCACAGCTTAGTTTGTACAATAACAGATCAGCAAGTCAGAACTTTAAAGTCATCTCTGAAATACAAAAAAGCCACCCCATTTAACTACGCATGCCGACAAGTGCGTATTTTTTATGCTTGACATAATGATTGACATAAACGCTTCAACTGATGTGATTACGTTCTGACCATCCCAGTATTGATCGATATTAAAGTCAGAAGTGATGAAACTGTTGAGCCGATATCTGATGTGTGAACTATAACTCAATTTAACCCAAGCCTTCGGTAAACAGAAACATGTTAAGTACCTTCTGTAGGGATCGTCCTATAGATCATGGATGCATGACTTCCTGATACTTGTCCTGTATTAGTACTGGAGATAATTCTCAGCAATATAACCTGTATTTAATAGTGAATACTACAACCCCTGGTCTCAGCCCTGTATTGCACTCTGTAAAGATTTAATAATCCGAGGAAATTTTGTTTGCGAAATGCTTTAGTTTCTTGCATTATCTTAGCTTCAAAGCGAAATGCGGGGGTAAAAAGTTGTATTTCATGTAAGAATATCACTTAATAATCATTGTATGGCAATCACTAGCCTTTTGTTTATTAAATGATAATAGGTATATTTCCTACGTTTGTAGCCAAAGATAATGTAATTAGAAAAGGAAAAACATATGTTTAAAGAATGTTTGCAAATAATAATTTCCTAATCGACTTCTAAATGGATAATCAATGTTATGCCATTTCGACGAGGGACAAGACTGTGCTGTTCTACTTTATTTTACTGCTATGTCAAGAGCTGTGCGATAACATGTGCACATTTTGAAATCAATATTTGAATAATTAAGGATTCAGCAAAATGGCTGAATCCTTATTGTTATTGGCGTGTTTATTTTTTTATTATTTCAAGAATTTTGTGGACAGGGTTCAGAACTAACGGCAGGTTTCAGGAGAGATAGCATGTGACCCGAATTGGTGCATAACGGAGCCCGATTTTGGATTTTCGTCTTCTTTCGTGAGTTATCCCCCCTCGAAGTTGAAACTTCAAACCTCAATAGCTCGAAGGCTAATCAAGATATTTTCATAAAACTTTCACCAAAATGTGGGCAACAGCATTCCCAATCGATTAGGCATATTGCGGTTCTCGGCCGTAATAATATATTTTGCACACTTTCGCGATTTTAAGGGTACGCGTCTTCAAAAATATTCTTCTAAATCACGGCAAGACATACAGCATCATGCAGTACCTCTTTTGAAAGCTAAAAGAATGCTACAAAAAGTAATACCCCAACCCTTGCTCTTATTTTAACGGTTAACGAGCTACAGCAATTTGAAAATTGAACTTTTTGAAAAACTTATTTTTACGGCTCGCTTTCAAAGGGACATAACTCTGTTAGAAATTAAGTTATGTCAAAGTTAATTATTGCTATCTATTTGTAATAACTGGTATAACAATTCCATAACATATTATCATATAAAAGTTGGTAACTTAGGCACAATTAGCGCATTTCCGCAGAAAATTGAATTTTATTGATTTTGACAGTTTTCGAGGGGTGTAGTCTTTAGAGAATTGTCAATCGTCAACCATAAACGATAGCAAAATGTTTAATAGTTCATTTTGAAGTGGAAACATCATTTATTAAGGATAATAATTTTGAAGCATGTATCTGTCATAGTTTATGTATGACTTGTAATAGAACATTGCCATTTTTCAAAAATCGTAATTTTCATCCATCTTCAAAGGTTCATTACTGCCTTACTAATTATGCAAATGTAATGTTATTGACATCTACGTATGCATTATTTCACGTCCAATAACTTTTATGTTGGACCCTTTCATCAAAATGTTGATAGTTAAGCTTCAAACATAGGAAATGTCGTCTAGGGGGTCCAAATTTCAGCATTTTAAAGTATTTTTTGGAATATTCAGAACAACATAATACATTACTTATGTATGCAATCTTAATGATTATTACATATACTTAAGTGGAAATTAAAGCACAATTTTTTCTATGTTATACCTTGGCATGAAAATATTAACCATGTTGTCTTAATCGTGTGAAAGATCATGTAGGGGTCCATTAATAGGCAATTGTTCCATTTTCAGAGGGTCATTGTCTTTGGAGAATTTTGGTAAAACAACTACTGAAGATAGAGACATGTTTGGTAGCTCATTTTAAAGCTGAGAAACTGATGAATAACCGATAGTCCAACATGGAGTATTATATTTCAAATAATTGAAGCATTTCTGCGCTGAATCCTTTTATCGTCGCTTGCGACTATATTTCTCTTTGCAATCAGCATTTATTTATTTCACCATAATGTTTATGTGAAGCAGAAGCAGCAGTAGGTAGTTGGTGTCGTATACCCATTGAGGATCATCTTTGTTAGTTACACTTTTCAGGTGCTTATTTACAGTAGGATTTTGTTGAACTTTGCTTTGACATATTTTGTTTTCGTATTCATGTAAATGTAAAGTTCATCAAAATGATCATACAACTAACTTCATAATTAAATCGGTAAATAATTTAAAATAATGTTCTCCCTAATTCAGTGGGTACAGGCAAATTTGAAAAATAATAACGTAATTAATGATTCAGTACTTCAAAGAAATGAGAACAGAAAAAAACTCTTATACATTTGGTTATCAGTACCATTTGTTTTATCACGTGTTTAAAATCCATTAGCGAAATTAACATGTCATTAATTATTGCACCAGAATGTCCCCTATCACTTAAATGTGTTGCACTCCCTACTCTCAGCTAAATTGCGATTGAAACAAAGGTACTGAATTATTGAATGATACACCCCAAGGTACTTCATGTTCACTGGTGACCTTGAATGATACGTTCAGCTTGAATGCTAACTGACCTGATTTTTTTTATTATATCAAGGGACGTTCACTATAGAGTTACTACTACAACACATCTGTTCTGAATTTTAAATGCAAAACATCTCTGCATGATACTGATTATTTGATTATATTTGGTGCAAATACCCTTTTTTTAAAATTCATTCTCTCATGGGAATTGGTGTGTGTGGTTGGGCAAGCATAACGGATAAGCCAATATGATTATCAGACATCATGACATTCACTGATTACACATTTACAAGTGTAACTGGTCTATTTGTTGATTGCCCTTTTAATTAACTAGCTCATCCATTACGTCACAAACATCATTTTATAGGCATTATCATGATTCATGTAGACTGCCAGTACCTAATTACGTTAAACATATCAATGGCTTAATAACAGATCAAATCTCAAGCTAAAAAGATATTGCTGTTCAGCTATGAGGTTATGTTTGATAGATGAATACATAAGAAATTTATATTTATATGTATTTTGCTCATCAGACCTTCAAGACCAGATGGACTTCGGGTGAGAAACGTCCTTTCCAGGATGGAAAGTAAATATAGTTAGTTAAAAACTTATATTCTCTTGTGAGATGTGATCCTTCGGTGGACAATCTTATATCAGAAAACATAAAGTCACACCTTTAACAAATATTTAAAAAATGACAATTGTGCCGACTTTACAAGGGCAGTACATTTCTGTTACTCTTTGCATACCATATTTATCCTTACCATTTGAGATTTGGCCACAGTATTGCGAATCCATACAAGCATATTTAGTCTATTTTCTCATGTATGTCATGACTAACAATTGTACAGAAGCTGTTTTATTTTTCTAATGGAATGTGAAGGACATCGTACCACCGAGAATACATCAAAGAGTATAAAGGTCGACTTTAATGCATATGTGTAAAGAATGAGAGATTAATATCTTTATGCACTTTATATATATATCGGAATGAAATAACAAAGCATCGAGAAAATATACGGTTGCAATTACTTATGAAGATAACGTTTATAACACGGTTTAAGAGTAGTTGTAGCACACTGAAGCGTGACTGCATGATTGCCACATGGACGCCTATTATGCATGTGACAGTATTACTGCGCACCGAGTCACTGCAATTACATCAGATCATTTTGTATTTGATATTGACTAAAACACATGGTTATGCAATAATCATACAATTGTCATTTGCGAAATTGTGAAGTTAGATATCAAAGGCTTAGATATACTAAAGATTTGAGTTGTTTTGATGAATATAAGTATGTTAAATCGAAAGTTAAAATGTGCTAAAACACTTTGAAATATCATGTACATCCAAGCGCCGGGAGTGACGTGAAACCCGGCAGATACGCTTCAGTGACTTCAGTGAATCGTTTGTCGGTACTATTTTTTCGCGGTTGTATTAACAAGCCGTAAATAAGTAATTTATGAGCCGATTCATAAATTCAAATTCGGGTATTTGTCAAATTGAAATACCCTTTTAATGAATACCGAAAGTGACAATAGGGCATTTCAGTCGACCTTTAAGTGGTTATAATGTCAAATTAAATTAACCTTAAAGGAAGGCCGAAATATATTATTTTCTATTGAATTCTTAACTGCAATTGGTTCATTAGACTATTATGTGAAAAACGAGACCCCCAAAAATCAATATGTTGTTCCTAAATTTGAATAGTGAAAGACGGTGGATTCATAGACGTTCGTAGACATAGGATAAATCAATGCTAATGAGATATACGATGACAAAATGGAACCAAGATACGATAATATGAACGAAGTAAAGTTGAGACAACGAAATTAGATGTTCGGTGTTGTTATTTTTTTGTTGGAGAATGTTTGTGTATAAAACAAAACAACAAACCAGAGAATGGAGAACGTCGTTACTACCGACAACCTAATTTACTAACAGTACATTACAACAATCAAAGCAACTCTCCACATATTTTAAAACACCGCATCCCAATGTTACATTTTACGACTTTTTCATTTCTTTATTCAGGTGTATGTAGGCCATCGGCCCATTATACATTTTACATCATACAGCCAACAAGCGGCTATTGCGTTGCTTATTCGCATAGAAAATGTACATAGCCAGGTTACGCAGAACACTGGAGTTATCAACAGACATCAATGCATTAAATGTATGCAATGAAGGATAAGAATAGTAATTTGCAGGGATATATAACTTACGAATATTATTGTAGGCAGAACATATTAGAATAACATGAAACTCGTTCTCAGTTTAACCATCATTACACATATGACAAAATCTAAGGTTCCTAGGCGTATTGATATATCTACCCGTTTCAATATTTAATTGATGTGAGCTGCAACGGAACTGGGCAAGAGCAGTACGGAAACGTTTGATACTTATACAGCTTAATTATAATTCAGCAGAAAATACATTTTTATATAATGAATACGAATACGTTTTCGAACTTGAAGTCAAAGATTCATGCCAGCCCTGTATATACATATTCTGAGCCCTGGACATGAATTCAGACAGAACAGAATCAAAATGGGAAATGTATTGATTCTCCCATACGTAACCAAAACACATACTATTCAATAGAAATCGAAGTTTAGAAGCCCAGTTGGATTTACCATATGAGACATCCAGCAACATTAAATTGTAGCACTTTCTGGGGAAACGAGATACTGGCATATTTAACAACTTATACCAATATTTAATGCAACGTTTGTAGGCATAAATAGATATAGGAAATCTGCCACATTCTCCACGAACAACCTGATTAGAAGTAGACTTCTTAACACCAAGAAAATATTTACACGCCAAGGTCTGTACCTTTTCCACATTAGAACTAATATTACAATTCAATCCCCACACTTCAGCTCCATAGAGTAAGATAGGCGTTACCTTCGAATAAAAATTTTGAAAAATACATTATGTTGTAACGGTTGTAACTTGGATAGAGATCTGATAATGTTAAACAAAGCCTTTTTCGATTGCAAAATGGAGTTATCAAAGTTTTTATACCAAGTTAACAATTGAGAGAATTGCACACCCAAATATTTATATGAAGCAACACAATCAATGAGAGAACCACCAAGGTACCATTTTTCTTTCTTAGAAAGATTGCCACCCTTCCTAAATACTACAATTTGAGATTTATCCATATTAACTGTGAGATTATAGTAAATACAATGCTGTTCCAGAACATTGATCCTTTTTTGTAAGCCATAAATATTATCAGAAAGGAGAATAACATCATATGCAAACAATAGGAGGAACAATTGAGTTAACTCTGGATGTAATTGTATACCAGGATAACAATCAGATTCAATTTTGTCTAATAACTCATTAATGAATATGGAGAACAAGAGAGGACTGAGCACACATCCTTGCCGTACCCCAATGATACATTGAAACATTTCCGAAAAGCGATTATCTGCCTTAACACAAGACTTGACACAATTATAGATGGCTCTTACGCTCTTTAACATTTTAGGAGACACACCTTTTCTATTCAACACTGACCATAATTTAGACCTATTGACCAAGTCGAAAGTCTTCGAAAAGTCAACGAAAAATGCATATAATTTGCCTTTCTTAGATATAATTCTCTGAGCAATTGCATGCAGGATGAAAATATTATCAACGGTGAAATACCCAACTCTGAAACCAGCCTGCGACTCTGCGATATTCGCATAAGCATCACAATTGCCTTTATCACCTCGTCAACTGCTATTGGAGAGTTCAGAATAATCTCTATATTACCATCAGACACCTCGGAGTCGTTCATGCTATCCTCACTTCAAGAATCGATAAATCAGTAGACATATAAATATTGCTGAAATAATCGTACCACTCCTGCAGGGAAATTTTAGGTAGAACAGGCGCTGAGCCAGAAAATCTCTTTAGAATCTTCCAGAATGATTTGCTCTCACCTAAATTAACAATCAAAGACCGTGCAATCTTTTCATGATATATACGTTTCTTTTTTTCTTATAACAGAAGTGAATTTATTTTTAGCATGCAAATAGTCCCTGAGAGAATCATCCGTTCTAGACCTTCTGAAAACAAGCAATAGCCTTTCCCTTTCTCACGGTGTACAACCCCATACAGTGCGAACCGGATATAGTTCGCTGTACGCTCGTTCATTTGGTTCATAGCTCTGTCAAGTGTTTGTTGGTCGTTGGATCAAATATTTTGTGTATGTCATTATACAGCTTTACAACGTATGCAAATAGGCTCCGGTTCATCAATTTGTGACATGCATACAGGTACAGTGAATAAGTTCTTGAGAAATAGTTGTATGTTTATGAAAACACATTATTTTCGTTACGAACGCATCGAGCCAAATTTGACAGGCCCTTGCGTTTTCGATTTTATTCACATATACAATCATGCTGCTCAAAATGTATCTAAATATTGAATTCCTAATAGATTGTACCATGTATGTGTAGAATTTCAAGTTTCAAAGTTTCCTAGATATGAAGATATCAAAGATATTAGCAGCAACAATGCAGCATCACTGTACTGGTTCATAGCCGAAGCGTAGTGAATCGCTGTATGGAATGTAGCCCGTAATTCAATAACGTAATGAAATCTGATTTTGTTTAAAAGGTGTCTTTATTGACATATTAACCAACATTTAATGTGTTAATATGTTGTCCCAGCATTTGTTCAAGAGATATCACACATCATGACGAGTTACATCAATGTTCTGGGCAAAGATATGACGGGAATTGAAGTTGCATAATGGTCATGGGAATTACAGTATTTTCTAAATATAACTTGCACTTGAATCATTGGTTGACGGAAGTATTTTACACCAATTTATCAATTGCTTAGCTGCACTAGTTTACGTCAACCACATAGATGATCAATTCGGAACATATCTATTTTAATTCAGAAGTCAGAAACACATAATAAATATATAATCATGTTCAATCCATGTTTCCGAGACTGTATTTACAGTACCAAATTTGCTGGGGGAAGCAGCATGCATAATTTGTGACGTCGTTAATTATGACGTAATTACATTCATATCTTGCAACTGCTCGATTACTCGTTCACTATTTACTAATATTTTTCTCATTCTGCGACAATATTTTCAATATAAACAAGTTTTTATTCTTCAAATTTAAGATTCATTTTGTTTATATAATGTTTATATATTAACTATTTAGATGCCCGCATCTTGAAGGTGTGACAATTTTATGAATAGGGTAGGAGTACAATTTGTATTTTACAGTCTAATCTATAAGGTCGTGAACTTAAGTCTAGTTTTTCGATTTTTAGGCATAAAATGATCTTGGCTAAGAAAAATAATAACTAACTCGGTGCTCGAATTTACGAATTATTTTCCCTCGTGAATTATACTCACACAAATAGAAAACGAGAAAAAGCAGCCCGTGTCAACATAGCTATGAACCAATGAACGAGCGTACAGCGAACTATATCCGGTTTGTACTGTATGGGGTTGTACACCGTGTTTCTGAACGATAATATCTACAATCAGAATCATACCATGGTTGAGAAGTGATATTGCCAACATATTTTTTACGTATCATACATTTACCAGCATCATTAATAGTTTTAGTAAACAAATCCACAGCTGCAAGAGTATCTTCAAAGACAAGATCTAAACACTCGTTTAACATTGACATACCTTTTTCTTACAGCAAGTGATCTCTAAAGAGTTCAGCTTTGTTGACATCCCAAACAAAGCGGTAATCGTCACTTGATTCACGTGCATTCTGATCATGCACGGGTATTACTGGATAGTCACGTGACTGAAATTGACAGGCTAACGGTAGATGGTCACAGTCCGACCGTGTTACGATGTCGAAAGAAGCTATGATATAGTCAATTATACCCCACTTCCGGTCTCGTTGCTATGGTTTCTTTTGTTACAAGTGTAGGTGTATTAGCCGATACACCTACACTTTTTCTGATATACCTATACTTTTTCTGATATACCTACACTTTTCCTGATATACCTACACTTTTCTAATATACCTACACTTTTTAACAATTGAGAAACAATGTAGTCAATTTTCTAAATTTTTAAATTC
This sequence comes from Gibbula magus, assembly GCA_936450465.1. Lineage (NCBI taxonomy): Eukaryota > Metazoa > Mollusca > Gastropoda > Trochida > Trochidae > Gibbula > Gibbula magus. The sequence goes on along the minus strand of OW388292.1, from coordinate 33,846,967 downwards.
TAAGTGATGATACTTTATAAAATGTCAAATTATAAATGAACATACAGGTATGAGAACCTGGGATCGAACCCGTGTCCTGTTGCTTTCTGGCCGAACGACCTAACCATTACATCACGAAGCCAGTTGAAACTCTAAACATTTTTTCATGACCAAATGAATAAGGTTCTTATAATGCGTGAAATAATATCACAAATTTATGTTGTTTTTTTATTATATAAGAATGTAATTTAATTTTGGGTGCAAAATGTCTTAACATACTGAAAGTTGTTTCTGTTTTCTCTAAACTTTGGCCACGTTGACATTAGCCAAGCTGTTTATAGCGTTAGCTGTACATTTCAGCAAGATGCACGTGCATCTGCGTTGACAATGCCGTCATTGGGCCATATCAATTAGATTTCGAGCCCCAAACATGGGTAACCATACAACGCAGGACGGGCTGCGTTGTCACAGACGAGGCCGTATTTGGGTTGTGCGTTTCATGCACAAGCTTGTTTACAGCTGTATTTGTTCAGTTATATTATGAAATAGTATCCGCTTACACTCGACCGTAAGTGGGGTATAAGACAGATATACCCATACTTTTCCTCGTGTATCAAATGATACCCTACACTTTTCCCGTTGGAGCCTTACTCGGCCCCGCCTCGTAAGGGCCCCACGGGGAAAAGTGTAGGGTAGCATTCGATACACGAGGAAAAGTATGGGTATATCTCTCACTTACACTTTTCCCAGAATGGCTTAGGAATGTATAGTCACCAATGGTAGCATCATTGCCACAGCGACCATTCATGATAAAAAGGTTCAAGACGGCACACAAGTTTAGTAGTTTTTTACCAGATTGATTCACAACTTTATCACAAGAATGCCGTATTGCAGACACTGTGTCCGATACAATATTAATATCATCATCATCACCAATTATATCTGCTATACTGTCATCAACAATGTCTGGTTCTTAACCGGTTCTAACATTTAGATCACCTCCAATGATGATGTAGGGATCATGCAATTCACATAGCAGTTTAATAGTGATTCAAAGAAACATGTTAATCCACAGGAGAATGGTTTAGACTCATACCATGTTGAACCAGGAGGTTTCACATAGACAAAACAGACAAAAGTACACCCTTGTCTAGATGGAATACAGATTTGTCAAATAAAATAAACACAGCATTATCGGTTATTTGGAAGGATTTTACATGCAAATCTAAATATTTCCTTATTAACAAAACAACACCACCATATGATCTTCCCGATAGAGATGTTTTCATTGCATCAACAGAATAACATTTAAAGTCATGAAACACTGATATATAATCAAATCCAATTGTCCATGTTTCAGATAAGCCTATAATATCAAAAGTGTTTATAAAGTTCATGAAAGTACCTTATAAACGTATCCAAACGGACAATATGAATATCCAAATGCACATTAGACAGAAATTGTAAACCTATAAATCCATCAATGACAGTACTTGGAAACAGAAGTTGGTCAAACCCTCATTTAGGTCGTTTGGCAATAAACAAATATGACACGCCAGTCACCGACATGCCATTTGTTATATAATTGAATCGGTACAGTAAACTTGTTATCTGTACAAACATAATTACACTCCTTCCTTCTCACATACTCAGCTTCTTAACTGAGTAAACTAATGTGCTGTAACAACACTTCTCCCCTTTGATCTGGAAGAAACATCTATATGGTACGCTAAACTGAGAATTGTCTGTTGGTGTGCTGAAGTGACACTTTTTATTAAACCATTTCCTTTTCATTTACGAGATGTGCAGTAAGATGCTACTGGTAACATAATTCTTTCATTCGATAATGTCCGTTGTCTATATCAATCTGTGTTATCATAATGTATATGTTTGCGTGTACAATGGAGCAATCTTCATGTAAATTTCATTGAGCTTGTTGACAAATCCAGTTCATGTATTTATTCATGAAAGTGAAGTGAAAATGGTTTGCATTACATCTTATAATATATAGAATATTTTAATTGACAAACTTCAAATACAGTAATCTTTTATATTGAATACGTAATGTTAATTATAAATCTGCAATGTTGTCTCGCTTGTTTGAACAGCCAATCGTTCAGTGTATATGAAATTATACCTACCATATATCTTTATTTTTAAAACATACAAAGCAAAATTAACATGCAAATTATTCAACATAATTTGATCAATTGATGCTACGTAATCTCTCTTCACCCGATTCCCGCGAGAGTCTTCTTCCCTTATTTCAGTGTCGCTTGAACTGTCATTTGGTTCATACAGGGAAAGCAAGGCATCGGTCACGTCACTTGAAATGATGGAATTTGAGCTTGAAGACAAACACTCCATGGAAAGTGATATGTCATTTTCTGAATCGCTGAAAGACATACTTCGTGTAAATGAATGTACCTTCCCTTCTAGTTCCGCCGTTATAATTGCTGCAAACATACTATACATAAGCGCAGAATGCACTCCAATTAAGCAGGCCTCAGTCGTTGTAACCATATGAAATCGCTAGTTGAACAGTAATTCGTTTATCGAAAATTTGGGTTGTTTTGATGAAGTTTTCTGCCTTATATGAGCAGTTTAAAAGTTGGGAAAACGCGTTAAATTAAGATTAGCGGCCATAATGAGACTCCTCCACGTACGTCACAGCACGATACGCTTCAGTGACCACCGCCCGCCCACTTTCATTCTGCTCGCCGGGGCTTTATTAGGCACTTTTTTAAAAAGCCGTATATAAGTAATTTATGGGTCGATTTCAGAAATTTAAAATCGAGCAATTGTCAAATTGAAACCCCTTTACGAAAGTGACCATATGTCATTTCATCTAACCTTTAACCTTAGATCCATTCTTGGAAACAATTTATGTTTTGTGACGTCCAAGGAGCCCTTTGACCTTTGTACAAAATACGGAAATAAAAGATTTGATATAACTTTTTGCTTTTGCATTTTAATTTCTAAATTTAACCACGAAGTTTAATCTCAGGCGCGTACAGGGCATTGGTTGACCCACACGTTGACCTTAACTTAACTGACCTATCTGTCTGCTTTACTGTATTTGTTAATTTGGCGTCTGCACATTCGTTTGGAAGTTAAACAACCAGTACTTATAATCAGCAGAAAGTTCATTTGTATCATCTTCATTATCATAATTGATGATTTTAGTTATGATATCTTTGTTCTCAGGATTTGCACCGTTTTTGTTCATTTATGCAAATATCTTAACTATACTGGACAAAATAAGTTAGGGGTATAATATAAGCTGTTATATAATTGATTTTTCATTAGTATGTCAAGTAATAAATACATCAGTATTTATAATTTCAAAAATTCAAAATATCCCTGAAAATTTTCGATCAGTATATGTATTGTACCATTATTTTACCAAATAAGGTCCCATTGTATTCGACTAATGTTTCCTGTGTTTTCTTCTATTACTGTGGATATCGAACAGAAGTTTGATTATTTAGGAATACTTCCCTGTGCGTCCTCAGTGAAGCTAATATTCATACATTGCAATAGTCGAAATGCAATAACTCAGGTCTGCAGGTTTCACGAAGATGCTTTATGCTCTCTCTGGAGAGTACTGGTGATACATGATCCTGTTAGCATGTCATGTGCATTTCTGGTTTATGAATGCAATTTATCCAATGTCGGTCGGAACAACTTAGGATTGGATCGCGGAGTCCTAAGTCCACCGCTCAAATTTCATCGCTTTCGAACAAATTTGTTTTTATCAAATTACATTTTTATAACAACTTAAGCATGTAGATGAATATTTTATAATTATTTTTCATGCAACCTAACTTTAAGAAAAAAATGCCATTTAACCATTCAAAATGGCAAAATGCCATGGCATTTATCATTGCTGCAAAATTCAAAATCAAAATATTAAATATGAGTAGTGATATATTTTGTTTACATTGTTCCATTGAAATAATTCCATTCGAAGTTTTCAATGGAAATTTGGTTCGATTTCCAGGGTTCAGATTATGAATATGACTATAATAGAATTATGACTTTGTTTAAAATATCTACTTTGTTTGGAATTAAGGTTTCAGAAATGTTGATCTTTGAAGTATTAATTGAATCTGGTGAAGTTTAACTTTGGTGACATGTTAACTTTAAAAAATTAGAATTGCTATGAAATGTTCGCTTTCGAAATATTTTTTGACTTTGGTGAAGTTCAACTTAAATGATATGTTGACATAAATGTATATATTGAATTTGGTGAAATGTTGACTGAAAAAGACATGACTTTGGCAAAAATGTTGAATTGGAAAAAAGTGGACTATTAAATGTATATTGAGTTTCGTGAAATGTTGACTTTGATATAAAATAAATCGGTTTTTGTGAAATGTTGACTTGGGAAATATATAATGACTTTGATGAAGTTTAACTTGAGTGAAATGTTGACTTTGAAAAAATATGATATTCGAAATAATTATTGACTTTTGTGAAAGTTTAATCTTAATAAAATCCTTTAATTCGGTGAAATGTTAACTTTTAATAGATATGCATTGACTTTGGTGAAAGTTCAATTTAAATGGCATTTTAGCTCTGACTTATAGACAACTAATGTCTGGCTTAAGATACATGTTTCAGACAGTAAGTGTTAGATCACTTACCTGCTCTGTCCCCCAATACACACATCTCACCAAGATTAACGATGTTTACACAACTGAGTTTGATCACTTGTTGACTAGATTGTTTATATAGATATGACTCTAAATTTGGTGAAATGTTGGTTGATTGAGGTGTGTAAGAGTTTATGAATGCCGTATGTCTACAATTTGTATTTTACAGTCTTATCAAAGATCGTGAATTGGCGTTTTGTTTTTCGATTAAAGCTAAAGCTCGGAGTTTATCACGATAATTTCCATCGTGACAGATAATCCGTAATTCATCGCAACTCTAATCAAATCTATGTTTATGGACAATAGAGCGATATTGATGCAAACATGTTAACTTCCTTCATTTTATTTCTTTAATAGGCTAATATTACCGCATTATCACAGGACATATACTGTTTTTCATGCTACATTTATCATGAATACTGAGCCATGTAAATCACTTGTGTTTCAGAATGCAGGTTATACCCGGCGCAGTATCTAATAAGATGTCAGTACATGCTAACCATCCCATCATCACAGTCAAGATTGAATGTATCTTTTATTGCCCTATTTAACCCGTGCCTTCAGTAAATAGTAATACAATTAATACGTTCCATTGGGATTGTATTATGTGATTTCATACATTGTGGATATTGATCTCTTTTGTGTGGGAAGACTTGATAAATCAATGACTATGTCATGCGCTATTCTACATAATTATGTTATTTTATCGTCATCTCTTTAGCTAAGTATAGAACTATCATATATGGTGACCACTGGGGTTATATATGTTCTGTCGTGTTGGAATGAACAATTATCAACAATATCCCTACAAGCCTACACTTATTCCTTTCTTTTCTGTTTATGGAACATAACAATGTTATATGTTATATATGAATAATATATTCAAGAGAGCTAATGGGGGAAATGTATGGCTACTCATTTGCAGTCAATAATTATTGTTTCGATCAGACTTCATAATGGACGAGAAGCTTGGGTATTGCGGACTGACAGATTATGCAAAGGAAATACCAGTCATACTCCTTTCTCTGCTTATCATTCGATAGGATGTTGTATTTTCATCATACACCATGTGTTAAGTGAAGACGTATCAGTCAAAATAACTGATCATTCAATCTGTTATCAAAATCTATGAGTTTTTAACGGATTAAAAAAGGAAGTGATAATTCTCAAATTGTGCATTGTGATGAGAATTAACTGCAAACTTGTTTGTGTTTATGCATTTTATCTCAGACTCAGACTCAGACTCTTTATTTCGTAAATGATGGCCAGTGAGGCCTATAGTACATTTGCATAAATACAGACTGATCATTGATTTGTTACGAGAGCGCGAGATGTTCACATCGCATATTAAACATTTTTGATATATAAAGTGCTAAATTACTTATGATAGTAGGATTTTGACTGGACAGCAATTGAATAAACGTTTGGTTTGATGGATGCTTGTGAAAATACATTTCGTAAGGTAATGTATAATGGGCAAACTAATAGAGTATGGTATTCATCTTCAAGGTCATCCCCACAACACGGGCACATAGAGACAGTAATAATTGTCGAAATGGAGCGTCTATAGCATTTCATCGCTTGTATTCATTACAAAGTATATAAGAAACACAAACAACTTCATGTTTTGACAGAACTCTCCTCTGAAATGAATTTGTTTGACTTTTTCTGCAGCTTGTAACACCCAATGTCATCATCGCCATCTTTTCAGGGAATTGATGTGGGTGTTTGGACAAGCATAATGCAACCGTCAATATGGTTATCAGAATAAATGAGATTCTCTAATTGATTGAGGAGATTTATTGTACCGTGATAATTGAATTAATTGCCGACTTTTATCTAATTAACGCTATCCATTTTAAGAGTAAAATGTACCACTGTCCATGGCTTGTTGAAATATTGTTATACAAATACAATGTACGTTTACTAATGTTTACAATTTGCATAAAGTACTAATTTGTCATCAAACATACTGTTTTGACAAGTTTCAGTTATGATGGAAAAATTATAGTATGCCATGAACTTGTTGGAATTCTTGACGCATCATTACCATCCTATTCATTGTTAAAGCATGTAAGGGTAGCCGATCTTTATAGTCCAACTGATAATGTTTAGTCAGGATCATCTAGGATGACATGGATGATATTTAATAGTTCAATGGATATAATCATAGAAGAAATCAATGTTAAGTAGACAGTGCATTTCGATTATGAGATACTGTTTGATAGATGTAGATTTAATTATTCTGCATGTCCATAAGTTATCCCTGACAAGAACAGTGGCAAAATGGTTATGTGTATATGTTCTGTACTGGGTAATACACGATCATTGAGTTTACCGTTTATTTTCTTAGGGAATGACACAAGTGCAATTAACTGCTACAATGATATATTCAACGTGCTATAGAACTAAATGCAGATATGGAACACAATTACTATATGCAGTTTCAAAGTATGGAATAGGACTGAATGAATAAAATTCCAAAAATAATGATAGAGAATATAATAAATAATAAAAATAAGATTTGAATAACAAAATCACATTCAAAGGCTTATTTTAAGATATCATATTACATACACTCCTTTTCAGGGTTAGATATATTATTAAATTTCGCCTCATAAACTAGTGTCCAAAAGAAACGTTTTCAACAAAAATACAATATTTTTTCCACGAATGATGGAAACGACTAAAACATAGTTAAATATTGTGTCCAGAAGTCAACTAACATATATCGTCCACTTTTGAAACATTATCTTGTTATGTTTATGGAATCGTCGTTTTGGAATCTCCTAAAAGGAGAGTGAAATGTGGCATTTTTACTTTTTATTACGTCAAACAGTAACGAATTTAAGATGGTACACTGTGTTATCTACATCTTTTATTAACTTTATTTCCATACTTTTTGCATTTTAACATTAAATGCAAAACATTTTGTCCAAAAACGTTGAAATAGCGATTTCAGCATCCAATCGGTTTTTGAACACGCCTAAAAATAAGTCTCGTATCGTGATGAATGGCATTTCAATACAATATTCAATTGTATACAAAACATTTGCTTATCAAAGACATTCAGACTTTGTTAGGTGGCAGTATTTTATTTTTTACTCTGTTGAAAATCTGGCAACTTCTTGTACATGAGAGACATTTGATACCTTAAGTAACGCTAACAAATCGTTGTCTACCTAAGTGACACTGTATTAAAGTTTCTTTGATCCGAACCAGGCAGGTGAAGAGTAAAACAAGCAGCCTATTAAATTTTGGTTTCATTTGGTGTCACTAGTTCAGTAGTTAAAAGGTGAGGTGACGTGAGTTGGGGTTTAACGCTGCTTTTAATGATATTTCACTTATATCAGGGCTGCTGGTAGTATTTAGGGGGAAAGCCCGCAACTCCACGGGCTATGCATTGTGGTGAAAGCTGCGAGCATCGACTGGAACTAGCGAATCATGGGTGGTACTACGCTGAAATTCAGTGTAGCATTGCACCCAAACCTTACTACGTGTACATGTAGAACCGTTCTCTACTGCATACATAGTTGTCGTGCCCATGACGGGATTCGAACCCTGGACCCCTTGATACGAAGCCGAACGTGCCAACCACTGCGCTAGCCCACCCCCAGTAGTTAAAAGGCGCTTTTTAAACATTTACAGAAGATGTTTGATTACATCGGAGTCAACATTGTTTGTCATTTTTAGCTTATGACTGTTTTTATCCAATAATGCTGCATTGAATCTGATAAATGTTTCCTGCGACTTCATTATTGCCACCGATATTGAACAGAGCTTTGATTTATTTGGGACACTTCCATGTGGGTCCTTTTAAAAGCTACTATATTTGGTTGCCATCAGTCGACATACAATCGTTAAACGGTATGCAGGTAATGACGTGTTTCATCATGTTCTCTCTGCAGAAAGTAGTAGATAGCTTTACAAGCACAATATCGTTTTTTATTTATGAGTAAATGTTATTGTTATTCAACTTCTGTATGTCGCCATATCCAAACATGTAGTATGGGAAACAGTTGATCTGAAAATAGGTGCATAGAACGTTAAATAGACCAAATGGACGTATACGATATATCAAATGTGATTTGGAAGAAAACATATCATTAAAGACAAAACATGTATCGTTATGCTTGATGTATGAGATTCCTAACAACAACTCTTAACAGCATGTTATACCTCATTAAATGTTTCTAAAAAGTGCTAAATCCTGATAATGAACGTTGTTGTATTTGCCAGTTATCAGGACGAATCTGTCAATGACAAAAGTTATATAATGAATTGTTAAAGGATACATTGAATGTTTTTCGGAATAAACGTTCACACTCCAGGTATATACATTTCAAATCTTTCTTATATTTATAATGTATTTATTTACAATACATGCGTCAGGACATTAAAGGGAGGGTTCTATTGGGGTATTTCTGTCGAATAAACGGTCTAGGTGATGTTCATGTTTCTTTACGTGTGTTATTAGTACATGATTAAAATACAATTCAAGCATTCATGAAAGATGTAACTACTTTGGTGACCTTTGATATGACGCTTTGACAAAATGAATGAGAAGTTAAGTCATTCATCGACGAGTGTGGAAAGCTTTGCTACGGCAAGAAATTGTTGATCAGCCAAATGATAAAGTATATGTTAACTTGAGGATACTCTATCAATCTGTTTTATTATCAAAAAGTTTCTGCAAAGAAATATGTTTCACTTCATATGAAGCACAAAGAACCAAAGAGCTATCCAGCGTCCAGGCTACTCGCACCTCAAATCTGTTAGTGAGAAATACAGAATGCAATCTGAAGCAAGCAGAAGAGCGCACTTACAGTGCACGAACAGTTTGGAATGCCATGATGCCACCTCTCTCATTCAGTGCATTCAAATCTGGCCTAAAAACATTCCCTTTTCTTCAAACATTCTCTTAAAACGTGCTGTTACATGTCGAAAGCGCAAGGAGTCCACCTGGAGATTTGCGTTATGGAAATGCTATCAATTATTACTAACCCTTCCTTTATATTCACTATGATTCATGAGGAAAGACATATTTATAGCAAATCTCGATGTGACTATTATGAGAACGAATAAATTTAAAAACAAATAATGTGTATAAGATGTATAATTAATGTAAGTCACTCGAAATGAGATGCCAAAATAGAGGGTTTTGCGTGAAAATAGGACCCGGAGCAAAGTCTTCACTTGTACTGATTATTTCCACCTTGACCAGCGTTGTAGGTCACAGTTTAGTCTGCCGAGTGTTCTGATCAGTGATGGAATATGGAATACAGGTGACCTTGTATCAGGATGTCAGACAGGTCCGGTTGGTTAATTACCACACGGTTTGAAACATGAGCAATGGGTCCCATATCGATTGACAACAATAGTGTTAGACAGGTTGATTAATTATTACTATGTCATGTTAGATATATTTATACGAATACAAAGTGTTACAATGATATCTGTTGCAATTTAATTACATTAAATATTTATCTATCCATGTATTATATATCCATAATAAAATATAAAGAATGTAAAATATCTGATCTTCGCAATTTGTCAAACTGAAATGTTGTAGAAAATGTATACCACTTCTAAATGCCCCTCAAAGACATCAAATCAAGGGGATAAAGTTTACCTTTTAGACGTTTTTTGTTTTTTATTCACTTTCACAAAAACAGAACATTGTAATGCACACTAATTAGATAAATTAATTTCGTAATTTCATATATATCGAAATATTTTATCGCAGACATGGTAACTCATAGTCTGATAGAGTTCATTAATATTTGGATAGTGATTTAGTTTTTTGTAAGAAGACTTTCCTTATAAATCAAGGACAGAAATGTACCTGTTTATTATCACCTCCGTATGGGTAGAAACATGGGGTGACCATTAACAGTAAACGGTATGCTGTGCTTGATACGGAAATGGTCCAACAATATACATAACTATGAGGCATGGTAAGATAGATGATTACAGCATTAACAAATGCATTGAATTTCCTATTTCGTGTTATCAAAATAAACCGTAATTGCCTTTGGAACATACATATAAAAGGTGAATGCTATGTTCAATCAAATGACCTAATGTGGTTTAGGGAAGTGCACAATTGTTGCCAACATTATCTTTTCTCATCGCTATCGCTAAGTTGGCAGCATAAAGCTGATACTGAAATACAACCACCCTGCCTGTTGGACAGAACACCTCTAGATCTCTGCCTGATACTTCATCTTATTTCATGTACATATCAACTTTCATAACGGCCGTCTACCAAGATACTTGTTGTACCAGCAGAACAATGAGGTCAATTGGGTTATTGGAATGTATGACTTTCACTAATTCGTTGAGTGAATTATGTGTCACAATTATCACAATTGAATCATTTGTCGTTCACTTTATCAAATTAATGATAATCTGTAAATAATCGCCTCCACAGTTTTTTTAAAATATAATTGTTAATTGTTTGTTAATATATGATTTGTTTATTGATGAAAAGGAAAAGGTTAGTAATTTTAGGTAGAAATACCATTAAACATCTGTTGTACAATCTACATTTTTATACATAGGTCAGTTTCGTGTTCTGATACACAGAAAGATAGTGTGACAGATTGAACTGGATGAACTGGATGAACTGGATGAACTATCATTATGAGCCGACAGAGTATCATCATTTGTAACAGTAGCCAAGCAAATCTTACTTTTACGGTCAGTATATCTTGATTTATCTTGACTTCAAATTCAGTAACTAAGAGCATCAAAATGGTCGATTGTAAATACCATATCAGATTTCATAGTTAAAAGAAATGGATATTCGATTATGAGACAAGATTTGATACATGATGATTGAATGGGTCTGTTTATTTCAGATTATTATTTACCAGACATATTTACGAATTAATATGCCAAAATGGTTCTTTGCATTTATCATATCAATGTACACTGCCAAAGACATTGCCGATTCCACTGAAGTTTAAATATTATGCTGAGTCATTGAAATAATAGGTTTGTCATAGTATGCAGTTGTTCACAAACGCTGTTTAGATTAAGAGATAACATGTTCATGAACATATATTCCTTTCCTTTAAACATACATACGTTTGTCTGAACATACCCATGTTTATAAATAATTTTAAGATTTGAATTCGACAAAGTGACCAAGCATGATTTATTTAAGATTTACAGACTATTTCTAATAAGTTTGTATTTTGATTTTTTTGGCTAATAATTTCAGGTCTGATCGTACCTTTTTTTTTATCATCTTTTATGATTTCAACATCATGTGACTTCACTAATTAACAAATATATTGAACAGAGGTTTGATATTTTTATACAGTCAGACCTCAATAATCCGAACGCTTCCGTTTTTCATCAAAAACGTTCGGATAGTGAAATGTTCGGATTACTGAGTACTGAGGACTACTAAAGACATTAGTTTGGTTACATCTTCCTACCGTTCGGAAACTGTAAAATTCGGATTATCGGTGGCAGGATTATCGCGGCTTGACTGTATATATTTCCTGGAAGTCCATAGTAAAAACTTATATTCAAACATTGCATTAGTCGAGGTACAGTTCAACACGTGTCTGCATTTTAGCTAAATTACATTATACTCTGCCTGGAAAAGTAATTGTGTTGCTCGATAAGCATCAAATTGATTTCTGGTTTACGAGTGCATTATAGTATGATTCATAAATGACATAGATACTGTTCATATTGAAGTTTGCATTATCTGAAACTGATGGTTTCGGAAGTAAATGCAATTGAAGGTTAGAAGGGTATAATGTATGTGAAAGAATTAAGAATTTAATGTGATTTGAAATCATTATTTATGGCAAAGGATTATACAGTGATGCAGTATTTGTTTTCCTGCATATACGTTATTAAATACTAAGAAAATATTTAATTGTTAAGTTGATGATCTATATTGAAAGTCGGGTACGATACACATGTTCAAAGGGCTAGATATGTAAAAAAAACTTTGTAACTCAGCAGTTAATAAATATAATGTAAAAAAGTGTAGTATTACATCGTTAATGTCAGCAATCCCATTTATTAGATGGCAGAACGATGAAAAACTCGAAGTTTGAGAGTTATATTCAGTCCCCAATACAAAGCTCTTCAATTGTGCTAATCATTTCCAAGTTGATCAGTCTGCGCGGGTCGCAAGTCAGTCTGCTTGATCTCCTGATCAGTGCCTTGTATCAAGATGTCAGATACATCATGGTACATAATTACCACATGAGCACTGTAAATTACGGGCAACGGACCCCTTATTGACTGATAGACAGCCAAGGATGCTAATTATATTCAAGGATAAGAATATTTAAATGGGCATGTGCAATGGTTGCCATTTCTATTGACTAATGGTATGGATTAAGCATAAGAAGCTCAGTCCTCGCAGGTTGTTCAAATCTGCAAAATATATTCTCATAACTGTTCAACTTAGCATCATGAGGACAAATTGTTCCTGCTTGATAATTGGCCTGTTCTTCGAGAAATGCGTAATCCAAATTATATGGGGCAGTAATGAAAAGTGTACTGTACATACTTCAACGTTTCCATGTTGTTTTGATGTAAACAGTAAGAAATGTGTAATACATGTAACATTTAAATAGTTAACAATAAAGATTGAATATGGAATTACTTCGTTGAAAGCATGATAAGTTCATCATAACGTTAGTTATAATCACGGTAAATAATAAAGCAAGTCAACTAAGCAAGTTCAACTCATAACTGAAAATACCCAATCCCGACGAAGATGCATAATGACCTATGTATATGTACTTCGCTCATGTGTCAGTAATACAGGCTAGACACGCTTCCACCGAGGCAAGTACATGCTGACCATCTGAACAGTCAGTATAAGTTACAAAATATGAGCATATATCTGATATACCATTTATTTATTTATTAACAAACATCATAAGTTTTTGAATTCCAGTTGGATTGTTTTCTAAATGCAAGACATAAACACTTCGTGATAGCTGTCTTGTTGTAGTCCAAAGCACTAAGATAGTCGTGTTAGTAGATAGTAAGTAATGTGTAGTACTTCTCAGTGCTAAGAACATGTTGGCTTCGATGGTTGTTTTAGACGAGAAGATCGTGCTGATAGCAATCACCTCAAGTAGTCTCGGATATTGAATTATTTCATTCTTCATCTAAAAAAAAGGTGTTTCCATAACTTGAAGTGTTCCTTAACGAACAATTTGTTTATATACCATATATAATTTCTTCGATGAGAAAATTTCACATTACACACTATTCTCGACATGCTTGAATAATCATACCATTGCTGTTAGAAAATACACGAATTTACAGCGATTTGGTGATATGGAAATGATGACCTGTTATAAGAATAGAGGTAATCCTCAAGATATATTCTCTAAAAACACATTGATAATAATGACTGATGTATTCTTAAGACAGAAGTCACACGTTGTTAAAAATAGCTGTATGTTCACGAGTATAACATCCTGATTATTTAAACAACCAGTCACTCCATATACCATAATTACAGAAAGAAAATATACAGAAAGCAAACCATGAACTTATAAAATAAAAAGATCTGATCTGATCTGATCCTTCAAGTTATAATTTAACTGCTCTTATTGAAACGTGAGTATTCATTATCGACCCTCATTTTAGTTCAATGGGAGAGAATCGACATAGTGTAGTATTTCAAATCCATCTATTAATGGACAAGAAAAGTTAAGTCTGTATATTAAGTGAGTCAATGAATACGTATACTGAGTTTCAAGTAATTTCATATGATAAAAGCACATTTATTGTTTTTCATTGATCCTGATAAGAAATTTCAAAGCTCTGTTGACATAAACAGTAAGTAATGATTATGAAAATTTAGAGTATGATAATAGTCCTTCATTTAATATTTAATATATTTGAAAACGGTATTGATTGATCGTTAAAGGTTTCCCTTCCTTGTCAATCTTGTGATAGATAATCTTTTGTTCACCATGGTTTATAGCTAAGAGCCCAACCTAGCGTGCACTCCATATTACGTTCCTTCCAGCCAGACACTAGAAGTAACTGTGGTTGGTATATTAAGGGAGAAGACCTGTTGGCAGAGACGTCAAAGCTTCTCAGATCAAGCCAAGTGGTCTTATCAAGCTCCTCAAACAGTTTGGCACTTCGGAGTATTACAGCACATGAGAAGAAGCTCAAAATAGCATACAGTTACAACTAATTGTTTCCTTAAAGGCGCTGTAGCACGCCGTTCTTATAGTGAAATAAAGTGATCTCAGAAAAGATAAATAAGCATTACCAATGGCTAGATAACAGTCCTCAATCAATAAAGATAATGTATATGGTTAGGTTAAGCCATGCGAATCCATTTCCCTTCGAGTGGCCATTTTAATGTGTATTCATATTTAAATGGCCGCTCGAAGGTAGTTCGAGTGATCTGACTGGTGTAGTGATACCTATTTTAAACACTCAAGAGTAAAATTGTGATTATGGCACCGTGATGGAATGGTCATTCATCCTACTGTCTGAACTCTCAAATTCGCATCAAACCTACAAATCTACCTCTCACACTGAAGAGTTCCAGGCCACTGTCGCTTTATACGTACGGATAACCATTTCTATCGATTCGGTTTATTGGGTTGTGTAATGACATGTTTTACCCTTTAACGTAACAATATGTTGTATACAATTTAATAACAAATGGAAAATTTGCGAAAACAATCCACGCCTTTAATACTCATAGTTGAACGCGCAGAAGGGACACGGGGTTCTGTTGTCAGATTCTATTTGAGATTCAAAACCATAAAAATCAAAAGGCTATATAAAAAACTTCCGTTCGCTTCTACAAAACGATTTAACGACCACAAAAACGTAACAAAATATTAGTCACTTAGGATCGATACAATTTTCCTGAGTAGCGAGGCGGCCATTTTTAAACCTTCAATGTGCGTGTGGTGACAATCAAGCAAAACTGGTAGTCTGGATTGAACTTACCAGCTGAAGACAAAATGACAGAAGGAAGTGAAATTCAACTGAACAAGTTAACTGGATATGGCATCAAAGATGATACTTAGTGTTTATTGAAGGAATCGAAGGATGTAAGATTCTGCGAAATGTTGCTTGAGGTTAAGAGGGCGACTTGCACTTGCACACCGGCACCTGATACTAATACCGATATCGGTATCAGTATCGGTATCAGTATCTATTAGTATCGGTATCAGTATCGGTATTAGTATCGGGTGCCGGTGTGCAAGTGCAAGTCGCCCTCCTATCCTCAAGCAACATTTTCTATCTATCTACCGAGGAGACTCTCATAGATAGAGAGTACACTCCATAAAGAGTGTGTGCAATAGTGCTTGTCTTGCTCACCGATGACGAAAGGGACTGTGACAGTTATGTAATTACAGACGTGAAACAGCACTCATTTCGCACGGACTTGAGAAAGAGCAAGATTTTGAGAAATCGAAGGTCAAGCCTGATGAGCTGTCAATTGATGTGTTCGGTTGGGATTTCGTAAACAAATTACTGTGCCTCTAAAATAGTAGAATAATCATTCACTATCTGCCGCGATGCCACTATTCTGTATAGTTAAATCAATTGATTTCTGGCACTAAACAGATACCATGATCTCCATGGGAGGTCAATTGGTTTACACAAACAATAAGAAGGGAAAATATGCCGATAAAAATTTCAAAACCATATATGTTTTCAGTGTATTTATTAATAGGTAGTTTGAAAATGTATCATGAGTGTCTTCAGTTTTATTGATTAGTTTGTATCACCGTGACCAAAAACAATGAATGAAATTTACTCTGATATTGATGCATCGGTAGGAACTATTGATACGGAGAAAGCAGTCCCATATTCTGGTCACTTGGGTCAAGGTCATATTTCGACCAATCTATGGCTAAAGTGATATGTGTACATATGCTCGTATCGAATATATAAACTCGGTTATTTTTAACAATTTTGATATTAATAGGTGTTATATATTTGTACCAATGTTGTTGCAGAGTGGGCAGTCCCATGAGCACTTTTTAAGTGATGATCTCTGTGATTCCATAAAGTATCTGGAAAGTGCTGAAATGTGTCCCTTTTAGATAAATAACATGCCATAATCTACCTACTAGTGTTGGATCAGTGCCTCCCGAGGGATGAATAATGATATTTGGTGACCACTAGGGCTATACTGATATTTATTTTTGGCCATAATTACTTGCTTATTGGTTTATATTTGGTTCTGACGTGTTGAAAAAGTATGGTCAATTTAAACATCATTCCACATTCTACATTCGTATTAGTGAGACTAACACAAGGTTTATCAAATATGGTTTCCAACACAGGTTACCATGCTGTCAAAATGTACCGTGAATGCAATTATGATATACTTTAGCATTTACTGTCTCTTACACAGTGCAATAAAACATGATACAATGTGTTCAAACTCATCCCTGTTACAAGTCTAAAGTTCACCATTGTGAATAATATATTCAGTCATTGAAACTAAAGCAAAATATGTATATTTTCTCAGGAAAAGGCACGTGATGCGATCGAACTTCGTTACTGACGAGAGTCATGGTTACTGCGGACTTGCAAATGCTGCTACACTAGGACCATCCACACGTAAAGTGACTGCAATATGTACTCAATATTTCATCAGTTAGGTTTCTTCAGTTAATCAAAGCTAATCTGCAAATGCTTGTTTACCATGATAAATCAACCATTGTCATAACTTGTAGTGCTTTTGAAACATCAACAACTGATTTATCATACTTTATGCACACTTCACGCATATTAAACAATGAAATTCGTCATTTGGAGTAAAATCAGTACACTACAGATGGAATGGGAAGATTTTCTTGATAACAAGTTCTTTAATGTGAAACTATACGACGTGTCGGAGTATATACTCACTCCTTCATCAGGTTGAATGAAAGAAATTAATAAAATGTGATACATTTATATAGCAAACATAACAATGGTGAGGAAACTCAATCAGGAAGATTAACATGCATGGGAATGGTATACAATGGGGATTTGTTATATACGTTGTTATATATGCTACTTCTAAATGCACTTCAAAGACCTAATACAGATGGAGGAATTATTTCACATCCCTGCCAATCTTCATTATAACCTATATGCACAGTGAAACAATATCAAACTCAATATAACAGTGACATGATTCAAAAGAACTAAAGCAAAGTGTTATCGAATCAATCATTGCATTCAAACTTCATGAAGCTTTGGGCAATGCAAACTATTACAACATACAGGAAGATGCCCAGAAATAGATTATAAGAATAATCAACGAGTTGCGAGGAATTACGAATTATCTGTCCCGAGTTAATTATTGTGATAAACTCCGAGCTTTAGCGAGGAGTTTGAAATATAATTCACGAGGGACAGATAATTCGTAATTCCGAGCACCGAGTTGGTTATTCTTTTTCTTGCCCAATACCATTTTAATGCGTAAAAATCGAAAAACAAGACACGAATTCACTATATTTGATTAGACTGTAAAATAAAAATTGTACTCATACGCCATTCATTAACTCTCTCAAACCTTCAAGATGCGCATATCGAAATAGTTTGCAACTTTCGACCTTTTTATTCAGTAGAATTCTAAGGTAAATGTTGAATGTTATTCCCAAAATGGTTTACTGACATAATATATACTTAACAACTCGTTTATCTTGTAAATAATGTCGCCGATTGAGAGAAAATTAATGAAAACGTGAACTGACAATCGCTCTATTGAATTGCTTGATAGGAATGTAATTACGTCACCAAATGACATCATGGTTAACGACGTCACAAAGTCATGACGTCGCTCTTGCATGCTTTAAATACGGTCTCGGAAACATAGTTAGAACATGATTTTCTGTTTTATTTGTTTTACTGACGTGTGACTTGAAATAAGTATGCTCGAAATTTTCCATCTATGTCATTTAGCTAAAATAATATAACTTAGCAATTCATGAATGGGCGTAAAGTAGTTCCGTCAACCAATCAAAATGCAGGTTATATTTAGAAAAAAACTGTAATTCTCATGACCATTATGAATACTTTAATACCCCGCATATCTTTACCCGCTTGGGTAAGAATATATGTTAAACCTTACGCATCTCGGTTCATTTACCCCGTTTTCTGTGGCCATTTATATTTGTTGATACTTCTGAAATCATTAACATTCATTCTTGTCGAAAACTTAAAATTGTGAAACAGTATTGAACGTTGAGGCCATATGATTACATGTAGACTACAAACCGTAAACGGGGATTTAAATGACCACGGGTCTACCGGCCAGAGAGATATCTAGATACCTTTTTATAACGTCCGACGATATTATGTCCACAACAGTTTTTATTGCAGAAATCCCCGATGCATGAAGGGAATCTTGCCGTGAGTAACTCGATTCCCATTGCGATAAAGAAAATACGGCAAGATTTTCTGAGTTTTTTCTTTTGTTGCTGTTTAGAAAGACAGCACATTCATTCACACATTCACACACTATACATTATTAGATTTCCTTCAGAGGAAGGCAGGAACAAATAAAGAAAGATTACTTTATATCTACAATAGCACGGTATAACATAAATGTTTCGTAAAACTTGTTTTCTTGGCTTTTGCTAAAAGCTATATGTTTCAATGACATATATGTTGTTTAAATAATGTTGAAAATGATTACAATTAAGAATAGTTTGCACTTTTATAAAAGAATATTGCTAACAATGGCAATAAAATAAAAAAAACCCAACAAACATCATCAGTGTATTTATTCTTTCTCAACCCAAACATGATTAGCTGCATGTCTACATTCAAATTGTGAACATGTGGTAATTTTTCATAAGTAATTTAAGAAAATATTATCAAAATGCTTACAATACCAAAAATTTATGAGATAGTTTCAATCTCACATATTGGCAAAAAGGACATAGGTTGCTTTCGGATAATGTGATCTTAAAGAGACAAGAATTGGTAGATAAACTGACTAGCAAAAGAAATCTAAAATCGGATGTATCTGACAATAAAATAAAAATTAAAAACCCGAATTTGATCAACTAAAGTGTATTGCATCAGTATGATTAAAACCGACGGTATTCCGCGAAAAAATGTGCAAAATAGTGCATCTACCGGGATACCAACTCATATCGTTCGGAGGTTTCCACGCCAAACCGTCTGGAAACAGTCCGCAGACGAGCGTGTTCGAGCGCAATTCAGGTAGCCAATCAAAAGATGCCCAACAAATGCTTTCGGTGCGAGAAGTTAGGGGCAGATAACTCCAAACAGCTATCCTTTTGTCTGTTCCAAATGCTTTCAAAACAGCGACCGTTTAAAAACTATGATGTGATTGGTCAGCTATTTGACTGGGCTTTGGCTGCGCTAAACTGGTTCGGAACACACGCCTATACGGGATGTTCTCAGACCTAGTGGCGAGGAATCTACAGAACCTGTTCGTATCCCGGTAGATATATTATTTTGCAAATTTTATTCCTCGGATCAATGCCACATTAAAGTCCAATGTTGTATTGGCAATCGAACATGCCAGGGGTCAGAAAAGAGACTTTACATGTTCAAGAGTTCGGTAGCACGTTTTTCAAATTGAAAATTGTTCCAGGAAAACAGAACCACACAACTTCAATATCTGGTATGACCTCCATGAACAGCCATGCATGCAAAACGCGCCGTCTCATCCACGATATCAGTCTCCTAAGGACGACATTGGGAATCTGGATGTCAGTCTCCTAATGACGTCATTGGGAATCGGTTCCATTCGTCCAGAATGGCTTGTTCAAGCTCAGCCAAAGTGTTTGGACGTTGTGGTCTCTGTCTGAGACGTCTACCCATGTGGTCCCAAAGGTGTTCTATGGGCGACAGGTCAGGAGAACGAGACGGCAGAGGCAACACCGGAATGTTTCTTCTGGCAAGAAAGTCTTGTGTGAGTCGGGTAGTGTGGGGTCTAGCATTGTCCTGTTGTAAGAGAACACCTTGTGGCTTCTGAAGTAGGTATGGAAGCACAACAGGGCGCAGAACTTCATCCCTGTACCTCTGGGCATTCAAGTTACCGCGTATGACGACAAGATTCGTCTTTCTATCGCCACAGATCCCTCCCCATACCATGATACCCCTTCCACCAAAGGGCTGGACCTCCTGGATGCAATTTGGTGCCAGTCTCTCGCCTCGGCGCCGATACACACGCACTCTGCCATCAGCATGAAACAAATTGAACCGACTTTCATCAGTGAACAGTACCTTTTGCCAATCACGCCGTTGCCACTGTCGCACAGTGCAAGCCCAACGGAGTCTGTTCTATCGATGGAGACGGGTCAAGGTCATTCCACGGAAAGGCCTGTATGGTCGAATACCGGCTGCTCGTAGTCTCCTGGCTACTGTGAACGGACTGATACGTCTGCCTAATGCTGTATTGGCCGATGACGTCACTGTAAGAAACCGGTTACGCAGATGCAAAGTTCGCAGGTAGCGGTCTTCACGGGGTGTTGTGAAGCGTGGTCTCCCTCTCCTAGGTCTGTCCCTAGTCTGCCCTGTCTGGTTGTACCTCTGAATGAGTTGAGCTACTGTCACCCGATGGCAACCGAATGTCTGTGCAATCTGGACTCGCACCTATGGTATGCATACCGATTGCCCTCTCGCGTTCTTCTGTTTTTAATCTTGGCATCTTTGGAGTGGTTTTTTTCGGATGTGACATCCGTCAATCGATATGCCTGCCTTTTATACCCCTTGTATACATCATTCTTGATTGTTTGCAAAAACACGTGATTTTCACAAAATACGTGAAAAAAACAATGCAGGAAATTCACGGACTTGGTGACGTCCATACATGTTGGTTGCGTTTATGCGTTCGTTTCTAGATACTTCCAGGACAGCAAACGTCAGTTACCAAAAAAATAATGTAAAATTTCCGATGTTAGGTTTCTTTTGCTAGTCAGTTAAAAAATTATGTGTATTTCTAAGCTGTAACCATCTATATATCCACTGTGGTTTCACAAATTATCTTATTCAGTACTAAGCATCCACCCTTTCCATTTGTGCTTGTATTTAAGATACTCATCAGTCCCACCTAATATGTAATAGAAGCACTTGGCTCCCTTTTCAACAGACATAAATTTTCGTATGACAGTATTGTCATCTAATAGTTAAAAAGAAAAAGCTTTGTTGATCTCTAATTTTGCCTGATAACGTTGATAGCAAGAATAAGACCACTAAAATTAAAATTTTACATCAAGGGTGCGATACGTTCCATCTGAATTATTAAATTTACTAATCTAACTAATTTCTCTCTCAAACCATGCAGAACAAAAAGAAAACCTCGATACCAATTTTTATGTGTGTTTTTTGTTACAGTAAATTGGTTCAGTAATGAAGTCATCAAATGAATTTGGGTGGATCTTATTTGTAGACCCGTCAGAAGCTAGATTATAATCATGCCAATATTGTTTCGTTGTTGAAAGGAGTTACCAAATACAACTAAAAGAGGCAAAGAACGACCGTTTTCATTCATGACTAATATCCAGTAACTTTCTCATACAAGATGAACCTTATGGAACTGACTTAAGACAAACTTCCACCACACCAATAACCCTCGTCATTGCCAGGTAGTTAAATATCAATACGTAGTTTCAATAGTTCTAATGTCTTCATTAAATCCCATTAATTAACCACAATGTTACAATAGCTACATAAATCAATGTCTCTGTTGCATCGCTACAAGAATTAGGGTACAGTCCAGAATGACCAAATGAACTAGTCCTTATTGCTACCTTACATTCATGATGCTTTTAGGAAACATTCACTAAATCCAGGTGGGTGGTTAATGACGTAAATTTGTCAGAATATCTTATATTGAGAGGCATCACTGATATGTATTGAACTCCCACTCTCAGCGATATCGTGACTGGTACAATTGTATTGCAATCGTTTATTGATACACATGAATTATTTCATGTCGTTTGATGACGGCGGCTGCTGCAAACAACTTTACTAGCCCCATCATTTGATGCATTTATAGAGCATTTATGACAAGTATTTGCTTTACATGTTCACAACAGAGAGAATCTGATGAATCTGTCGACCCAAGCACAAGATATTTCACCATCGCTACAAAAGTCATCCCTATCTAGCTCTTGCTCGGCTTTCCAATGACTCGGTGTGGGTGTATGCACGAACTATCATGGCGATCTATTCGATACATACATAATATAGTGATAATAATTGTGAGTGTTAATCATACAGTCGTTATAATAATAATAATAATAATATATCAGTTGCAGTGATACCCTCTATTACAGTGGATTTTAAATAGTCATTATATAACGGGCAATTAAAAAACTGAGATTGATGAGTGGAATAAACTGACTATCAAACTGCAGTGACAACACGTTTTCAGCTTGGCGATATATTATATATTACATCGTCACTGGCCAGTAGTTGGAACCATTTTCTGCTAATTAAAGAATCAAGAGTCATTTTGTCACATTATAGTACTTTTATTAACATATTATTGTTAAAGTTATATACGAAATAGAATGCTTTTAGAATAATAATATACAACTTGAGTTTGTCAAATTCAAGGTTTATGTCATCATTAAAAAAAGCAGGAAACTTTATCTTGCTGAAAAAATAACTTTTTAATCGGATACTCGAGACAGTACACATTGTGTTTTGAGGTCATTGAGATGTAGGAGCACCAGGCAGCTTGAACCACCCCGGTGCCATTGGCTGACCCCAAATGACCTGGGAGTCTTCAACAGTCATTTGTGCAATTGTAATAAATTATGTAAATGTTAAGAAGTTGTGAATGTGACAACGTTTTGGTCAGTCAGCAGCTGTACTTCCACTTAAAACAAGAGAAAGTTGCCCCCGTGTTTCTATATATTTCACCTACTTAAAACAGAAGTAACATAACTTGATTGTTGCGATATACTTAACGTACTCAGAACAGAACCGCGAGTAGCAAGTCTACCTTACTGTTAAATTGGATACTTCACTTACTAAGAACAGAAATTATTAAGGATACAACAATGGGGTCAAATATCTATGGAATGAAGATTGCAAAGATATCTGAGACTAAATTGAAACCTTTGGTACATAATACTCATTATCCAGATAAGTTCACAGCTCGATTACAAATTAAGATAAAATTCATCATGTTTGATCTTAGAGATACTCTATAACCACGGCTTCTGTTTGCCTGTCTACGGGAGAGCTTGGGGCAATGCATCCATGGAGGGAAACCATTATTTATCCTGTTCAATACGGGTAATTTCAGCTCTAAGGCTTCTGCAAATCCCCTGGTTGTCTGAGACGCTGTTATACTCTAACTCTATAAATAACCATTGAAATGACTAACACTAACCATACCGACAGTACCCGGATGAAAAAAAACATGGAGCGATCATCAACTTTGAAATTAAGACAATTGTAATTGCTGACACTGTGCACGATATAAATAGCTATGCTTAACCAGCCGGTTACCGTTACGAGTTACAAGCATCTTATACAATCAGGATAGAATATAGCCTCTTGGATCAGAATGATAAAATGGAGAATCTCGCTCAAGTGTCTTTGATATCAAATATATCAACACATTGATAGAAGTTACAAATATCGGAGGCTTTTATCAAATCAAAATCATGTTTTATTATTTCAATGAAAATTGAACATCTCTGAACATAGAACTGTTATTAGCCTTGCAGTGCGGTAATGTCAAAGAACTGTGAGGTCATCATGTGTATGACGTCATGACATTGTGATGTCATCAGGTTTTTGACGTCAAGGCATTGTGAGTCAATACTTGATGTAAAAGCAACATGAGCTATTACTTGATGTAAACACATTTTGAAGTCATGTGGTTTAAGGTGACCGGGAATTGTTCAGAACCTACTGTTAAATCTCCTGGGATATTTCGCTTGATCTCACACAATCGATATCTCCTGTTGAAAAGAGTTTTGGAAGATGAAAGTGTAACATGTCACTAAGGCTGTCATTTATTCATAGTGCCTTTGTCAGTAATTGTTTAAAAGCCAATTCAGTTTTTAAATCCATGAGTTTCATAAAATACGCGAAGTAACTACTCAAACTGTACACTTTTAAGGAGGAGGTATTATGTTTTATGTTATATCGGCTGAAGGAGGAGGTATTATGTTGTATATTATATCGGCTGAAGGAGGAGGTATTATGTTGTATATTATATCGGCTGAAGGAGGAGGTATTATGTTGTATATTATATCGGCTGAAGTTTTTCAGCACAGAGCAACCTCTCTATATTATTTTCAGTTTATTCTAAGTATTACAACTTCTACAATGTCGACTAAACTAGTGTTAGTACCCACAGTTGTACCAAATATCACTATATCACCTATAGTATCATGCAATATTAGGATATCATTTATTAGGGATATGAAAAGTATACCACTTCATTACGTTTATTTAACGTTCGCAAATACAGGCCTTCCTCCATACATGACGAGAGCCGACGCTACACAAATCACATACTGAGAGCAGTATAAAACACCTCATCACTCACTCCCTCTAATATGATCGACAGATGCGGCCCGGCGATCGCCCGATGCTTTATAAAGTGACGGGATACTGAGGTATTTGTTGTACTCAAAGCGTGGCTCAGTGGCAAACGGTAGCTGGTTAACACTGGGAAGCAACCGCGGCATGCGCTGTGGTTTGTTGATTCACACTGGCTGTAGATGAAGACGACTAACTCACAGTAAGCTGTACCTTGTAGCGAGCTGTTCACTGAACGACAGAGCTGAAAGAGCGGTGCAGTGGACTCCAGTACTTGGTGCAGTAGTTAAACACTTACAGCCCGTCTCTACACACGTGTCAGATAAGAGGAAATGAATCGTGTGCTGATGAAGGTGGATTTACTCATGAATACATATCCACGTGTCAGGTATGTATTTTGTATTGATTAGAATTACCTGTGAACTTACTTATCGGTGAATTGCTTTTGTAAAAACAAGACCTTTACAATGTAAATCAGAACAGAATTAACCGCATTTCATGGAATAAATGTACAGTGGAGTTTAATAAGAAATACGAACACGTCAATATATTACAACGCCTGTCCATAGCAGTGTTCAGAATCAAATACATGCTCAATATTTCATCCCTGATTTCTATAAATCATTTTTATCGCATTAAGACAGTATAACGACTGATGACCTTACATATCAATAAATAGTTATGTAAATTGAATTAAGGATGAGTAATAGTCCCAAAAGGGATGGCACCTCTCGTTATGAATAATTCATACAATACGCTGTGCATTTATAAAATGACACATACCGCGTGTCTGGGAACTGTTCTGTAGGGTGGTTGACATTCAACAGGGTATGCAGTTGCCGTGCTGTGTTGACACGTTCACCTGCACCAGCGTCTATGTTTGTCTAGTCGTGTACCACTACATAGAGAAACTCCCTACACTATACAGAGGACAGCTGTCTACTTCTCTTACCTTATACCTTATACTTTTCACTTTCCGGGTTTATGGAAGTTTCATATCCTTTTCCTGTATAAGTGACGTCCGAGGTCTTAAGATGTAGATCAAATGTAAATGATTAAATACGTTCATCGTTAATTGAGGTTATGTTTGTAAAAAAGACACCTTTGTAAAAAAAATACTTTTGATTGTGTTCAGTATTCCCATATTTTCAAATGTATAATTTCCCCCTAAACCTAGCTTTTAATTTAAAATTATTACAATTATGTGAGATATATAGCATTTTCCATTAAGAGGATAATTTCTTGATGTATCTCTAAATTTATGACTATGTGTTGAATATATGACTGTTTAGAACAAGGTATTTGAGATATTATGTCCGGCTAATAACCACATTTATATGATGACTTTTCAGTCTAAACTGATGATGTTAATTCTAAGAAATGAAATAAAAATGCAATACAGACGATTAAATTTCAACAAATCTAATCTATACTTTCAGGCTTTTCATATTCATTATAGGTAATCAATCAGCTTTAAATATCACGTCAATGTGACCATAACGATAGCGGCATCCACTAATTGCTTCATTTTGTTAGGGAGTCGCTACTGAATGAACAACATTGATTCAGTTGAAGTAACAAATGAGAGCAATCTCCCATTGACATGTAAACTCCGACAGAAAGCATTCCTGACTGTGTCAGTCTCCCCTCTCCCCGCCTCCAGAGAATCAAGGGTTTGGTTCTTGTATCGTATTCTCCACAACATTTACTCAGGTCCCGCTGTTAATTGGTAAAGCGTGTTGTAGACTCTCCCTTGCTTCCATCCCAGCTCTCTGACATGTGTCTTCATCGCTTCAGTATCGTGTATTTCACTTGTGTCGGAATCACGGTATATCAAAAAAAATGTATCCTCAGGTTCTTTGAGCTTTTGCCTTTCTTCACATTTCTAGGAAGAACACATTGTGAATATATTAAACATGAATTCACAGACTATGAGCTGGGCTCATAAATGATGATCAAAATGAAATGTGTCAGTTAGCGAGGTGTGAGTAGTGATGACCCTCTAAAGTCCATGTCACAGGAGTCAGAGTTGTCATAGATTCTTGTTGTATGATCTGGGTTACAGGTGGCAGATTGAAGAATCGGGGTGGGTAAAAATACTGCTGCTGTTTAGTGATTTGCCATATCAAATTTTACGTTCTGAAATGTAATAATACAAAAGAGGGTAAGAATTGCACCATACTGAAAGAACGTCATGTTTTTTTTTATATGTCAGAGATACAAATCAACAGACATAACACTTTCAATGAGAAACGATCCTGTGAAACGTGTTAACCCAATGCTCTGAAGTTGTTACCATAATTACATTTTTACGAGACCGTAAAATCTTCTGAAATGCTGTGCTGCATAAGCGTTTCGAATTAGTCGAACAACAATTTCTCAAAGATGGATCCTTTGCTTTGTTCTCTTCTCCAAAGTCTTTAAACTCATTTAATGGCGGTCATTTTAAACAGATTTCTGAAATACGCGGCAAAGTGGTGTTGAAATAGATCACCCCACATCCAAAGCAGTGTAATGCATACAACCTTGATCCTTTAACTCTCTACATAAGAGCGAGCGAACTGGTATTGACGTATCGCACCTTTTGGTCTCTAACTGAACATTCTGACGCCTGAAGTTTGAACGTTTGAAGATATATGTGTGCAAAGTCACAGTGGATGAGTTCAAGTAGTCTATATGCAGATAAACAGACGGGTTTTTTAAAACTTTGATTCCTTATTACTTCACCTATTTTTGATTGTATATTATTGGTTAATGACAGTGTGATAAGTGTTTGGCAATAAGTTGGAAGTTCGCTTGTGTCCGAATCCCGGTATGTCCACAATCGTTTCCCCAGACTCCTTAAACTTATTATATTTCTGGTAAGATGCATACATGTAATGCTATTTGAGCTCATCTGGCCTGAAAAGGCACGATGGGCTATTTGGATGGCATGACATGGCATGACGTCCGGCGTCCGTCCGTCCAGCTGTCCAGCTGTCCATCTGTCCGTAAACTGTTCACGTTCCTACTTCTCCACAACCAGTGACTCGGAGCGATGAACTTTTATGTACAAACTCCTGAGCGAATGGGGATTCTCAATTGTTTATTTGGTGACCCTCTGGCCCTAAATATATCCCACGGGGATAACACGCTAACACCTAGGAAACTGGACTGTTGTGTACATAATCCTAAGCCTAATCTAAACTATATATTTATTGACACTGTGACACTAAATATTGGTCCCAGGTGCCACGAGTTAAAGACCTAATATACATTTTGAAACTTATCTAGTTTATTGTTTAAAGCTTAATTGCCTGATGAGCTACATAGCCAACGTTTCTATTATGTTTGGACTCAAATTCACAGACTATGATCTGCACCGATGAGTTGGACTCGTGAGAATTGTGATATAAATGACCCTCTAAAATCCATGTCACAGGAACCAGAATTTTCAGACAATCTTGTTGTATGATCTGAGTTACAGGAGGCAGATTGGAGAATAGGGGTGGGTAATTTACTGCAATTCTTTAGTGATTTGCCGTATCAAGTTTGACGTCCTCAAATGTAATAATTCAAAAGAGGGTAAACATTGCTCGATATTGAAAGAACGTAATTTTTTACACATCAGAGATACAAGTCAACAGGTTCGACACTTTCACTGTGAAACCATCATGTGAAACGTGTCAACCCATTTGCTTAAATAAATTCTTGTGACCTCTGAAGTGAATACCTTAATTAATGTTTACTAGACCCATAGCATATTCATAGCATATATATATAAAGTGTGTGCTGCAAACGTGCTTCGAATCAGTTAAACAGCAATTTCCCAAAGGTTGCGTGTATTCTAAACTTTCTTCCAAAGTTCAATTCATGTCGGTCATTTTGACCAGATTCCTGAAATACGAGGCAACGAGGCGTTGAAATAGATCACACCAGAATGAAAACATTGTAACGCTTTTCACCTTGATCGTTTAACTCTCTACAGAAGAACGAGCAACCTGGTATTGACGTATCACTCCTTTGTTCTCTAACTGAACATTCTGACGCAGAGACCTTTGAAGATATATTTGTGTTTGTAAGGTCCCAGTGGATGAGTAGTTCGGTGGTTTATATGCATGCAAACAATACAGACAGACAGACAGACAAAAGAGGTTTATTCAGGATTGAGTCCGTGAGGCTTAAGTTATATTTGCTTACGTGTTAAAGGTTTATGAAAACGTGATTAGTAATTCAAATTCGAACATTGGCTTATCATTTCTTTTGTAATTCTTTCTAGTATGTATCAGTATGTACACTTACATGCAGATTCCCACAACTAATCATCACCCGAATGATTATTCATTTCCAAAGAAAAATAGTAAAGTAGGAATTTCTCTGCATTCCTTCAAAACACCACGACTTGGATATTCAGATAATCCTACATGCAGTGTTAACCAGCTGGTGTCTGATTCTAAGGTTGTGGGATTCAGTCACGCACATCACTCCTCTAGGGGTAAAATACTCTAAACACAAAGTGCTACATGCATCCCAAAGGTATGACTGTCTAAATAACATGTAACCAATAACTTGGATAGTTTTGTTCTAATGTTTTTGGATTCATTGATACTTTTTCTTGTTTCATGATTCATTTGTTGTCATGTTTTTATATCTTTGTCTCATTCGCATTCTTTATCGCTGATTTTCACTGTGTTTCGCCTCGGGACTTGTTGAAATTAGAATGATATTCAACCCATAAGAATTTGCAAATATTAAAATTGGGATTTCCATTGTTACTTGTTGGCACCGCTTTAACATCATAAAATGAACCGTTTAACATCATAAAATGAACCAAAGTACAATGCGCAGAATGCTATTTCATTTACATTGAAACAAAACAATTAGATCACATGTCATCTTCAGTTGATTAGTAAGCTTATGGCTTCATTTTCTTCATTTCATAATCATATTAGTTATAGTTTAATAAATGTGTAATGGTTACAAGATCACGAGAGGTTTCTGCTGAATTCTATGAAACAAATAATTATGTAAATCTCGAAATTAAAAGGAAAATAAATAGCCCCTCTTGTTCACATGACATTCAGTATAATCGACCGGTCCTTAAAGTGGCAGAAAATCGAT
Organism: Gibbula magus; assembly: GCA_936450465.1. Taxonomy (NCBI): domain Eukaryota; kingdom Metazoa; phylum Mollusca; class Gastropoda; order Trochida; family Trochidae; genus Gibbula; species Gibbula magus. Next base: position 33,816,710 of record OW388292.1, on the reverse strand, counting down.
TTATCAATTCTTAAATCACACTTGTGACGTCATCCTATTGTTTTGTCACTCCATTATTTTTCAGTAATGGAGAGTTACACATCACATCATATTTTTTAAGTATAAATTTAATTACTTTAACTTTTTAAAGCAATTTTGATAAAATAGCAATACTTTGAGTGTAATTTAAGTAGGGTAATGTCCTCGTAACTCTCCATTCCTTAAAAATAATGGGCCTATAGGATGACGTCACAAGTGTGATTTAATCTCTACGTATTGTTGATTCGCATTATCAATATATATGTTAAACATGTGCTCAGTTATAATGACGTATTTGTACACACACGTTTCGCACTTTTTAAATTGATCGTAGTTTACATGTAAATAGTGTATGCAAATGTGAATGGTCTTGAACGACGCTCTAACTAAATCAGTGTTTTTTTTTATCACAGTCAATACAACACACTCCTGAAAGCTTCACAACCAAAAGACATACTCATGAAAGCGGTACAACTAATATAATAATTATACAAGTTGCACAACCGATATATGCTTATTCCGGTAGGCTACAAAAATCAATAGAAAACTTGTGCAAGCTGCAGAATCAATACACACACACACACTGTAAAAATGGTGTTTAGGATGTAAACATAATACTAAGCGTGTATCTTGTCCTGTTTTTTTTTACACGTTTAAACCCCTAAACACGTTTAGCAACATGAATGTGTTTAGGAATGTGTTTAGCAACTAATCACGTTTAGCTACATAAACACGTTTAATAATGTGCTTAGCAACTAAACACATTCCTTAACACATTTAGGTAGTTAAACGTGTTTAGGGGTCTAAACGTGTAAAAAAAAACAGGACAAGATACGCGCTTAGTATTATGTTTAGCTTTCAACCAAAACAAAACCATACAATCCAACACGCCTGAAACTGAAAGCATTGCACATGTACAACATATTTAAATCAATGAAGACCAATTGTATATCTTGTAAATTAAAATGCTAGATCAAATCACCAGTGGCTGTTGAAAACAGTAACAAGTTTCAATGTTACACAGTCATCGCCAAAACATTTACGTGTGCAATCTGCAGAGCCGATGGACAAGCTACTGTAAAGCTACCCAACACAAGTTGAATATAATACCCCTGCAAGCTGCTAATAAGTAGCCATACTCCTGGAGGCAGCAACCACAACCATCCCCGCACGCTTCAGACCAAAATACAAATTCTACAAGCTGCACAACGAAATGACACAATACTAAAGACTACACAACCAAACGTAAAAGTCATAACCCTGCATATAAAAGAGAAAGAGCGATAGATAATGTTAATTCAACTCTCACTTTCTGTTCAGTGAATATAAAATACAGTAAGTACAGAAACCACCAGTTAGGTAGAAACTAATTAACATAATTACAACCTTATAGACATACAATAAATTACAAACATAAGCGAATATGCATGCATTAACAGGTGTAAAGATACTAGCTATAAACACGTTTAAACATATGTATTCCTGCATACATGAACAAATCAGACATAAAACTGAGAAGCTAGAACAACTGAGCTAGTCTCTGACGACCTAGGAACAGATTTCTCAATACCTGTGTCAAGACAATCTGATGATATGCATGGTCATAAAGTAGCCTCAACAAGGACTAAGGGAATTTCCTCTATTAGATCTAGAACCTGCTGATTTGTATTCAAAGTGGTCATCCAAGAGAGAGGAGCTGTCTCTCGGTGTACACACTGTAAGTCAATCTGATTAGACAACGTTAAGTGTGATGGATTGCTATACAAGTCAAATCCTCTTCCACATATTCGATAACATGAACATATTATCATTTAATTAACACGTTTTTGAAGATATTATCTAATTTCTTTGTTTTAGAATTATTCAATCACGTCCAATTACAACGTTAACGACGATACAGTACATAACCACCTGTGCTTCACATGTTAGAATAAGTCCATTATGTATTTAGGAGCAGGCTTGAAACAGATAATTAGTTTAACTTGTTTCTTCATTAACCCCGAGTAAAGTCTTTCTCCCTAAATTAGCGTGTTGAGGGGTATGTTGAAACAGTTTGATCGGATTTCGACTAACAATACAGGACAATATTTTGCTAAATGACAAATGTGATAATGCTACCAATAACCGCTAATGCCTTTGTCAGTAAATATTCTCTTTGTCATTGTTAATGTATTTTATCGCACTCTGGGGGATACAACGTGTTAGGTTCCTCATAACAAACTACTGCTGACAAGTTATTTACATGTTCGCGGGGCTTGTTTCCCGGTATATAAGGATACAGCAGCACGTCGGCATCACAGCTCCTTGATATATGTACTGGGAGGGGACCTCCACAAGATACATTCTCACTGACTTCAGGTTGCAATGCCACTGACTTCAGTTTGCATTGTCCCTGACTTCCACTGACGTCTGGTTGCAATTTCACCGACTTCAGGTTACAATTTCTCTGACCTCAACAACGGTTGAACGTAACGGAACTCAAAGGTATTTGAGTTGAATGTTAAAGCTGATGTATAAGCTATTTAAAGGTTTACTGACATGATACAGTTTCAGCAGTTGTTAAATATTTGATTAATCAAAGTGCATTTATCGTGATTTGAGGAAGTTCTGAATATTCCCAGAATTTTTTTAATAATTATGATAGTTATGAACTTATACTGACTTGACCATGTACTATCTGTCGAAGGAGTCAAATTTATGTTTAAATAATTATTTGAATCTTATATTTAGTATTATTTATGATAATTATTTGTCAATAGGCATTAATCATTATCATAGTGTTTAAAGCCATAATTCAAGTTGTGATTCTATCATCGTTTATATACGCTGTCAATGATTTTACTGTTTTGTACCGTGGTTTTACAATGCAATGTATTCATGCCATATATTAAAGACAAAGCCGTATATGGCACTGTCTTTCGTTTAAGGTTGGTAACGGGATTGAAACATATATCTATGTATTTACTTTCATGTGCAGTATATTTTGTATCCAAACTATACAGTGCAAGTATATTATCTCATAGAATAGCATTTGTATCGCAACTTTATGAGCCGGTCTCTTGTCCAGTACATTTTCTTCTAATGTTTGTTAACGGTATGGTTTACGATACATTTATCAAAGATGAGGATCGTTATGTTGCACTCTGTGTCTTAGTATAATGATGTGTAACTATTTTAGGTTGCTTACCTATTTTTATCTTGAAAAGGTTCCTCAAGAGAGGAAACCAAAGTAATGTTCTCCCGTTCAAATCAGCATTATGCCTATTACATGTCAGACGTGCTGTTATTGTTTCTTTCAAATTTTCATATCTTATATATTCTACTCACCACTTATCACGGATTAAATCATTGATTCAACACAGCATTAAGGCGGGAAGACAACATTCATGCTAATCAATTACTTGGATCCATTGCCTGTTACTGACAGATGTTAATCGTTCTGGTATATGGACACATGTGCATTTGTGTTCTTGAAACAATATTGATGGTTTCTCATATCTCTCGCTTAAAGGAGCTGCATCCGATGAAACACCTTCATATTATCAATTTCTAAACGAAATATGAGCATATTTGAATTTGAGCTACTGCCGATATATTAACCTTGTATCGAAGAGTTTTTGGGCAATATTGATTACACTTTCATTTACCAAATGTTGGCCTGGGATTTAATCACTGTAAATTGACGTCAGCTGAATCAATGCTTAATGAAGGCACATAACATCACCCTATTGAGTTCATGCCTCACGTGTCATTTATGCCTGTCGGTGTTATTGATTCAACGGTTTACAGGTGTACAGGTATGCTATTTCAAAGACGTTTACGTGAAAAATGGGATTATTAAGTAGGTTAACGTAAACAGGATGAAGAATGTCAATCATATTGAAATTGGTTAATGTCTGGAAATACAGGTTTGGTTGAAGATGTATTCACTGTTACTAAAGGTATGCTCATCGACATGTCATGCTACGGCTGTATGAACATGAATCATTCATGCTGAGTTCGGATAGAACTCGTCCAGATTGCACCCCCCGCTGTGCCATCATTCTGAAGTGTATTCTTTGAATTCATCCTCGAGCTCTGTGGATTATGCAAAATGTCACCATGACAATATATCCTTACAGTCAGTTTGACAGCATTATATTGTAGCTATACATTTATTGTATTTAGAGTTTTAGCTATGAAAACGTAGCAACGTTAGCAAAACGTTAATTAATATCCAAGCGCTGTTAGTGTAAACATAGTATGTTGCATGTGGACACATACTCATGTGATGGGAAACTTTTATACAATTTTGAATTTCGGGGCATGGGCTGATGCATTCGTATTTCTGTCCGTTTAGTGTCCGTGCCTTGATTAGTATCAAGTTTGAATGAAATGTTCAAAGTGTTATGCATTATGCATTCATGTTAAATGAGAAAAATAATTTCATTTTGTAATTATTAAAAACATAACTACATTTTGTATACGATTCAGCAACTAGATTCAAAGAATTTTTAAGTAGTTCAACGTCATAGAAATGTATAAACATTTTTGATAAAAGGCATTTTGGCAGCTGGTAGGAATATAGCTTAAACATGTAAGCTACCTTTTAGATGAGTTTGAAACTAGTCCCAATTGTATCATTACTTTCCTTGGTGCCGTTATATTGCCGGCTTTTACTTTGAAATACTTTTTGATAACAGATTCTGAAAATTCTGAAAAGTTCCGTGCGTTATTCGTGTCGACACAATAAATGTTTTAAGGTAATGCAATAATCCGATCTCGCGGGAGCCTCGGCCCTGGAGAAATGTCAATATAACTCTGCTATGTCCACATAATTACATCCTGTTACTAACTCCTATCCCAAATATCGCACTGACATGATTCTATAGCAATAAGCCTCTTAGATTTGAAAACAAGTTTTATCACTCGCTCTGCATCATATCGATACGCTTGTATCAAAGGATTGATCTTCGTCAATACCCGGGAGATATTTACAAGCAATGTATACATACAGTTCAAGATTTATATTGGAACTCATTGCCTGTGTCATTGTTGTCTGGAATCTTTCTGTTTACTTTCAGATGATGACTTCCAGACGTTGATGAGCCCACGCCCGAGGCAAGCAGTATTTAACCGTCTTACTGGGAAGCATCGTCGTCACTTTGAATAGAGGAATGACTACATCAGAACTCGAAGCGTTCACTGAAGACCCCATGAACTACAATGGAACCAACAATACAAATTCGTATGCCATTGGTGCCACCATTATTTCTCCAATCACCATGGCAATGGCGGGAGTTGTGGGAAATCTCCTGGCTTTGGTTGTGCTGCACAAGACGAAAACTGAAATCAGGAGAATGATGTTCTATACTCTTGTGGCTGCGTTGTCTTGTACAGACCTTGCAGGCATTCTATTGACAACTCCTGTGACAGTTTCAGCATACATCAACCGACGTGAAATGCCTGGAGGAATTGGACTCTGCAAGTTTAATGCCTTTATCATGGTCTGCTTCGGTCTGGCGACGCCTCTCATTGTTTGTGCAATGGCTGTTGAACGCTTTCTGGCAATAAAGTGCACTTACTTTTATTCCAAGCACTGCACACCACACAATGCCAGGATAACAGTGGTTGTATTATGGGCTTTCGTCTTTTTCTTTGGTGCTTTACCTCTCTTTGGATTTGGCGATTTTAGTCTCCAGTTTCCAAACACGTGGTGTTTTCTGAACTTTCACACTAATGATCTTGTATTTGCTATTTACGGCTACATGTATGCCGGTCTTAATCTTGGTATCGTCGTCATGATGACGTGTTGTAACATCTTTGTCATGATAACGTTGATGCGAGCCCGTTACATCAAACAGCAACAAGGACGAAACAGTATCTCAAATAGCCTGCTTCACGACAGCTTCGACGATCAGCGTCGGCTGCAGACGAAGATTAAACGAAAGAAACAGAAGGATGTTGAGATGCAAATGATATGGCTAATGTCTGCTATCACTACCGTGTTTGCCGTTTGTTGGGCTCCACTCATGGTATGTTTAAAGATTGTTTCTTTGCTCTCTTTAAAAATACATTACCTCGTTTCCGTAAAAGTCATAAGTCATAATGTTGATTAATGCAAGTATGTGCATGTTATATATATAGAACATAGTGGCAGTAGATGGTTGTGACCGGATCAATCGTCTGACATACGGTTGGCTTATTTACTAGCTCTTTTACAGTATCTAGGAATTACTTAAAAGTGATTGCAGGCACTTTATTGAATATTCTCTTCAAGTTCTCATCATTATTTTCATATTTCAAATATATATATATGAACATAGTAATCAAAACCCTTTTTATGGGACAAACTAATTACTCAAAATTGACCCATGTAGGTAACATGTTAAGAGATTTGTTCTCCAGTGGATGCAAATCACATATCGTATATATATCGCTCTAAATAACCTGCTGCGAAGTGATAAATCTTTAAAACACTAATAATAATGTTTACAGTGCTAAAATCGATTGTAAGTATTCACTCACTGCAATTTAATTGACATTTATTGGGAAGTGATGGCTGATTTAATTTATTTCAAGTTAATGGAATGTCAAATTAAATAACAAAGAAATACATATTTTTAGTTTCAAACTAAGTATGAAACAATACATAGTTTGACATGGCTATTTGGGGGATAAACTGTTTTCATGATGCAGATTGTAGAGATGTATTTGTTAGACACATTATAAACTACATGAAGAACATTAATATAAACTATAATAAACTATATGTATCATCTTATTTTTAACAACAGTTGATGTGTAATAAAGTTAAACGAATTAACTTTTTCAGCATTTTGTATTATACTTTTTGTAACCCTGATGTAGTATTGGATATTAGTGGCAAATATATAATATCTGTTATATTTCAGATGATTGCTTAAAAAGTTATTAACGTTATTTTCCAGATTCACATTGTGATTACACTGGCTACACAGAAGGCAAATCCTGGGCTTGGGCTTCTTGCAATTCGACTTGCGAGTCTGAACCAAACCTTGGATCCATGGCTGTATATCCTGTTGAGGAAAGCATTCCTCACGAAAATACATAAAACGGCAAAGAAGCTGATGTGTACAAGACCAAGTATTCCCCAAGAAGCTCCAGTGTGTAGATGCAACCAGTATGTCCACGTGAGACGTCAGTTGTGCCACCGAAACTACTACGTAGGTAACACCGACTCAAATAACCCCGCTGACCGTTCTGGGGGTACTGATGCCAGGTCAAGGTCGAATGTGCAATTACAGCATGGCGGCAAGTCACTTCCGGATGTTATGAGAACAACTTCATCAGGCAAAAATGATCCATTACCCGATGTTACGAATGCTAAAAGCCAGGGTGAAATTATTCCAGAGTTGAATTGTGGGTTCGAAGCCTCCTCCTCTGAGAACAGGGACACAGAATCGCCAGAAGGAATCTACGTTGACATATTTCGTATATTACCCCAGGATTTCCCACAAAATTCTGAAACAGAGTCCTGTGTGGGTGTTTCTAGGACATATGAAACTTCTAATTTGACTCTGAGCAGAAATCATGACTCTGATGTGTTTGGACCTGATGATCTCGAGTGTTCTTCGTCAGGGATCTTCAGCCTCACTCCAAGTGGACCCAATGAGATCATCACAGAGAAAGTTCTACATTCGGATGTAACTCCTGTAAAGCCTACAGATAATTCGTGAGTACATTACATCATAGACATTTACTGGAAGCATCTCATTAAATGATGTTTGTACTTATCATTTGGGTGGGATGCATTTCATGCATAAACATCCAGTCTAATCAGCGAATTTGTGACACAATTTCATGTCATGACAATAACATAACTAAAAGGGAAAGAGAGATGTTAAATACAAATAAATGATTTATTGAATCAGAGTATTATGCTTTCACACTTGTAGATGTTTTGATTCCAACTATTATATATGAATAAAAAAAAATACGATAAAATAATAAAACTAATCCTTCTTTTTTAGAAAAAAAGCCAGACGAACAAAGTCATACACCTGAGAAAACTGATGATCTGTAAAATGACACCAAAGAAGGTTCTGTGACATATCTACATGGATTTGACAGAATAATGATATACATACTGTCTCCAGGAAACATACCATATCATGACCATGCCAATGATAAATGATAATGAGTATAAATTGTTATTTATATAATATGTAAGATTTAGTTGGATCAAATATTCGACATACACACTCGGGACTAAACACACTACAAAGATACGACGTCGAGATTGGTTAATGAATCGTGATCTGTTTACAGTTCCGGTTCACAAGTCCTTTGCATTTGACAAATATGTTACGTATTACCTTACTTTATTAAGGAACCAATAACGACTGTTAAAATTTGCTTGAATTCCTTCCATGTGATGTTTCAATTATTTTTTTTTAAATTGGAATTTTACAGTTTTTAAAGTCGTCGTTGTATCTATTGGTTGACATAACACGGCTTTTCGAATGTGGTAGGGTACAGATAGAAAATGTCAACATAGAGTTACAGATGCATGTGTAAATTTGAGAGTGGTTGCTATGATTTGAAATTAGCATGACAATTCGAATGACATTTGAACAGCAGTTTACCACTAATAAATACTTGACATGGATGTAAATAATGTGGTATTTTCAGTGGTTTTTTTGTCAATATGAGAACGGCATAACAAATAAGCCTTGACAAATAAGTTGTTCATCTCCTTGCCTTGATAATTAAGTGTTCATCCTCATGCCTTTTGTGTACATGGTTTGCCTTTTACAATACATTTCAGAGCATCTGAGATGTTGGTGTTATTGTGCGTCGTTTTTGCAAATCTGTGATATTTTGAGTTTATTTTTCTGTAAATAAAGGCTTTAACGGCAGTTATCGACACGTCTGTCATATCTTTGTCATATGGGTGAATTTGAAACTGTACATAATGGCGTGACATGCAGAGAGCAATTACTACCCTTTACACCAATACGATGGAAGACAAAATTATATGATTGTATTTAAAAATGTTTTAGTGACAAAAAAGATATATCCGGCGGTTTCCATTTGAGTTCAAGAGTTTTGCCCAGCACCAGTATCCACATTTCCATTTTACCTTGCCGTTATTTCAAATACGTTTTGCAGTAATGGAATGGACTTTCATCCCAAATGCGAATTTCTTTACAACCAGTGCAACATAATTAATTCATAGGTCATGATACTGATTCAGCCAATCTTGTTAAAACTATCTGTAGTGTTATACGTCCCCTGAGTCTGTATGCGACGGGTAACACTGCATCTAGTTTTTGCTACATTGTGATTCAATGGAATCGTACTGCTACTAGTATACGCACGGTTTTCCTACTGACATATATAATGTCAATATCGATATCAACAGCAGTTTCTGTACCTAAAGTGAAGCACTCGTAAAATATACGTTTGTTTGCAGTTATCTCCCTTGAACCTGTTAGATGTTCACCCTGACTTTTTAAGATACATCGTCATTATCCCTCCATTGTGAATATCTGCAGCCTATTTTATCAACATTCCAACTCTCCCCATCCATGTCCATGAAACAGGACTACTAAATCCCGGGGCCCATAGTATTGTGTTACTGTTATGAGACACTTCTTCAGAATATACTATAAATATTTTCATTTAAAAGATATGCTATTCAACAGGGAAACCGACATATTTCTTTCAGTTGCTAAAATGTGAAAATGTATCATCATTGTTACAATTGTAAGGTCATGATAGTTGACAGAAAAAGAATTGCCTAAAACATAAATACTTTGTTTCAGCTTTCTTGAGGCATCAGTGAATGACGAAAGGCGCTGCAGCACTTTTTTTTGCATGCTATGTTTTAAAAAATGTACCATTTATTATTAAAGTTTATACAATGTATTGGAACGTTGATTGCTAAAACATCTCATTACAAAACTCGACGAGCCGTACCCATAGAAAACAGTTACCCGCATTCCAAGAAAATGGTGAGGCGTGTAAAGCGACGGTGGTGTGAAACTCGTCAGTGTGAGAGGTAGATTTGTAGGTCTTATGATAATTTTCAGATAGCTAGATGGTTGTCATGACCATTCAATCATTGTATTACAACTAAAACTTTACTCTGCGTGTTTAGTTATATCTACGTCAGTCAGATCACTTGGACTACCTTTGAACGGCCATTTTAATGTGATCATATTAAAATGGCCGCTCGATGGATGGGAAATGGACTCGCGTGGCTTAATTGAACCATGTATATTCGTTTAAGAACTCTTTTTTGTTATTAATTACGGAGTAGTATCTTGCCGATGGTAACACTTATTTATATAGTTTGTGAGAGCACTGTATTTTACTGTATTATTAAGTGCTACAGCGTCTTTAAACCAAAAGTGATGAAATAGTAAATCCAAAAATGATGCACTTTGGACTTAATATCAATTGTCTATTCTAATTTCATCATGTATACTGTGCAGTGTTAAATGATTTAAAAATACTATATACGATCATAAAATTTATGAAGTTGAATTCTTCCCATGTCGTACATGACCAGAAAACACAAAGTAAATAGTGATCCTTCACAGGACAACAGTCTGGATCGTATCTGATTTATGGTATTTATATGGTGTCTGGGCCATTTCTGTTCCCTTCATTGTGTGATTGTTAACTGTCAGATTTACTAGGTACAATTGCACATGTACATATACTTGACGTGTTCTGAAGCCAGCCGCTCGTATATATACACAGAATTAACAATAAATTGGAGCAAAGAGATGGAGTGGAAGAAACATAATTGCTTTTCAAAGAAGGAAGGGGAGGCTTTGCTACAAATAGATTAACTGTTGTGATTGATATAAACTTTTGAATCTAATTTATGTATATCAAATAAATAGATATTATGTATTCCTTATGCTGGATATATACCTTCCAAAATACACGACCTCGTTAACACCTTTATCATATTGTCTTCATCGTTCTGCATATAAATATTGCGTCTTTCTCATAGTTGCATTTTCCCTCAAATGTGCCATATTGATACATGTAAGTAAATATTTTGATGTATATTTGATACGAATTAAATCTTCATAAATCCATTTTATATGGTAAGTGTTATCGTATATGAAATGTTAAAATGTTATGCAAGGCAACTGCAACATTTTGTCGTGTGTAAAATGTATAATGACACAGTATTCGTTATCACAGGCGTTCGAAATATCAAGCCGTGTGGCGTAGTTTTAAGTTTAAAAAGTTCAGGCACATGACCTGTGTAACAGTCATCGATAACTGCACGAAAGCCGAAAATCTTCGCTTACTTTATCATCTCGGGAACCCCATCCATTGCATGATGAGCATTTTTTATGGTCCTTCTTAATTATATATTCCCGCTGAGATCATACAAGGCTTTATTCCGGGTCACGCAGACCAATCAGCGACATTGATTCCTAGGATTACTAGGGGATGGATGTTAATAAGTCTTTCTAAGGTTTTCACTTTGACCCAATGTTTGATTTTATCCTTTTTCACTGACTTATTAAATCCTCTTTCAAATGAACTAACAATTCTATCTCAATATTAATTAAATCTGTCGAAATATAATAATAATAATTAACTTTCTGTCATATCCTCTGTAACTATCACCTTTTATATGATATTTGAATAGAAGTTTCATATGTTTAATGGAAACATTACAATAAGTAGTTTTACATAGGATCATTTGTTATAGAGTTAAGCATATTAATGACACGTTAGTTTTATTGTTAATGTAAAAACATTTATTTTGCTATAGAAATATACGCGAAATTCGATATTTACTAGGAATTGAATTGAAATGAGCGAAAGAAAACCAACACATTTGTCGACAGACTAAAACAAACATTAGGCATCAATTATTTTAATAAAGAACATAACACCTTTTCTTCAGAGATTATAAGGAATCTGATAATATAGTAATATAGTGTAAATGTTTGACCATGTCCAATTTCTATTCACAGAGTTATTTCTAATAGTGCTAATATTTGCCCGGAAGGCCATGGCGCCGCTATGCATCTGAGAAATCACTCTAAAAGCATGACTATTTACTTTCCATTATAGGCAGCACGGTACAAGTTTTAATATGTCTTGGATCACATACAATAACGATCAGAAGCTTTGTGACGGCGATTGCCTACTGTTGTCATGTGAGGGTTATTTTATACATCACACACTTAATTAAAGCAATAGCGGCATATGTGTATACATACTGGTAGGAAACATAATCAACTTACAATCATGTTTGATGCCAATGTTGCTTTTCTTATAGGAACTGTAGGTGCAATTGCTACAATAATATTTTTTCAATAGGTATCTTAGTAATATTTTGACATATTGATGTGTTTCATATATGCATGGATTGCCTCGAGCTGTCCACTTGGGTCTCAGCGCTAAATGAAAAGCCTCATTACTAATATTATCATGACTAGTCATGTCCATACGCTGTATAACAATGTTTTATACTAACTTTGGAAATTGTGTAGAAGTCGATGAAATAATTCAGGATAATACGAAACTGCCGGACAATGTCTCCCGATAGGGGGGAGTGGTTGGGGTATTCTTATAAAACCAAATGTTTTGCAAATCAATATTATGAAAACCATTCTCCAAACAGAAGCAAAACGTTTGAAGCCTACCCAATGCTGATGTATATATGTTGTAAATAACCAACCATATGCGTTCATTTAAATAACAAATTTGGTAGCAATATGTACCATCCTATTTATTCGCGAGAACTGAACGTGTACTTCCTCGAGTCCCTGCGTCCAATAATCGTTCCTTCAGCTGTAGTTACCCACGCTTGCTCGACTGGAAACGATTGGGTGTTATAAGACTTCTGGCACAGTATAATGCTGACTCGCAGTACAAACATAGCTCACAACACTCCCTGACACGAATTATTTCTTGCATCACAGACAAGCCATATTTCTTAATTTAGAACCATGAAACGTAACGACCATTTGCTATCTAAAAGATGATTGTACGCCAATCCTTGTCTGCTCTTTTGTAGCTCTTCTCTCCTCACCCACTACATACATCCTACAGTTGTTCTCGTTCCCAGGATCGACATCTTCCGACGGTTCCTCACGCCTCACTGTGATCTTTTTGAAAGGGGACGTTTTCAACATATCACTCCACTGTAATGGAAATCCCTACCACTCAGCGGATGATATTGATTTTCACTAAAGTATATAAGCCTTGTTTTCTCATACTTTCGAGTCGACGTAGATTACAGTACGTCTTTAACTACACCCAGCATGTGTGTGTTCACCTTTCATAATGTGTAAGTGCAAGATAAGCACTAAGACAAATCCTCATTCGAAAAGCTCCCAGTCATCAGTCACTGTATTTCGTTGCAACGTATATTTTTGATACATGTAGTAGTATTTAATATTAATAAGATCTTGTAATGAAACTGTGTTCATTTCTCCACATGCCTGAAAAACTGAAAAGGTATCATTGCATTACATAGACTAAATAAATCGAACATATTGATGTGAGAGAGCAAACAGATCCTCCCAATAATACTTTCAACTGTACCTATTTTTCAAACAATTCTATACTTCATATTTTGAAGAAAATAGATTTTCAAACATGATATGTAGACTCAACGTTTCGGAGCATTCACTCCATCCGGCAATAACAGACATGAGAGAGGGTAAATACGTACATATTTGATGAAAACAATACGGTCCAGTTGGCGTTAGTGAAGTCAATGCCATGTAGCGTGTAAGTCATCTAGGAGACATGGTGGTCAGTTTCTTTTCCATGGTCAACTTAATTATTGGATACTGGGTGTTGAGATGCATCTACCTTGCGATACCAACAGAAGAACCTGTCATCATGTTTAAGCATGTTTTTAGTTGTAGTTTTACGATGAAGTGTATCCTCTTGCAAGCCAGTCGTCCATGCATGTCAAAATCCTAAATCAGGTGATCTGATATAGTAAAACTGATTGCAGTCTGAGAGCATTGTCACTTATAAACGTTTATTATACAGCTTAATATCAAATATGATTGAAAATACCCGTTTTGATTCATTGGAACATTTCCTCAAATGAAAATATAGACACTAAATGATATTCAGTGAAATACACTCAAAATGTAATGTTTTCCTACCTACAACTGTTACACTGGCACATTGCATCAGATAAAATAATTCCTTTAAGAAAATAAAGTCAATTACCCGGCAGCTTATAACCGAGTGGCTGAACTACATGTACTACCTCTAGCTAATAGATTGTTCAATACATTATATAAAAAAGGTTAATTTGAAGTAATCAATGGTTTTGTTTCCAGTGAATTTAGATTATATTAAGCACGGAAGCTATCAACTTTGCTTGAATATCGTTAATAAAACGTATGATTGGTAATGGCACCAATATAAGTTTGCAATGATATTTATTGTTCCTTCTAAGTTTAGTTATTTCATTATCTTTTCTGACACACCAACCGATCAAAATACATTTAAAACCTCAGAAAACAAGGACGTAATGGAGGTCGGATTTTTCTGCGCATCTTCAAATATCAGGTTTAGATGTGCATAGTCTTTTTACTTTTGTGTCCAGTTTCAGTTACAGCGTCGGGCAATCAAATTAGAAATGCAAATGATTGTTGTGTTACCTATACGACAATTGAATCATTGCATTATATTCATATGAAGTATTATTTGTTTGATGGTTACAATTGTATTAGGCTCTGTAATCTCTTCAAAGTTAAATAGGTCATTGAAATGAATTTTCCAATAAAGAGTTATCTTCCCTGGATATGGGATTTAATGATTGAGCTGGATTTGATAAATGATATCCTATGTTAACATGTCCTTATCTACTTTGTTAATTTCTATGATAAGTGTCATTTATAAAACAAAAATAAATCTTGATTAAAACTTTTTAACTATTTATGAGTTAGTTATAATGTGTGAACTACCACACAGTGCATTGAAAAAGCTACTTATTCTGTTTGATTTCATATCAATACTGACATATCTATCTAAATATAATCTACCACAGACTGACATGTTATATAAACAGTTTACTTTAGAGACAACTTATCATAGACGTTATGCTTTCAACACCCGCCATAAGGGGTTCCAATTGTTGGAAAATGCGCAGCTTTATTACATTCAGGACAACATGTTATACAAATTAATACCAAATCTAGCAATTTAGCACATTTTGGTATGTATGTCCTACTTATGTAATGATAGAAAACGACTTTGGACTAATATCGGATGTTATTTTTGAAATAAATCAAATCAACGTTGAATGAATAAAGAAGCCTTAATAGACATGTTGAACGTAACCACTCATAAAGCTATCTTCATTACGGACTTTTAATAATGTAATGAATATCAATGTGATCCAATGAAACAATTCATATTCTTCTACACACCTAATTTTATAACTTGTATTAACAAGTCAGATTTCCCGCCCAAAGTTGATTGTTTATTTTCGTCAACATAAGAACCATTGTATCAACATATCAAAACACACAAATCGTACGAATCATTGCTTGTAGTAGAATCGACCAGTTTTCAGATAGTGGAAGCTATGCATTAGATCACGGCCATCTTGGCACTAAGACGGTTGTCTGCGGTAGAGAACTGTTCTACATGTGGTAATGTTTGGAACACCGAATTTCAGCGCTCATGGTTCGCTAGTTGCTCGATGATCACCGGAAGTCGAGGCCTCACCATGACCAGAAGCGGGAACAATCCTGCAATTCGTCTTTAATAATACTTGCATACTAAACATACCAGGATATTGTTGTTACCACGCAAATATATATCGCTTCCACTACATTGAAAGAGCGGCACATCTTTTGTCCAGAAGCTATTGTTTTGCATTATGATATGTTAATTTACTCTTAATGCATTGTATATAAAACTATGGAGATCCATGTACATACATGTAGTCAGCTCCAGAATCAATTTGCCTCCAGACTCCCAAAGAGGTTCTCTTTATTGCATGTTGAGTGTGTACAATAACGTGTGGTGATGACCTCAGGATTCTAAACCATCAAGCTAAACACTTTCAGCAGACCAATCAATACATCTTTCAAATAAGATACTTTGATGTGATTGGTGTTAAGAACCAGCTAAGTGAACTTTTGTTCGGAGATTTTGTCCGAGACCAACATTAATATTTGACAGGAAGATAATTAAAATTCAGATAATTAAATTAATGTAAAGTAGAATATGTTTACTTTCGATTTCGAATCATTCGAAGCCTGGTGGTTATATTATAATTTCTATATGTATTGTACATCCTAATTAACGAGATTCATCGGATTACTGTTGTAAACTGTGGACATTTTATCTTACGATATTTATTTATTTTACGTTAATGAAAAATATTATGCTATCAAAGCAGGTCATGTTATGGTTCTAAGCCGTATTCTTTTTAAATCTCTGAATGAAGTACTAAGGTGAAGTAATCAATCTGAGAACAGTGTTCTTATCGCCTCAATGAGATACCACTAACAGTATGACGTCACTATTGCAATAAACATAACTTCACCATGCAACAATGGTATGATTTTGGGTTTGAAACAGTGCATGCTTGTATTACTGAAGCCAGAAATAACTAACAGGAGACTGACAGATCTACTATATTCCATCTTTTCTCAGAATTATCGAGTGGTAAAAGTGTGAGAATAGCGTTTCGTTGCAATGTAAAACAGCTAAAACTATTGCACTTTGTGCTTATTAGCTCTGTTCTAGTCATGATGTATTCGTTAATTATTCATTAAAATAAATCATTGCGGTGATTAAGATTTCATGAATTTACTGAAAAATGAGATAAATATTAACTATAAAGTGTTGTCGTAAATTACTTGTAAATTCATGAAATAATTCACGTTCGTTTTATAAATGAATAAATGAGTGCAGCCAGTGGCAAAGTTCACTTCCAGCCAATCTGAAGCCGCTTTAAGAAGTACCACGTGGGTAATAATAGCCTTTTCAACACTTTGAAGTTATATGTGTTAAATTCAAACTAAAAATAAAACATATACTCTGCAATTCACTTGTATATACATATTGCACATTGACAGATGACCCGTTGAACGTCCCTGATTGCCTGAATTAAAACTTAATATACAATCTAATAGATAGTAATGTTAATGAATTAAACCAAATCCCGTTATTAAATTCACCGTTTGACAGCATCCTTAAGTTTTTATTAGGCTTAGCTTATTCGATAGAGATAAAAATATAACTTGAACACAAAACATTTTATATAATAATTTGTACATTGAAGACATTAAAAGTTGTTCAATCTCTGTGTATATTTGTCTTGATATTATCTGGAATGTCTACTGTCTGTCTGTACTTTCGATTCTTTCAGAGGCTGATAGTTATTCTAATTTACTATGCACATTATCATATTCATATGATTTTACATTTTATTTATGACATGGAATAATGATTCACAGTAGCGTTGTAAAGTATATTAGGAACGGAGGAATGGTTACACTCTTGCTTCATGTACGTTAGAAATAGTATTCTCTTAGCATGGGCCAGGGTCCTTACTACGTGTGAATTGTGGAAAGAAAAATTGTATGAAGAAATGACGACAGTGAAACCTGGAGCCCACAACTTTACAGTAGAGGAATCAATAGAGCTTTCGGATTAGACACTTTCATGTGCTAAGAACCCAATAAATGAACTCACATTCAGAGAATGTGTCGCAGGCCTTCACTAATATTTGACAGGAAGTTGTGTTCAGATGATGAAATCGGTGTATTGTAGACTTTGTACTTTCGATTTCGAATCTTTCAGAGGCTGGTAGTTATTCTAATTTCCTATGCATACTACTCTCACAAACCTGATTGACCTTCATTTGGTTGGTAGCTCATGCTTTATCCGTTCACAGCAACAGATGGATGATACTGGAAATCATTGAATACTACATTATTAACGTTAACAATAATTATCTATGCCTAAACACCCACTCTTTCAATTTTTCATAAGGGTATTGCCAAAATCATTTCGAAATTAACAAAAGGTTATCTGCTTGTTAACGGTAACTCACATAGAGCAAGGATCAATGCAATCTCAATGAAAGGTCATTAATTTTCATTTGTTGTGTCTAAGAGTCTCATGAGACGGTTCACAATGGATGTAACTAATATTCTATAC
The DNA here is from genome assembly GCA_936450465.1 of Gibbula magus. Classification (NCBI taxonomy): domain Eukaryota; kingdom Metazoa; phylum Mollusca; class Gastropoda; order Trochida; family Trochidae; genus Gibbula; species Gibbula magus. The sequence goes on along the minus strand of OW388292.1, from coordinate 33,798,536 downwards.
AATGATCTAGTGAATAGTAGCGTAAGGATAAAAACCACATTTATCAGGTAGAGTTCAATAACCAAAAAAGGAAAACTGAAGGATTTTAATAGTATGTTAGATATTTTTTTCAAAACAAATCTACATCAATGTTGATAACAAAAGAAACAGAAAAAGGACACATGTTTGCTGCTGCACCAACAACCGTCTCATAAACTTCCACTGAATCTTGTTCGAGAACGTCTTTCATTAGCCCACCGTGCTCTTGTAATTTCAGTCATTTCATGCCTTGCATTGATGTGCATAAGACGAGGGCTGAAGTACTAATATGTTTAAACGGGAGATATCTTACTGAAGAAGTATCCTGATGGGTGGAGTTCATATTACATGCTCCAAAATATAAAAACGAATTAGAGACAAAGATTTTACTTAGATAAAAACACAACAGAAGAACGTGTACACATAAAAGGTATGTTATTTGTACATTATTGACATTTAAAGTTTTTAAATATCTGTGTATATTTTATCTTGATTTTATTTGGAATCCTTTTCCTGAAAAATCACAGAATGTCTGTTACTTAAATTTTCTCTTGTTTAACTAAAATATGTTACATAACCTCTCGTCCGTTAAGAATTATGAGTTTTTAAAGCTCAAAAAGCATAGTGTGACAGAAATAAATAGCAAACAACACTCCTAAAAACGACTCATCATGTCAGTTACGAAATATAGGAAAGGCATATTATAAGGACAAAGAACAAAAACACGTAGATACTTAATGTAGAAACAGCACATCGTATGTTTACTTGGTATTGGTAGATAACTCACAATCTGCTAAAGTACATAAATAACACCTCTATTGTTAGCGTAGCATTAAGAAGGTGAGGTGAGGTGAGTTGGGGCTTAATGCCACTTTCAAGAGTATTTCACTTATATCACGGCTACTTGTAATACGGCAGGGAGAAAGCCCACAAAGGCATGTGGCTATGAATTGCGGTGAAACCTGCGAGCAATGGCTGAAACTACTGAACCATGGGTTGTACTACGCGGAAATTCAGTGTAGCATTGCACCCAAACATTACTGCGTGTAGAACAATTCTCTACTGCAGACAAAGTTGCTGTGCCCCTGGCGGGATTCGAACCCCGGACCTCTTGATCCGAAGCCGAACGCACTAACCACTGCACTATCCTGGCCCTAGCATTAAGAAGCTTTTTCTATTTCTGACTGGAACAATAATCATATAGTACCGTTTTAAGGCAAACTTGCCAATTTAATCTTACTGTATGCTTTACTTTGTCACCAGTGAAAAGCAGATATTGGATAAAACATGCACGCTGACATACCGATGTCATACCATACAATACTAAGCTTGATGAAGGATAAGTCTTCTCAGAGTTTATGCAATTTAATGCAAACAAAACTCCAATACAATTCCTCACAATTCAATGTGGACATTCAATTCAGCCATCTTTTTTTAAGCACATGGTAATAACATAAAGGGACGTAACTCTTGTTACTAACTGGGAAATGAAAAATAGAAGCATTCATAAAATGACTACTTAAGTTTAGATCTCAACACTGATACCTTGATTCAATCCTTACAATAACTTTTGCATGTAAATCAAATTCAAAATCGAATAGATATTCGATCATTTAAGCAATTTTGATTGTTACAACATAGCTTTAGATGCAATTTTCACCAGGAGCTATTTCCTGCACGTTCACCTGATTCGGTTTATTGTCCCCCGCCGCAACGCGGCACAGGGGACTATGTATTCAGCAGCGTCCGTCCGTACGTCCGTAAGTCACATTTCTTGTTTACGCAATTTATCATGAACCGTTGCATCCAGTGTCTTCAATTTTGGTACCAGCCTACAATGGGTGACTATGCAGACACCAATCGAATTGCATGACCTTGACCTTATTTTCAAGGTCACCACGGCACTGTCAGTTTTTCAGTCTCTTGTTAACGTGATATCTCTTGAACCGTTGCACCCAGTGTCTTAAATTTTTGTACCAGCCTAAAATAGGTGACTATGCAGACACCAGTCCAATATGGTGACCTTGACCTTATTTTCAAGGTCACCACATCACTTTGACCACTTTTAGAACTCTTGTTAACAAGATATATCATTACATGAGGGACCCAGTGTCTTCAATTTTTGTACCAGCCTTCAATGTATGACTATGCAGACACCACTCATATTGCATGACCTTGACCTTATTTACAAGGTCACCACAACACTTTGTCAGTTTTTCAGTCTCTTGTTAACTTGATATCTCATGAACCGTTGCACCCAGTGTCTTCAATTTTGTACTAGCGTAAAATGAGTGACTATGCAGACACCAGTCAATATGGTGACCATGACCTTATTTTCAAGGTCACCACGGCACTTTGACCAGCTTTCAGCCTCTGTCATTAGGGAATTATGCAGACACCAGTCAACTTTTAGTGCATTACACTGTATTCACATTCTTGCTAATGCTATGTCATGAACCTTAGCACCCGATGTCTTCACATTTGATGTCATAATGACATATTTTACCAGAAATGCAATATAAGAAGAACCACATTTAGAAAATGTGTCTTACATGACTCAACGTTGGGGGCGGGGGACATTGCCATGTTATTGGCAAACACTTGTTATATCAGTGATATCCATCGAATAACATCAACGCATTTGGCGGAGAAGAACTTATAATGTAAAAGAAACCCCCATGAGTTTTGAAATCTTTATGGCTATGTATAATCTTTTAACCGTAAATATGTACATATGTTCGGAGCATCTTATGTAAAAAAAAAATTCAATTAGAAAAAAAATTTAACAACGCTACACTGTTGGAATAGATATGGTCAGTGATAAATATTTCTGAACATTATCACATTTGTTTACACCCACGCTGATGGCAAGGTTCCAGAAGCTTAGTTCCTATATTTTATCTGTTGTTTAAGTGTTGCTATAAAAGTTGGCGATTAAAGCTATAACAGACTTGCGATTGTACTTCATGCACTTCAGCAGCGTTAAAATCAAGTAAGGGTTTGCATGTTCAGGCGTGTGGTCATGTCAAGATGCTGAGTCAAAACTAATAGAACCTTGTTACTAATATTTGAACAGAAAGCTCTGGCCCAATGACGCTTTTGTCATTACTCAATGAAATCTGAATACGACGTTGTGCCTAATTTTGGGCAAATGATAGAACACACTCGACAATTTCTATTCTTATCATTTTACATTTTATTTTATGGCATGGAATAAGGTTTCACAGTAGCGTTGTAAAGGAACGAAGGAATGGTTAATATCTTGCGTCATGTACGTTAGAAATAGTATTCTCTTAGCATGGGCCAGGGTCCTTACTACGTGTGAATTGTGGAAAGAAAAATTGTATGAAGAAATGACGACAGTAAAACGTGTAGCCCACATCCTCAGAGTAGAGGAATCAATAGAGCTTTCGGATTAGACACTTTCATATGCTAAGAACCCAATAAATGAACTCAGAGAATGTGTCGTGGGCCTTCACTAATATTTGACAGGAAGTTGTGTTCAGATGATGAAATTAGTGTATTGTAGACTGTGTACTTTCGATTTCGATTCTTTCAGAGGCTGGTAGTTATTCTAATTTGCTATTCATATTATCGCTGGTGAAGATTCTGACCATGTTTCCAAGTGTGATTATTACTTGAAATTGGAGTCGGAGACTATTCACACAAACATTGACCCGGATTCTGACCTACATGTAGTTGGTAGCTTATGCTTTACACGTTCACAGCAACAGACGGATGATATTGGAAACCCTATTAAGGTGCATTATACCTCATCTATCTATTCATGTTGAACGTGTGAGTTTAACAATAATTCTCTATCTCTAAACATCCACTCTTACCATTTTCATTCTGAAATTAAGAAAAAAGGTTCTTAATGAAGTAGAATATGTAATGATCTAAGGATAACCCGTTAACAGTTAATGACGACATACATGTGTTTACAACTTAGAACAATGAATTGGTTTCCCATTTAAACATAGTTAAACATAAAACTGCAGCAGGGGAAACATTATGTAGCATTATTTTCATTACAGAAAAACCTCTCATTATCCACAATAGTTAAATTCAATGTTCATAACTTCGTAAACAAAGTTTGCTATTGAAATATATACGTAGGCATCTCGGTTTCTTTGTTAGAGATAGTTTTACGGATGCAGTTGATTAAGTTGAGATACTACCTCCAGGGATGCCACATAGTTTAATCATGTGTATTATGACACTTGTATAATAAAATTATGATAATTACAAGAATGTTCCATTGAATCAACTTGTAGTTAATGTTTCTTTCCATTGAAGCACATTTTGTGTTTAACCCAGATGTGGTAAGGGAAACGACGAATTACCGAAGCATTTATCATCAAATGCAACAGTAACACATATTATGTAAAATACAACAAGCTGGGAATGGTTCTTACTTGAAACAAATTTCAACTTTGAACTTAGAAACAAAGATGAGTAACTCATACCCTCTGTTGTCAATTGCACCATCTACAGTCTCGTAAATTACCACGGAATATTGCAAGCAACACGTTTTTGCCTGGGCCCACCGCGTTACTGTAATTGCCATTGCCTCCCTGCGCTGTAAAGAAGGTGATGTCAAACAGATTCAGTCGTTGTACTTTTTCTCAAAGGGACTCCTTGTCTTATATTTCAACATGCGAGAGAGGAAATCGTGAGAGTATAAATCACCAAGATCAGTAACAATAAGAAAATAGAACGCTTCTATGTTTATCAGCTGCTGCCGCTGCCGCTGTTGTTGTTGTTGTTGTTGTTGTTGTTGCTGTACCGTAGCATGTATCAAATATAGTAAGAGCAATAATTGTAACGGAAATCAGACGATATAACATATCAATACATGAATGAATAATTTTGGAAGTCACTATTAAGATTAAACTGGATAAATCATAATTTGTAATATACCTTATACATTCAATTTGGTATCAATCAATCTTAACTGTAATGTCCCTGAAAGGAAAGTGCAAAGTGTGAACTCGATGTTGGTAGGTTTTTTGAGTAAAAAAGGTGACCAAACCACCTCTTGATCTCCTCACTCAGAAATAATGAAGTACAGTTTGGTCTTCTTAACCATTGACGTATTCAACTTAAAGGCACTATGTCACGTCAATTGTTTTAAAATATAAATAATGCACGGATAATGCACACCTCTCGATATTACAAACGATCTACCCTCAGGTAAATATAGAATACTAAACGATGTCCGGTTTGATAACATGTTTATGAAACGAGTGGATGGTTTGGTATTTTAACGAGCGAAAGCGAGTTATATACCGATGCCATTCACGAGTTTCATAAACATGTTATCAAACGGGACCGAGTTTAGTATTTTATTTATTACTCAATGATGTAAATAGAGCTGAATTGCAATAAAATCGTTTTTAGTGACGCTTACTTGCAAATAGGTCACCCGCTATTGCAGTCGCGCGACTATCACTGTGACGTCAACGAAAAACGACTATGACGTCACACGCCGATTGTGACGTTACGGCAGCACGCGGTGGTATCACACATGTGTAACCAACTCATTGTTATCTAATAGGTGATCTCACCACGGTTGAGTAATAATGTATTATATTAGCTATCTGGAAAATATCTACGTATTCAGGTTCAAGTTAACTTTAAAAGACCAGAAGTATTTAATGCAACGTTGCATTAAATCTGCATGAACTACAATATCAGCAATATTACAAAATTGCACCCAAAGACCAAAAACGGCAGCCGCTATCGTTAATGTAACAACGACGCTTACACTGCTATTACAAAGCAATGAAGTTACACATACTCGTTAACGAAGACTATCCAATCTTTGTTGTCAGTTAAGAGAATAAAGTATATGCAAGAGCTGAATGAAATCCTAGTTTAGCCGTTTTCTACAATCTATATTTCCCATTTTGCACATCAGCGATTTTTTTCTATTAGTGATATCCCTGAGTGACTTCGGCCGTCTCAAATATTTAATTATTGACTGCAGGTCAATTGTAAAAAATATTTTATAAGTATAAGTATTTTATTGCATCGAAAGGAAGCTAAAGTGAGTTTGTGTGCCCTCGTATGACCTAAAATAGCTTATTTGAATGCGAAAAGCGTGCACTCGTGCCTTTTATGGCGTTTAGCAACCCAGCGTTATCTCATTAATGAATAAGCTGCCAAGGAAGACTTAAATAAGAAATATCACAATAATAGGTCTAGGTACGTTGGACATAAATAGATGCAACATTCATGTCTAACACAGAAAAAAGACCGTCAGGTAGAGTACATTTTATCTCACTAGGGTCCCTCTTGGGTATAAAAAGTTTTCCTGGCATGGTCTTCAATTGTGAAGAATTTCGATAAGTTCTAATAATTTAAACGTAGTTCGAAAACATTGATGTTGGTATCATTTATCACTGAACCTCGAGGAAGACGAGGAACATTCAGTTATAAATATAGGGATTGGATTCGTGATAAAAGTGTTTTAGTCATGCACATTTGTGATCCTTTATGAGCAAGTATGCACTCATGCGCTGTTCTAATTATTATGTAATTTACTTTCAAAAGAAACGTTTTGATTTTATATGTGTTTTAGTTGATCACTTGTAGAGATAGCTGTGGTGCCCAATGTTAAACGTTGTGGAATGGCGCCTCTACAGTACGGGGGTGGTATGTCTAATTCTACTCACCCTCTCTTCCTGCATGCTCCTCATACAAATAATAGATTCACCCGCAAGTTTATAAGCTCAAATGGTTTGTGACGCTTTTTTTCTCAGTGCAGAGTCATTGATACTAATTTCTAGCTAAAGAACCATATCTTGCAATTGAATAGCGCTTAAATTCACATGATTCGTTGCTAAATTGATGTATTTGTGGAAGTACCGTTTACTTACACTGTCAAGTTAAGTGCCATTTACTTACACGAGGAGCCTGTTATAAAGATATAATTATCTTGACACCTATTTAAAAAAATATAGTTACGCTCATATTCCATTAACTTAACACGCCTGACAATATCGGCTATATAATACAGTTATGTAATGGTATAGGTGTGGTGACATCAAAAGGAAATACAATTCATTTGAAAAAACATTGTCTTAAACATGAATAAAACCTTTTTTTTTTATTATAAACTAAATTACTAATTACAAATTCAATTAATAATTATCAATTACATTGATAATTCACTTTGTTAACAAATTTTTTTTTTGCTAAAATGTTTTGATTAGATATCTCAGATAAGAGTGTGAAGAGTTTTCAAAATAACAACTTTTCGAACATATGCTATGAAAAGATATATCATAACCAATGTAAATAACACGCACAGAATAGATAAATTAGAATTAATGATGCAGCATATAATGGAACTATTGAATCCTCCCATCTCGTACAGAACAACTGAATCATTCAAAGAAGCTCTATATCTCCCACTCCACTGCACTGAACACTGATCTAATCATCTCAAGAGGCTTCACTAAGTGACTGGACACTGTACTGTTCCTGTATAAAGCAGAACGTGGGGCTCAGTAGCAAATAGAAGTCGTCATACGAAGGGGGATGTGTAACTACCACGGCATGCGCTGTGGTTTTAGAGCTTTACACTGGAGCCAGAGTTCAACACGCTTAGAATAATATTAGCGACACACTTCCCTAAACTGCAGCGCTCTAAGCTATAACTGCTGTTGTGCCAGCTGTATATGTGGACGTTTTAATAATAACAACAGATTGAACTTTACTCTATGACGGAAATAGAATGTGATGTACAATATTGATGAGATGGATGTACCAGTGGATAGGGAATACATCATCAGGTACGTTTCTTTTAATTAAACATAGAGTCTTAGGATAGTGTTTTCACAGGTGACATCTTATTTTCAAAATAAGGTCAAATTCCGATTCAAATATTGCTTTCTTCTTTACTATTGTAGGTATTGCCTAAAATCATAATTCATGAACCTTACAGTGCCATACAAAACAGTTTTTAAAAACAACATATCAGTATTGAATCATAACATGAGGTATATATAGTATACCATATATCTAAAATCAATAGATTCTCAAATTCCATTAAATTTTAAATATGAACAAATGTCAAATTTACAAATTATCCGACTCAGTATGCGCTTGAAGGTAAACGAGAAGTGATACGTATTTCACAATGGCAGCGCATTTTATTCCATTGTTTAAACATTAATACATACGGGAGTTGCTACAGGGTTGAAAGTGACCCCATGTGACATTTACCGTGTAGATATACAAGTGTTGTGAAGTATTGACAGACATATATATACGAGTGAAGGTCTTGTTTGTCTGGCCTAGCTTCTAGTGCACTAGAATACTTCTATTCATTCAGGAGTAGTAGGTTGTGTCGTTGAAACTTTCTCTTGTCCCTCGTCTCTTTTGAACTTTTCAACTTCTTCACATGATCAATTCGACTTATGATAATAACAAGTCCATGTTTATATGCTCACATGGGAACACCAACATTTATGATTGAGCAATGATTGTTTTTCTGTGGAGTGTGTTATATACACATTTAAACATGGTATCGTAGCAATAAATACATGGTTCATGTATATCATGTATATATTCAGTTACTTTTTCACTTAAAATTTTCTTTCATAAACATGCAATTGCCCCAGTTTCATTATGGTATGATATTAAAAAGATAGCATTGATTCTGTTGAAGAAACAACCTTGTTCAATTTACGTACAAATGTAAACACAGACTGTGTAAGCCCCACCCCAGTACCCCTCCTCCCGCCTCCCGTCTCCCGCCTCTCGCCTCCAGGGCATTACGAGTTTGCGTCAGGTATCATATGTTTCCTAACGTTTACTTTCATCTCCTGCAAATTGGTAAAGTATGTTGTAGATTCTGTCTTTCTTTTGACTAACTTATTTGTATTATGCTTCATACTGAAAGCACTGATACAGCTACTTTTCTCTCCCGTTAGCTATGTTTATTATATGGTTTAATTGCAATGAGATGAACTGATCTGTAATTTTGAAAGCATGATGTTTGCAGATTGATAACTATGTATATTATTGTTGTATTAAGTAAAACATTATGACCAGACAGGTGGAACATTAATGATAAATGCATATGCACGTGTGAATTCTCTTCCAACTAAAAAGCTATCTTAATGTGAATAAATAGAAATGCATCGATTAACCTTTAAAAGTATGCTACAATCTCTGGAAGACAGATGTTGAATAATTATATGTGTCAATCATATAGGGATTAGCCATTAACATAGATGTTATTCAGTCCTTCATATATTTTGAAATCTCTTCTTTATAGTACCAATAATACCAGTTATCCAATAGAGATCATACAAGTTATTGATATCTCTTCAACGTCTCTGTAACAATACATTCACTATCAATGTGATAGATATGAGATAGTTCATGAAGAAACCCAACCAGCGGTAGCATGGCTGCAGAATGCATGCCTTACTTGGGTGTAAATCTGACAATTGTGCAGGTAATCAATAAAACATGAAGATGTGTTTGTCAATTTCCTATGCAGTCACTCTAAACTAAAGTTAATTAATTCTCTGATCTTTTCTTAGTTTAAAACTATATAACAAACTTAAATAATAAAAAAATAATGTTCATAATTATGTTTTTAAGATAATAGGATTATTCATGTTTGGTTATCATGCGTACATCTGTGTTTATTTTTTAACAAAATAAACTAATGATCAGCAATTCAGACTATTCCGTGCTGTTCACAATTTACATGATTTTTCTTTTAAATACTTACATAACCAGCATAACCATTTTCAAGCCAGTCATCCATGTATTTCTCAATCCTTTCTTTATCAGCTTATTGTCAACAATATTCGTATAGACAGCATTCTTGTAAAACTGAGAGCGGAATTTTAAGTCATTGTACACTTACATGTATGGTGTTACAAGTAACATATAGATTCAGCAGATCAGAACAAATGTCGTATATTATATTTATTGCTGTGGGACACTATTGTACAGTCATGTTAACTTAACAATTCACATACAAACAGTCGCCACATGAAACCATGTGAACTGAAATAAATCAACTCATTGCAGAATGATTTCACTTATAACTCTTTATTTGTTAAGCTTGATATACAAACTCGATTGCAAATATGTTTAAACACCATTTTGATTCATTGAGATATCGCAATAACAAGGACAATCTAAAACCTTTAGCATAGCGTGGAATCAACAATTGGTATAGAGCCGCATTAAGGTTTTGACAATACAGTGTAGTAATGATAGGAAACTATTTAAACTAATATCGGATGTGTCGTTTGAAAGGTTCTTATTCTTGAGATAAAGCAATTTAGACATATCGTGTGTTGACATGGCAGATTTCCCACCCACAGTATATTGTTCATTGTGTATTTTTATCAACATCATCACACAATCTGAGCTGTTACTATGGCAGCGGGGTACACCGTGTACACCGTGATACCAATCAAAAACGAGTATTTTATTGTAAGGAAAGATAAACAATTGTATTCCTCTAAGGGAGAGTTTAAAAAAAATTATTATAGGTTATAGGATAGTATAAACTATACATTGTGATAGAAGCATGCAAATGTTATAATGGCAAGAATGATCTATAGAATCATATTTTTTGTAGGAATTTAAAAATGAGCCACTTCTGTTTCCTCAATATTTGTGTCCCATGAAGCACAATCTAGGGTTTAACACATTTGTAGAAAGGGAAACTAGGAATTATCATGATTCATTTATTATGAAACGTAACAGGAGCACACAGTGTTAAATACCACAACATACATTTAAAGGCAGCTGGCAGTCTGATTAAAATCGACCTTGTTCCGAGGAATAAAATTTGCAAAATAATATATCTACCGGGATACGAACAGGTTCTGTAGATTCCTCGCCACAGGGTCTGAGAACATCCCGTAAAGGCGTGTGTTCCGAACCAGTTTAGCGCAGCCAAAGCCCAGTCAAATAGCTGACCAATCACATCATAGTATTTAAACGGTCGCTGTTTTGAAAGCATTCGGAACAGACAAAAGGATAGCTGTTTGGAGTTATCTGCCCCTAGCTTCTCGCACCGAAAGCATTTGTTGGGCATCTTTTGATTGGCTACCTGAATTGCGCTCGAACACGCGAGTCTACGGGCTGTTTTCAGACGGTTTGGCGTGGAACCTACGACTGATATGAGTTCGTATCCCGGTAGATGCACTATTTTGCAATTTTTCTTCCACGGGAAACCGTCGATTTTAATCAGACTGAGGCAGCTGGTGAACTTTGAACAAAGAAAAACTATGAGTAATACCTATCGTTTGCTGTCTATTTTACCATCTACAGTCTCTAACATCTAACAAGCGATTATGTCACATGTAGGGAACAGTGAAGATGGACATTCAGTAAATGAATATGGGATCAAAATTGCCCATATTACCTTTGAGTCAAGTGTTTACTCTGTGGATTGCAACTCGAGATGAACATATCTAGCACTGCTTGATCGTAATAAATTTGCTGCAGTATATATTGCACAATGTTTTTTTTCTCAATTCTAAAAATAACGTTTATGAAATGAAGCATGTATATTGATATGAAGCTATATCCGTTATATATATATATAGGTACAGCCGTTCGTAATTTAAATGCTTGTGATGCATTTTAATTTTCAAAAGAATTTCCATCACTTGACCTCTGTAATCTGCATCTATATATGACCCCAAGGCATAAAACATATCTGTTGGTTTATCCTGCCGAGAACACCATTCATTGTACGATAAACTATGAATATTGGAAGGTTAAATGTACGTCATTAGTTGTTGTATTTACAGTGCAAATGTATTAAATACAATAGGAAATGAATTACAGTCATACCAATTAAAATATCAATACATGAATAATATAAAGTTCCTTTTAACTGGATTCCTAATTATTTGTAAGTCATCGTACAACTTGATCTAAATGAGTCTGAACTTTTATGCCTCTGACAGGAAAGTGCAAAATTTGAAAAAAATATGTTCCTAGGTTTTCCCGGGTAAGCAAGATGAGAATTCCCCTCCGGATGTACTCACTCAGTTTGCTGCTCTTTACCTTTGACATGTTAGCAACCCATCGTTATCTCATTGGTTAATAAGCGACTCTAGGAAGACTTAAATAAGACACAGCGTGAAGTCACCTGTGACTAGATATGTTGGATATGAATAGATAAAACATGCATTTCTAACAAGTAAAAACATATCCGTAGACAAAAAAACCCACCTGTATATAATTGTTATATCTATATCTTGTGTATTATAAGTTTACATTCTGGCATGTTCTGCAATTTTGAAAAAAGATTTAAAAAAAAAAATTAATTTGTATTCTAAATTGGGTAGTTAGAAAGCATTTATGTAGGTATGAAATATCTCTGTTACTAGAGGAAGAATAGGAATATTCATTTATAAAAAAGGTTTGAGATAAAATTGATCTTTTATGACTTACTCATTGACTTGTAATTGCTATTGAGCTGTATAAATGAATGCATGGAATGTATAGATTGTACTCTATTTTCATTAACCACATGTTTTTTTTAGTATTTCTCTGCATTTACAAGCAGACAGATAACAATAATGTTTTTATTCATTTTTCGAATACGTTACTTACTTATGTGATCCAATAATCTGGTTAAGAAAAGAAGTC